>JAXOIY010000019.1:0-87089 GCA_037042885.1 Auricularia sp. M12 | reverse complement strand
TGTTCTCGGTAAGCATTTCTACTGCGTTGCATTCAGACAGATCACTAACTAGCTTCAGGGTGACCCTCGCAGGCGACCCGGCCCACGTTATTACACCCTTCACCGGCACTGGGGTGAACCTCGCGATGCACGATGCATACGATCTCGGAATGGCACTTGAGAGTGTGGCATTCGGGGGTGCTGCGATCGACGATGTCCTCGATGGTTTTGAAGCCCAAATGCTCGAGAGGGCTGCCATCCAAAGCCAGAGGTGCTCAGCAAACGGAAACGTGACGCTCGGCGACAAGTCCATCGCGGAAATCGCGAGCCATATGGTAACTTCCTTCCAGAAGCAGAAGTAGGTCTTCGAACGGTATATTCGGTCTCTGATCGTGTTTGGAGGAGGATGCTATATGTTTATCCTGTCCACACATCTTTGTCTCTGATTCCACAAGAATATACGCTTTCACGTACCACCGGTGTTGCCAACTATATCCTGGCCGTGCTTGGTAGTGAGCTTCGAGTCTTTCGACATTCACCACGATCCGCTGGTTCTTCATGAAAGGATAGGCCCTTGACCATGCCATGATCGAACACATAACCGGACTGTAATGCTGGTACGAAGCACCTTGACAGCCTGAGGTGCGCACTCGCTCGCGGCCGTCACGGGCACCCTAGAATAGATTATCCCATTGTCAGTAGCGTTCAAACAGCTGCGATCTTTTGTTCTTTACAGCACTTACGAGCAAATTCGGAGAATACGCGACCAGATGTGGGGAATGCGCTGAAATATGAGACCCTGAAACGCGGGTGGGCGATACTATTTAGATAGCTCCCACACCAGCTTTACACCCATCGCCCAAGACCCTTCAGAATAACTCTCTCCAAACAGATTTCCCCAGACCATGTATTCCAACTCCCGCCGTGCATCTATCAAGGTCGCCATCGTCGGTGGCGGACCATCCGGATTAACACTGGCCTGCATCCTCAAGGCTACCCATATCCCCTTCACCGTCTTCGAGCTCGACTCCTCTCCGGCTACTCGCAGCCAAGGCGGCATGCTCGACATCCATAAGAACTCCGGACAGTTCGCACTGGCAAAAGCGGGGTTGCTTGACGAGTTCAAGAAACGTATGCGTCTCGACGCGACGGAGTTCTACCTTCGCGACTTCACAGGCAAGGTGTACTGGCATCACACTGAAGCCGAGAAGGAGGATCCCGAGAGACCCGAGATCGATAGAGGCGACCTGCGCGCCTTGCTCCTAGGTCCTCTGGATGAGGATGATGTGAAGTGGGGGAAGAAGTTCGTTAGGGCCGAAAAGGGTGCAGACGGCAAGTTCACCTTGAACTTCGCAGACGGAACGACTGCAGGGGAATTCGACATTCTCGTCGGCGCAGATGGTACTTGGTCGAAAGTGCGCCCATTCCGAAGCGACGTAGCTCCCGCCTACACCGGAATCACCGTAGTCACTGCGAGCGTCTCGCAGATCGACAAACGATACCCAAAGTTGGCGGAGTTCGTTGGGAATGGGTCCTGTCTGCTCGTTGATGGAAAGGCCGGAATGATGGCACAGAAGAGCGGTGACGGGTCTGTCAAGACTTATTCCTTCATTGCTGTTGGGGAGGAATGGAATGATAATTCGGGCATCGATTGGTCCAACCAGAAGAGGGCGTTGGAAGAATATGTCCAGCAGTTCCACACTGCGTGGGGGGACGAGCCGAAGCAGCTCCTGGTCGAATGTGACGAAGGAGATCTCAGTATTCGAACACTCTACCAGTTTCCCCCCAACCACAAGCTGGAAAAGGAGTGCTCTGGGTGAGTAACATCGCGTGTATAAATATAGTAGATGTTGTACTGACCTTGCGTAGGGTCACTATCCTCGGCGACGCAGCCCACGTCATAACTCCCTTCACGGGCACGGGAGTGAACCTCGCAATGCACGATGCCTATGACCTTGGGATAGCATTAGAGAAGGTGGCGTTCGAAGGCGCCGACATAGCAGAGACGTTGGCAGGATACGAGAAGCATATCCTCGAGCGAGCTTCTGTTGACAGTGCCAAGTGTCTCAAGCACCAAGAGGCCTGGTACTCCGGAAAGCCCGTAGCGGATGTCATTGCGCATATTGCCTCGATATTCCACTGAGTGGGTCAGAAGCTGGGAGGCCTAGGGAAATTATCCTCCAAATCGTTATAATATAGAGAGCAGTGGCTCATAGCACGGTTGGAAGGGATGTCTGCGCCGGAGCTAGTGAGTGGATGTGCAGCTGATCCGGTTATGGTCTTTGAACAGAATTCCGCTCAATACGTGGGGGTGAGCTGGGTATGAGCTCCTGGTATGTAGCGGAATTTATGGTTTCTGAGTGATCGATTGTCTCCTGGGAGGCCGTTTGAGCCGAATCTTCAATTTGAGTTCTGGAAATGAGTATGCTCCCGCTCACAGAAACGAGGAAGCAGGTGGCGCTGTTCATACATCTGAAGGTCAGCATTCAAGTCAAGCCCCGAACTGAGCTCGCTCAGTCTGCCGACGTCTGGTATGCGTGGGTATTCAACCACGTGCCCGTTCGCATGATGCCGAGTGTGCCGCGCCAGGCCGCGCCTGCAGGTTTCCTTCCTTCTACATCCTTCCGCCAATGACAGGCCGCAGACAGACGAGAGAACAGCTAGAAAGGGTGAGTAGCTTACTCTTCTATCTCTTCTTTCAAACAACATGTTTCCTGATACCGTCGCGCTTCGTAACAGTTGCTGAAGTCCGCAGAAGTGGGATCGCTGAAGAGCATCGAGGCTCTTCATCACGCATGGCCGCAAGACTTTGCGTATGCGAAAAGAGCGCTGACGATTCTGCTCAAACATATGGATATAACCCAAATACCTGCCTTCAGGCGCGATTGGGATACTTTGACGAAGGCGGAAGTTCATCATGTCTGGGTCATCCGGTACTCAGCAAGCGCACTCGACGCAGCCTTTACATACATGGAGGACCTTCAAGAATCTCGCCTGGAGCAAATGCTGGACATCTTCCGCGAGCATATGCATAGTCTGCTTGCTGCGCTGAAGTTCTTGTCCGACCACTCCTCGGCCATATTCGCGGCCGACGTGGCGTCCGACCGGGAACATGTCCCAGTCGGTCACGCGCAAGAAATGGCTGTTCTCGGCATGCTTCTGAGTTGTGGAACTGACTTCTTCGAACGGGAAGAAGGTCACACTACCCTTGGATTGCTAGTGGCCAGGATCGCCGATTGTTGGGTACGGACAGTCAGAAAGCCACCACCAGCGAAATCAATGAACATGCCGCAGAGAGTCTACGAGATCCCCAGAGCCTTGGTCCAGTGCCTGCAGGCGGAATCAACTACTGTCTGCTTGTGGGCTGCCATAACGTATATGGACAAGAAATCCACCAAGTGTTTCGCCAACTCATTATCCCACCGCTGTATTGAGTGGGCGACGGCACACGAGCTGACGACAACCCGGGAAGCACCGGACCTGGACGATTTCACGTTTGCAGATTTCATTGAAACGTCAATGAGCATGTTAGTGGTTCCAGCATTCGAACGCGCTCTATTGAAGTCAGAGTTCGTTCCCCACGCGATGAAGCTTGCCCTTACCTTTCGCGACACTCCTTCAAATCGGGGATGCGGAGGTTCCCTAGCGACTGAGATAGCAGCGCAGCTGAATCCCGCGGGGAAGCGTGCATACTCAATAGTCCACATATTCCCGACTCTCCTTGAATGCCGTCTCCTCGAGCTCATCTACACCGACCTCCTGATACATGGCCTAAAAACATCCTTCAGGTGGTTCGGCAAAGACCCATTACAAGCCCTATTCCGCAACTGCCATCACCCTGGGATTTACGATGCGCTGGCCGCCGCTGAGATGAGCCTACCCAGTCCAATGAGGCGGCAGATGGAAGCAAACCCAGCAGTCGGTCAGAGCCATAAGGACTTCATAGTCTGTCTGAGGTTCTACGAGTTCGCAGCAGAGCGGTCAAAGCAACTCGGTGGTTCGGCGTACTGCTCATATGCATGTTGTGAGGTCAGTCTTCAGAGCTTCACGAATAATTTCCCAAGTCTACGGTTCTCAACGTTAAACGGCCGCCTACAGCACCAGCAGAAAGGATGCAAACCAAGCAACGATCAACGCTATCGACAATGCGCACGATGCAAATCAGTTGCCTACTGTTCCTCTGAATGTCAACAGGTGGACTGGGAGTCAATACATCGGAACGAATGTCCCATACTTCGACTTCGACGCATCGGTATGTTCTGGCACCTTGTATCGCGTCTCTATATCACTAAACCCCTCGACAATTAGATTGTCAGTCGAAGGGAGCTTGGCTCCCACACGCGGAGCGCATGCGATATCTCTTCAGCCTTCAACACTTTTTCAAAGATGGCGTTCTCAAAAGGATTCTTCCTTCGATTCCCCACCCGAGCCAAAGAGTCAAAGTCATGTCGCCCACAAAGCCGGTCCGGATCTTTGTTATGTCGCAAACCACGATGCCCATACTTTGCGAGGAACGCTCTGCCGAAACATTCTTCGTAGCCGGGGGCGACAACAAAAGCGACACCCCAGTATTCTCCGACGCTCGCTTTCGCGCGCTGGTGGCGGCCGTTCAGCAATTGGAAGCCACATACTATGTTGGATTGGCCGCATCGGCGTCGGTGCTCGGGGAGTACTCCATTCTCGCGATGGGAGCCTTCCTGCTCGAACGAGCAGACCTGGACGCAGATGGCCACGAGCCCACCGACTCTGCGTCGGTGCTTCTGCTGAATGGGCACGTTCAAATCACAGGGCCCAGATGGTAGTTAACTTATCTGGTTTGCGCAGGGCCGTGTTGGAACTATTATGCGGGCTTACTTCATCTATAACTATACCAATATTTCTCAAATGCTAGCTATGCGCGGAATCTACGACCTTTTCAATGCCTCGATCACTTGGAGGAAGAAATCTGAAAGAGTCTGCAACATATGTGATTTCCTTACCCC
The DNA here is from genome assembly GCA_037042885.1 of Auricularia sp. M12. Classification (NCBI taxonomy): domain Eukaryota; kingdom Fungi; phylum Basidiomycota; class Agaricomycetes; order Auriculariales; family Auriculariaceae; genus Auricularia; species Auricularia sp. M12. The sequence goes on along the minus strand of JAXOIY010000019.1, from coordinate 82,128 downwards.
CTGATAGACCGACGTCCACTCCTGGATGAAGCACCCTCCCTCAAGCCATGCACATCTTGAAGCAAGGTTCACTAATGGCTCAAGGTCCTCTTGCACCTGACTGGTGCACACTTCCCTCCAATTTTGTCACCTTCACGGTCTTTCTGGGTCCCCTCTGCGCCGCCATGCCGAACAGGGGAGAACACGAGCACATATCATGTTCCGAATGAACCCTGCGAATGCGTGCGCTGCGGCCTTCGAGCGCATGTACTGCACATGCCACAGCTGAGCCCCGCCTCAAACCCAGCGCCCTCGTCCTAGTACCTCCCGGGTCGGTGTAGGTCCAAGGAGTACCTGCACACCATTCCGCCTCTCCGAGGGGAACTGGAAGGTGCTGCCAGTGAGCTCCCTGTACACGACCGAGTGCCAGGGAGTTCAAGTCGACTTCCGATAATTAATTGTGTCCTGAAGTGCCTGTGCGAAGCGCAAGGATCCGAATGCAGCGCGGTCGAGTCGAGCTATGTATGACACGCCCATCTTCTCAATCGGGTATTAGAATGGGAAGAAAGATACGGTATAACGCCTCTTGTCGAGAGACTCGTGGAGGACGAAGATCCTGACCGCAGCGTGATGGACGGAGAGGGCATCCAGTAAGAGCCGTTTGCATTCCATCTAGACCCAAAAGCTTAGTTGGTGAATCAAGTAGTACATGGATGGCATCCAGCTCACTGATTGATGAGACAGCACCCACGAGAGCCTGGAATTGTGGCACAGCCCGCAAGGGACTCCTGGATTGGGTATCCATTGCGTTGGGCGTTGGGGAGGTAGGTTTGAATCAACGTGTCCATGGCGTATGATAGCTCCAGAGTTTTGAGCTGAGAGAGCGAAAGGAAGAGGACGATGAAAGAATGCGGAACGTTTGGTCGGACTAAAGGACGAGGCTGAGCGACCAGGTGACTATCCTGTCGAAACCACGCTCGCTGCAGGACATTATCATCCGGCTTGTGTTGTGGCAGCAAAGAGAGCATAGAGCATGGTTGGTATAGCCAGCATAGTTCATGGCCCTGGATTTATCTGGCGGATAGTGCAGGTACGCTATCGGTATCGGTATCGTCTTCGTACTAATACGCTGGAAGTACAGCCGCAGTGACGACCTCTCCCTGAGAAAATCGCATCCTGAACCCTCTTGTTATCGAAAGGCGACAAGCACCCAAAATAGTAGGTCCATGACGCATCCAAACCGGCCGGCCGACTTGGACTCGGACGCGCGCTTAACGATGTGCTGCGCATCACGTCCCGCAGCAGCCCAGCTCGCCGCAATCCGCCACTCGTCTAGAAATAACGCGCCTTCCCCCCGCAAATAGCTCCCACCGTCGCCCTATCAAACACGCGAAGTCGAGTGCCGGATGGACGCGAAATCGTGTAGGGGGCGAACGGCAACGAGCTCGCTACGGCGCAAGGCTGAAATCGAGACTCCTCATGTCCTAGAGTGCGTGGTATAAAGCTCAAGGATGAAAAACCAACTCGATTCACAGTCGATGCGCACATCGCCTTCCACTCTCAAGTTTCGTCCATCCCAGCTATTCCAACCGCCCTCCCACACAATGTTGCCCATCCTCCGTCAAGCCCCCAAACTCAAAGTCGCCATCGTCGGCGGCGGCCCCGGCGGCCTCACCCTCGCTGCCATCCTCAAACGCATCCACATCCCCTTCACCGTCTTCGAGCTCGACTCCTCCCAGCACGCACGCAGCCAGGGCGGTATGCTCGACATCCACAAGTCCACCGGGCAGCGCGCGCTAGACAAAGCGGGGTTGATGCCCGCGTTCAGGAAGCGCATGCGCTTAGAGGCGACGGAGGTGTACCTCCGCGACCATACGGGCAGGATCCTAGCACATATGGAGGCGGAGTCCGAAAAGGAGGAGGGGGATGTGGAGAGGCCGGAGATCGATAGAGCGGAGCTGCGCGGGTTGTTGTTGGATGCGCTCGATAAGGGGGACGTGAAGTGGGGGAAGAAGCTCGTGAGGGCGGAGAAGGATGCGAGTCAGGATGAAGCTGGGGGGAATAATTTCAGACTGCACTTCGCCGACGGGACGACCGCGGAGGGGTTCAACGTCGTCGTCGGGGCAGACGGTACCTGGTCCAAGGTCCGCCAGCTCCGCAGCGACGTCCCGCCGCCCTACACCGGCATGAACATCGTCTTCATCAGTATCGCTGGTATCGACGAGCGCTTCCCGCACCTCGCGAAATTCGTGGGGAACGGCTCGTGCATGCTGATGTCCGGCAAGGCATTTGTTATGCTGCAGAGGGGCGGGCACGGGGTCGTCAAAACGTATTCGTGCATCCCCGTCCAGGAGCATTGGAAAGAGGAATCGGGGATAGACTGGAGCAACCAGAGGAAGGGGTTGAGAGAGTTCATTGACAGATACCACTCGGACTGGGCGGAGGAGGTCAAGGAGCTTTTCGTCAACTGCGATGAAGGGGAACTGGCTGTGCGACCGGTGTACATGTTCCCTGCGGACCACAAGTTCGAGAAAGAGTGCTCTGGGTAAGCGCAAAACTCATTATTCGCCCGTGCTCGTTGAGCTGACAGTTTCTCCATAGTGTGACCCTTCTGGGCGATGCAGCCCACGCCTTGTCGCCGTTGGCCGGTACCGGGGTGAACAACGCCATGTTCGACGCCTACGAACTGGCGGAGGTTCTCGAGAGAGTGGCTTTCGAGGGAGGGGCAATGGACGACCTTTTCCGTGACTATGAGAAGCGCATCCTCGAGCGCGCTGCGAACGACGTCGCCGAGTGCCTGCACAATCAGGAGATGTGGCTCACGGGGAAGCCGGTGAGCGAGATCAAGGCCCAGTTCGATGCGATGCTGCAAGGTGCGGGCCCTGGCGAACAGAAGGAGTGAGGTCGTGTCAGAGACGAGCCTCCGCTGTTGCGTCTATGGAAAGTATATCAGTGTGGTTGTATAGTCTTGTCCGAGCTCAATTGAAGGTGGTCATCGAGGTCTCCTTCATAGTCTGTAATCAAGAGATGAATTGACGTCTCATTCATATCCTGTAGAATATTGTTTGACCACATTTCACAACATGACGAGCAATCGTCACTCGGCTCGATACTGGTATATGTGGAGAATGACAAAGAAAAGAAAAAATTAATTCCAAATCGGGAAAAGAGAGGGAAGAGGAGGAGGAGGGGGAGGGAAGGGTTCAACTTCACTTCCGGTGGTTCCCAGCGGGCCCCTTTGCCGTACTGCCGGGATCATCAGCGCTCGGCGGACCTGCCAAATCCGTGCATTTTCACTATCTTTTTCTGCAGGTGTTCCCAAAGGGTCAGCGCTTGATGCGAACTGTCAACAGGATACCGCGCATTGGGCAATAAATCGAAGGGTTTTCGCTCTTTTGGGATCTGGATACCCGCTTAGACATCTTCCGGGAACCGGTGTGTGAAGTTGAGTTCAAGCTGAGCTGCCTTGCCACGGTTGAGGTGCTCAAGGTTGTGACTTGCTCAGGCTCAACACCTCAGGGGTGCATGAGCAAAGAATCAATACATAGCGCTTTCAAGTGAAGCACCTGTTGAAACTAGGACACAGAATTCGTTATTACTCTTGCGCTGACGCGCTGTCACAGTGTCTGGAAACACTGAGCAGACAGTGTTGTCTGGTGCACAAAGCTCGTGCTTTTTGGCTGCTGCGGGCCTGCGGCGCTCTCTATGTGTAATCACTCGCCAGTCTTGCGCGTCGTACGCGTAGGTGCGCACACACGAGCCATATGTATGATATCTTGATGATACCACTGCTACCTACAGTCCGCGGCGGCGCCGGCGGGCGCGCGAGCGCGCACTGATGTTTAAACTCCGACGAGCGTGCGGTCCACTCACCCACCACTGTACGGTGCTTGAACGACTGCTGGCAGGAGGATGGCCATGAATGAAAACCATGTATGAGCCACCAGACGAGAGGCAAAGTCAGACGCAAAGCAATTGCGGCTCAAAATCTTAATCACCATGAGGGAGATGTGGGATAGCTCTAGCGGCTTGAAAAAGGCATCATTCAGCGCCAGATTTTGACTGTGTACTCTCAAAGCCATCGTACATATATTTCGGGCGTCAAAATTGCTAGAACGCGAGGTTATCGCCTGCCACACGTAGCAGTGCTGCCTGGCGCAGTGAAATTCAACGCTCATTGATGGGATCACACGCGCGTGAATCCGTTCCCCTATCCGGTATCCAGTATCCACCACACATATGGATAGCGAGCCCGTCACGTCACTCACCATTTCGACCGCCCTCAGGGTGTGCCTAAGAATAGTGTGGCGGTGCCTCGAGGAGGAGCTGGACTGGCCTCGATGACGACATGCCTTCCGGCGGTATATCTAGGCGCCAAGCCAGCACGCAGCACCACCGCACCGCAATTACCCCTCGCCGACCTTCTTTCCACCTTGCACCTTGACCACGACCACGACCACCATGCCCAACCACACCGTTATCAACCAACAACCGCAGCCCCTGCCAGCAGCAAAGCTGAGGACCCAGAAGGGCTCCGTCGTCGATTCACAACCGAGGGCGGTTCAGCAAATGAGTCTGGAGAGGAAGGAGGACGACGCAATGAGGCTAAGGGGAGGGTGTATTCCTTGTCCGGTACGTCTTTGAGAGGTTCCTTGAGCACCCGTAAGGTGGATGCTGACTCCTGTGTAGAACGGCGGGTGCTGCTTCTGCATACCCATCCCATGCTAAACACGTCGTGAGGATGGATTCTGGAGAATACGGGAAACCGGAAATACTCACCTCTCGGAATACTGGAATTATTCTCCTTCTACCCAAAGACGTTTCGTACTCGGACTTTCGCTGTGCTTTTGTTGCTTAATCTTGTATAATGCTTGTATCATACTCATCACTTCCATACACTCGGACCGCCTCCCTGAGCAGTGTGCTCTGCAACGACTCGAGGTATTGTGACAGACCGGGTTCACGGGAAGTAGAAATGGCACATCCTATCGCCAAGTCAGTCCTCTTCGTCGTTCGCCGATGATATCCCCAGACTCCAGCAACCAGTCAATTGAAGGTTTCCGGTCATGGCGGGGAACTGAATGCGCAGCGCCGAACAACACAGTGCGCACGGAACTGGCTGCTTCGTGGAATGTAGGCTGTATGTTGACTGTACTGTCAGGCGACCAAGGATATGGTCTCAAGCACGAGGTCTGAGGAAAGATAATGTCATTTTGAGGCGGCATGATGGTCGGGAGCAAGAGGCGTTGATCGCTGTTTGATCCCGACTTCCACCACGACGCGCACACGAAGCTCTGGGACGATACTTCCAAGCTACGCATATGGAGTCCTTTGAGATTTGTACGTTGCTTCTACGGGTTTGGAATACGCTAGATCTCTGCCTCAGTGGTTCGCCAGACCGAAAGCAGCCCGCGGCGGTTTCGTGCTCAAGTGGGACTCGCACCGTGTTGAACTCTCCTGCTGGATCTCCTGCCTGCACTTCGTTACTGGGTCCGTATAGAGTATTGAGACTGGTCTCACTCTCGTGGTTTACCGTTCAAGCGCTATCCTTCCCCGGGAACCTGACACTGGCTACTACTTAGTAGCGTCGACCGGGCGAGATCTCTCTATCTCTATCTAGAGTCTTCTTTGACCTCTCGCTTCATCGAGGCGATCCATCGTTGTTGACGCAAACAAGTACAGCACCTCATTCTTGCCACGCATCTCGATACAAGCCTGGACCACGGGGGACGAGGCAAATCCGAGGATTCTCGAGGGTACGGTCATACCGTCTGCGAATTCGTCGACACTTCCGTCGTTTCGTCAACTACCACGGGTTAAACGGCGACGGTACTTTGCGTTGCTATTCTCCAGGGCAGTCTGCCACTGCGAGACAAGCGCTTCACTTTTACCCGAATCCGAGTCTACCTTACCTCGTCAGTATCAATTCACTCTAGAGCCCACTTGAATTCATGATCACCGGAACTGATTCGGACCATTGGATAGAAAGATTTTCCGCGACGCATATCTTGCTACCCCGGTGCATACTGAACGGAGCCTCGTTTTCAGCGAAAGACGAGGCACGGCTATAGGTCTGTGGTTCCAGAACGGAAAACAAACAAAGAGTCTTCGAAATCGTTCCAAGTTGGACTCATGACGCACCGCCTCATAGACGCCTGGGCACTTTCAAAGTGGTCATGGGTGGAGCATTGTATCAAGCTGAGCGCTCTACGCCATATATGGATGATTCTTCAAGGCAGTATAACATCCAGACACCTCGGAAGTCTATCTGTCCTGCATCAGACATCCATCTGCTTCATACTCCGAGCTTTGTGGCAACAAACTCCCCGCGCCCACTTACACTGAAACTCGCTGCACACAAAACTCGAACTCTCTCTCTCTTCGCACTAGCAATAAATGCTCATAGCCCAATCACTCCGCGTTGTGGCCCCTCAGGAACCCGGAGCCCTCCCAGCAGCCAAATTCCCGACTCCCAAGAGGAGCGTCGTCGATTCGCAGCCCCAACGAATGCAGCCAATGCGGGTAGAAACGCAAGGCGCAAGCGCCGTGAGGTTGCGGGGCGGTTGCATTCCGTTTCCCGTGAGTAGGTCTTGACTTCATTATGTTCCTCGCTGAAACATCACGCTGAAGCCTTTCGTAGAATGGGATCTGCTGCATACCTTGTCCTTGTTTTATTCAGATGGACTCTTAAGGGCTTGGATTGTGGAGGAGAATACACCTCTAGGTAGTCACGCGAAACTTCGAATCGTTACATGTACACACGCATCCTGACCTGAATGAATATTTAGGCACGTTGTGCTGTAGTTCTCAATGTTCCAGACGTTTGAACAGGCTCTGACTCCCGAATGCAGGGAATATTCGGAGTCGGGAAGCTTAGTCCTAGCACCGGGATGATTGAACGTGGGTCGCCAGTACGATATCAGAGGAGTGGTTAACATGGACACGAAACTCAAAGCTGCTTGAAGAACACTATGACAAGTATGAGCGAATAACTCATGGTTTCGACCTGTTCAATTCTATGTCTGTGACTTGCCATGGCTGTAAGTAGGAGCTAGAACCTCAGGATAGTCCGGCAAGGCACTGGCTACACGGTTTCATATGTAGGATGCGAGTGCGCCTATGGATAATCTAGTCATGTGCGGAGATGAAAATAATGCATTGCACGTCGCGATTTGTTTAAATGCTTATACATACGAAACTTTAGAGGTAGTAGCGTATAACTCCTCATTCCATCCAAGCATAGCAGCCATCTCTTTGACGATATCAGGAACGGACCTTCCGCCGAGCCATATCTCCTGGTTCTCAACGCACTTCCGGCTCCAGTACGCAGCCCGCTCAAAGCTCTTTGCCTCGTACTCACGCAGGACGTCGTCGATGTTGGCACCCTCGAATGCAACTTTCTCGAGCGCGACACTGACATCGTACGAGTCGTGCATGGCGATATTGACTCCAGTGCCCGTGAACGGTGTGATAACATGGGCTGCGTCGCCCATGAGGGTAACACTAAAGGTAATCAGGACGGGGATGTCGAAGGAGCAGCGTGAAGCGACTCACCCAGAGCAGTGCTTCTCCATGGCGTAACCCGGGGGATACAGGTAGAGAGGTCGAACTGTCAGTTCTCCTTCGTCGCATTTAACCAGCAGCTCCTTCGCTTCCTCCGACCAGCTCGAGTGGAAGGGTCCGATGAACTCATCGATCGCCTTCTTCTCATTCGACCAGTCAATCCCCGACTTTTCCTTCCAGTCCTCGGGAACCAAGATGTAAGAATACGACTTGACGGAGCCGTCCCCATTCTTCTGCGCCATGATGATGGTCCTCCCGTCGGCAATCGTGCAGGATCCGTTTCCGACGAACTTGGCCAATTCGGGATAGCGCTCGTCGATATTGGCGATAGTCGTGCCGACGACTGTCATCCCAACGTAGGGAGGAGGAACGTCGCTGCGAAGCGGCCTGACCTTGGACCAAGTGCCATCCGCGCCGACCACGACGTCAAACCCGCCAGCGTGGGTTCCATCAGCAAAGTGCAATGTGAACTTCGGCCCTCCATCTGCGCTCTCGAGCTTCTCCGCTCGAACCAGCTTCTTCGCCCACTGCACATCTCCCTCGTCCAACGCGTCCAGCAACATATTCCGAAGCTCGCCTCGGTCGATCTCAGGCCTATCGGGATCCTCCTCCTCCTTCTCCGTGTGGAACCAGATGACTTCGCCTGTCTCGTCCCGGATGTACCAGTCCGTGGCGTCGATGCGCATGCGCTTCTTGAACTCGTCGAGGAGGCCGGCCTTCTGCAGGGCGAGCTGGCCAGAGTTCTTGTGGACGTCTAGCGTTCCGCCTTGCCCGCGCGCGTGGCGGGAAGCGTCGAGCTCGAAGACGGTGAAGGGGATGTGGATCGTTTTGAGGATGGCGGCGAGGGTGAGGCCTGAAGGACCTCCTCCAACGATGGCGACACGGATAGAGGAGTTACGGGTGGTGGAAGCCATGACTGGGGAAGTACTTGCTCCTTTTCCAGAGGAATGAGTATTGGGTGTCCTTATCGCTGCGCGAGACGCTTATATAGAGACGTTTCCTCAAATATGAGGAGACACATCGGTTGGATCTAGGCGGTCTACCGTGATCATCATTGACAAAGGGGACTGCGCGTCCTGCTTCGTGGGCCTATTCCATATGAACTCCAGCCCGCGACACCCTGGAACGACGTCGACACTAGCGGGGCACCATCCACATCGGGAGGTTTTGCTTTGTCGAACACAAATCGTTTCCGCAGCGCAGCGCAAGTGAGGTCCATCCGCAGCAGATGGAGCCATTGCCGGCAGTACACGTCTCCATCTCGCCGAATCGATGAATTCTTCTCGCGGGAGGAACGTCGAAGAAGAGGTGGATAGAGCTGGAGGATGTAAATTGTGTCGATTATGGCCGCTTATTTCCACCAGATGGCTGCGGAAGTGCGAGATTGGCTCAGGTGCCAAGAAGCACGACGCCAACACACTCAGCTTATCCACCACGACCCGCAAAAGGTTCGTGGAAGGGAGAAGGCCGCACTATCCTGTATTTGTGCCGTGGAATCCGCAGCTGCTTCTGAAGTCATATCGGGCTAGGTGCACAGGGGTGACGCGACCTTAGCTCCACGCAAATTGACTGACGCGTCCGACAACGAGAGAGCAGTCCTGGAACGTGATGAGAGATTTGCCTTTCTAAGGTGTTTGTGAGTGCCTGTACATCCAAGGGAAGGAATCGAACTTCGAACGGTCATCAAGTAATGAGAACTGGATTCAACATCCAGTGAGAGTGGTCCATTGCCGTTCAAGACATTTGGAGTTCCAGAGTCTGTCGGATAGTGATATAGGCCACAATTTGGCAAGTGTTGTGAAGGGAACAGCAAGAGGTTGGAAAGAGACTTGAAATCAAGCGCCCGCCAGTGACTCCGAGCGGCGGCTGAACCGGCCGATCCCGTGACTCAGCATCACCGGCAATATCCGTCTGCGACCCCTGTCAGCCCTGTCTGCACCTGCTTCGCTCCTCCATGACCATTGTTATCTTCATCGCGCCCTGGCTTGAGCCTCGAGAGGAAGTGTTATGCACTGAATTGTGTTTTGGACCATCTCCGTGACGAGGTGTCCTATGACGTGAACTGACGCTGTCCAGCGTGTTTGGCGCCGCCGCTTGGCAGGATGCATGTTGGTGCTCCTCATTACCGACGCGGGTCATCTTTTCTTCGGATTTCGCTATGTTCTTCGGAAATCGTTTCTCCAGGGCGGCTTCTTCCTCTTCAACCTACTCACCTATCTCTCTGGAATTTCGAAATCTGTACGGTGGCCTGAATGGATTCAAGGCAAGTACCCCCGGAGCGCGACAGGCTCCTCGCGGATCCGGGACAGACGTCATACAATGCCCCAACGACCTTCAGCGCGTCGAGGAATACAGGGGACCCCTCGTCGTCGGAAACCGATGTTGAGGTTGCTGGTGCACCGAAACATACTGTCGACGACCCTCTCTCCCTTCCGAGGAAGCAGAAATGGACCATCCTCGCTGGGGCTTGGCTAGCCATCTTCTTAGCGGTAAGTCACTTACATTCTGGATGATTGCATTGCTCTGATAGAGTTTCGCAGGCGCTGAACACGACTCTAGTAGCGACGCTGCTGTCGCCACTGTCCTCCGAGTTCGGATACGCGAACCAATCAGGGTGGCTCGGCACGTCGTACCTCCTCGCTACTTGCATCTTCACGCCTCTATATGGGAGGTTGTGTGATCTTCTAGGCAGGAGACGAGCAAACCAACTGGCCGTGGGGCTCACCGGTGCTGGCGTGACGGCCTGCGGGATGAGTCGAAGTATGACCGTGCTCGTCCTTGCGCGATTCGTAAGTCTTCAGACTCTCTCATTTATTGACGATCTGAATAGATCCAACTGTGCCCCCAGATAAGTGGTATGGGCGGCGGGGGGATCAATACGACCACTAGTGTCATCACATCTGACATGTTCAGTGTACAAGATAGAGATCTGGCTCAAGGGATCACGAGCGTCTGCAATGCGCTTGGTTTGGGCCTTGGAGGCCCCATTGGTGGTCTTATTGCTGAAAAGTTCGGGTGGAGATGGGCGTTCCTCTGCCAGATACCCATCTTTGTCCTTTCGCTCTTGTTAACCGAGTTCAATTTGCATTACGTGACTCAGGTGCGTTGGCATCCAATTGACTACGAGGGTGGAGGCTAACGAGTGTTCCACCACCATGCAGGGTCAGAACAAGGACAAGAAAAACATTCTCAAGCGCATAGACTGGGCCGGAACGTTGACGCTGTTCGGCGCGTTGCTGTCTCTCCTCTTATTCTTGAGTGAAAAGTTCAATGTTGGCGTTTCAGTATGCTTCTCCTCTGCATCTTCCGCTTTGCCTATGTCTAACATGTCCTTCTCATAGTGGAGCAACTGGAAGACCATCGTCCCTCTCGTCACGACGGTTACTTTCTTCGTGCTCTTTATCGTCTCCGAACGCTACATATCACCTCTCCCTGTCCTTTCACCCGCTGCCTTCAAGAACCGCGAAGCCATTTTGATCATCGTGTCAAACTTCCTCGTGCCCATCTGCAACTATGCGGTCATGTACTTCCTCCCGACGTGGTTCGAACTGGTGAGAGGCGACTCTGCAGCCATTGCTGGTGAGTGCCTTATGTCTAGCGTTCTCATTGCCGCGCTGACTGTTATTTACCGTTCGTGATGCAGGCGCACATATCATGCCACTTGGATTGGCTATGTCCGCTGGGACTATCTTCGCCTCATGGATAATGCGTAGGACCGGAGAGTACAAGAAGGTTATGGTACTCGCCGGCGTGCTGCTGTGCGTTGCTGGCATCCACTTCTCCACGATGCAGAGGGATAGTCATTGGGTGATCCTCTGGTTTAGTATCGTACCATTCGGGTTCGGCAACGCATGCGTCCTCCAGACGACACTCAGCGCACTTCTCGTTAATGTTCCTCGTAAGTGATTATTTCACCATCGTGCGTTCTTAGCTGACAATCTGACAGGTAAAACCCTGGCGGTCGGCACAGGCTTTGTTCAGCTCTTCCGCGGTATCGGGCAAGTCGTTGGTGTTGCACTTGCCTCGGCGGTCTTCCAAACTGTGCTAAACACGGAACTACACCAAAGAGTAAAAGGCGATGGCGCGGAGGACGAGATTATGCGAATCCGGCACGACTCCAGCCTGGTTGAGCGACTGCCTCCGGACCTTCAGCTCGCTGTCCGAGACAGCTATGCAATTGGGCTGCGGTGGGTATTCATTGTGGCGACAGTGTGCACGGCTTTAGCGTATCTGGTCAGGTTATTTGTGCGTGTCTTCAATGCTGTCTATCTTAATGGAAGCTGAACAGCATGTTACAGATTCCATCGAGGCCTTTAGGCGAACCTGTCGAAGACGAGAATGAGGACGCAAGAGGAAGTAGGACCGGCACGCCGCCATAATTAGGGCACTCTACCAGCTACATGTGCCAGATGTACTCTGTTTTTGACATATACGACTGCTCTTGCTATGTACCTGTGCTATCCACACAATGTCCATGCTTTAAGCGCCCATCGGAGGCTGCTGCCAAGCAGCGACAAAGTTTGCGGCATCGGGTGATGGCATCCGCGCGTGAACCCGACGGGCGACCATCTTCTCCGCAACCACAATGATGTCAAGCCCATTCAATAATCCAATCGCAAAGTTTCTGGTTGAATCGACGGAGAATACTGGCCTGGATCTAGGGTGCTGGGACTGGTGAACACTGCCAGCGAGCTGCGCCTTTGCAGCACAAAGAAAGCTTTGGCGGCAGTCCATGGACCACGACAAGAATATATTAAACATGGAAGATGGCCTCTTTGCCTTCTGTCATAGCTCCAGCGCGCTTTCTCGTCTACTGTCTTTCTATCCGACTCCATAGACGAAGCCTCAAGAGCGACGGTATTCCAGGTGTGATCACATACGATGGAACGTAGGATGAACTTGGGCGAAGGAGGGAATGCAGAGATGGGTATGCCGAACGCGTCGTTCTTTAGCGACCTGGACTTCTAATCTCTTCTCAGAGCAATATCTTGAAGCGAGCAAAAGGCTACGCATGGCTGCGGACGACAAGGAGAACGTGCCATCTTCGATCCATATCCCCAAACCCTCGAGGAAGGCTGCGTTGACGAGGAAACAGAAGAAATCCAGTCCCATTATCGATCTACCACTCGATCCTCTCTTTATCGTACGTGCCACCAGTAGTCATGCCACAGCGAATTGGCAGCCAACACTGCACAGATTTTCTCTATGCTCCGTCCCAAAGATCTACTCCGTCTCGCCTGTGCTAACAAGAATTTACGCCGCACGTTGATCGACACAAAGTCCACCGCATCTCGTGGACTCTGGAGAGAGAAGCGCGAGGAGTGTGGTGCACCAAAGCCGCCACCTAGGTTCACCGAAGCGAAGTGGGTGGCATTCTTGTTCGCTCGGTATTGTTATGTGAGTCCATTGCGAAAAGAGCCAATATTACCACACTCAAGGGCCTATTCAGTCTTGTGGGACCCAGAGCGGCGTGTCTACCGATTTTGACCTCCTTAAACGGTTGTGTAAAGAGTGCAAGAAGACTGGATGCATCAGCGAGGTTGAGTATCACGCGTGTGAGACGGGGCAAGGTGCACCCGAAGTACTTGACTTCGTACCTTATACCACTGGTAAGCGTACTTCTATTGTTGCAGCCCCACATTTCTCTGACGTTGGCCTCCCTTAGATGGGCCCAGTGATTCTGCGACGCGAGAAGGGTCTCGATGGTATTGGGCTGCTGAGGTCAAAGAAGTAGCGGAAATCATTGTCCGGCTCGACGCTCTCGTGGAACAAGACCTTACCCTCGCGATGCAGACTTTGGGCGCCTTCAAGCGCGAACGCTCGCTATACACTAGGATCGTGGAGTCTGTAAGTTTTAATGTCACCGTTGCTTCCCATATGCTGAGATGCGCAGCTTGCACCGCAAGCTAGACAGTGGGCTCAGGATTTTGCACAGGAAATGCAAAGACGAAGGCAAGAGATGAAGGAAACGTTGGTGTTTGAGTGAGCCTTTTCGTGAGTTTCGCATGCGTAGAACCTGCTGACATCGAGTCAGCTTTCAGCAAAGGTTTCGCGATATCGGGAGTCACGATCCTCGTGATATCGACCAGGCCTTGACAGTGAAAAATGTCAAACCAAAGCTACGCCGTGAAGTGGAGAGAATCGTGCTCACGGACAAAGGTCTGGCTGTCTCAACTTCGCAGATTGCTCCAGAGTTCTGATAATTGTTCCAGTATGGCGACGCTATGAAAGCAGATTGAAAGACCTGATTGAAGATGCACGCAAGTCTCGCCACGCTGACACTGTCAACTCTAGGCTAGTTGAGTTAGAGCGCTTGTGGCACGCGCGGAATGCTGCTTCAGGTGTCAGTGCCGCAGTGGTCGCTTCATATCCGCCGTTCTTCCGGCTCATGCAACGCGATTCTACTATCACTGAGGCTCTCAATTCAAACCTCGACGACGCACTCACGGCAGGAGAGTGGACTTCGTTGACTGATCAACTCATGGCTGTCGCCTCGACGTATGTTTCCGCCAAGAAAAACGAGCTCACCCGCAGGGTCCGATGCGATCTCAGCCTATCAGTGGATGCAAGCGGTGACCCTCTTGAGCTGGCGACATCGGTATTTGTGCCCTGCGATGCGAACGGCAAATCTCACATCCCCGGCATCCTGGTGGGCTGGAAAATGCTCTCGGCTTTCCATGACGATCACCCTCAGTATCCTGACGCCCTTCTGCCCTATCCTTCAACATGGCTTTCGGAACTGTCCCAGTCCCTCGTCAGTCTGTGCTGCTTAGATCCTCGTACCGCAACTGTCGAAGATATGGACAAGGCCAACCAACGGTTCTTTTGCGTTACGTGCGCTATGAAGTCTCTATCCAACATCAGGTCAATGACGGTTCCCGGCACCGAGACGCAAACCCGAGTATGGAGTGCCGATGCCTTTACATGGACAGCTGCGGTAAGTGATCCCTTCTGCTACGATGTGAGCTTGCGCTAAAGCATGAATGTATACTTTCCAGCTCTTGCATGCACGCATCTGTCATTACGAACAGCGGGAGAAGTTCTACCCACCTCTATTTCGTTCTTTGGACCACCATCCTAGGATCAAGGCTCTTCAACCTATCATCACGGAGGGCGAGGCCCGCTTGCAGCGCGTCGATGTTGCTCAGGGTAGGGGCATATGCGTATGCAGTCGCTGCCCATCATTTGTTTCTGCCAGCACGCTCGATATGACCCAGCATTTCCATACTAGGTGGGTGTCATCCGACTGCAGGCGATAAGACACTCACAATGTGCATTGCGTGATTACAGTCACTCCACTTATCTTGGGCAATCCCAATGTGACTTCGTCCTCGATGCGCGAGTGTGCTTCAATTATCCTCGCCCGTGCCGCATTGACTTCCGCCTGCTCCCCGACGAGGACGAGGCCAAGTATCGAGGTGAGCCTCTTGATAATTCTTAATCCTGTCTTCTGTCCTGAAAGCTTCGCTCTCTAGCCACGTTTGAAAAGATCTGGCTGTCATCTTCCGAAGGCGTTACTCCGAAGGTGTCAGGAACTCAGGCAGAACGCATATGAGCGAGTTTCAACTCCTATGTAGTACTAGTGCATTGTATTTTACGATTGGCCACTGTGATATCTAGGTTTGTTGTCTGTCCATTGTTCTGCTACTGAGCAGCTCTATGGTTGTGAAAGGTCATTCCAGGCCTGTCAGTGAAAAATATATCATTGCAAAGCTTGAACGATGGCTTGGTCTACTAGTACGAGCCCGGCTTCTCGAGTACTACGCACCGGTGGGGCTCTGTCCAAGGATTGCACGCTGAGCAGTGTAAACAGTACCTTACTTGATTGTTTTTCTCCTGCGCTTCACACATAGCAGCCGCGTTCAATATCATCTGGTCGGTTGAACCTCATGGGGGCAAACAATTGCAAACATCGCGTCGCAAACTCGAGCGCGACGCGTCCACTCGCGACGCGCGTTTTGTCCCGAACTCTGATCATCCCCTGAACTTTCTATCTGCATTATGGCTACACTAGGCTATCACCTGGGTGAAGTGCAGAGTGACGACGACGATGGTGACTATATGCCTGCAGCACAGCCGGTACCAAGGCGACGAGGCAAAAGGCGCAGAGACTTGAGCCTTCTGCCTGAGATGCCTATGGACGTGCTGTTGGAGGTACGCCGGCTAACTCTGGTCTACAGAACATGGAGCTCACTACATTTAGATTTTGGTCCTCCTCGACCCCAAAGACCTCCTGACGATGTCGCGAGCCAGCAAGGACTTCAGAAAAGCTTTGGTAAATGACACGATGGATAGGGTCGTTTGGAAGGTGAAACGAGAAGAATCGGGAGCGCCTGTTGGCCCTCCAGGCTGGTCTGAAGCGAGGTGGATGACTTTCCTTTTCAGTACATTCTGCTATGTGAGTCTTCTGTGCATCCTGAACCCTACCGCTACTGACGAGCATTCCAGTCTTGCGCGACTCCGAACGTCGTCACTGACTTCTTCCTGCTGAAGCGACTGTGCGTCGCGTGTAAAAAGGCAAAGTGAGCTCTGT
The DNA here is from genome assembly GCA_037042885.1 of Auricularia sp. M12. Classification (NCBI taxonomy): domain Eukaryota; kingdom Fungi; phylum Basidiomycota; class Agaricomycetes; order Auriculariales; family Auriculariaceae; genus Auricularia; species Auricularia sp. M12. Next base: position 66,053 of record JAXOIY010000019.1, on the reverse strand, counting down.
TCGCTGTAAATCTTGAAACGTGCTCATACAACGAGGAACAGCTACCTCGCGGAGAGCGACGCCAATCCTGACTATGCAGGGCTCCTCCAATACGTGCCTACGACCTGCTGTACGCCGCCTCTCGCTCAATGCTGAATATCTCTGTTAACGCATGTGCGTGTGCAGATGCACCTTCGTCCTCCAAAGAGCCTTCCGACGAGAACTACTGCTGGGTCCCGGACTTCGAGGATGCCATCTCCATGTGGGACGAAGTATGCGGCCTAATGAATCAAGGCGACCCAGCCGGTGAGGTGATGTTGGAGGCTTACAAGGAGAAACAGTTGCGTCAAATCCAGTGGATTAACCAGGTGAATCCTACGTCCGTCCTGGCCATTACAGCTCGCTGATCCTGTCTAGACGGCATGGGAATGCTACAGTTGGGCAGAGGCGCTTCAAGAGCAGCGACTGCTCGATAAAGCGTCCATCAACGAAAGGCGCGCTCAGACGTGAGGCTGCTTCCGCGTATGTGCAAACGTAAACTGATTGAAACCAGCATCCGACTTCACTTCTATGAGCTGGGATACGAGGAAGTGGATGTGGACGAAGTCGTGGATTCAGAAACGCCTGAAGTCTGCGGTAAAACGGCGAATATTACAAATCGAGGTGCGTTTTCATGTGCTATGGCCTTGAGTCATATTCCTCACATCAGCACCAGTGTGGAAGAACATCCGTGCAAAGCTCGAGCCGCAAGTCCTTGAAGTCAGAGAAATACGGCTGTTTGGTGAGAAATGCGCGCGCTTCAATGCGAGAATCGACATCCTTTCCTCTGTCTGGTTCGCGTGGATAGCGTCGTTGAATCCCTCAACGGCCGAGCAGCTCACGTACCCCTTCGCAACATACATCTCGCGTCTTCCCGCCGTCTTGCAGCTAATGCACTCAGAAGTCGATGTAACAGAAGAGGATTTCGCGCCCTTCATATTGAACGCGCCGACTATGGTGACCGACTTCCTTGCCATCAAGAAGGCCGCTCTTACTGCCATGGTCCCTCCCGAGAACATCTCACAAGATTCGCCTGACGCTCTCGAGCTGGCTACTTCCGTTTTCCAACCCCCGGATAATTGCGCTACATCGTCGTACGACGGATACGAGGAAAATGGCATCGTCATCGGTTGGAAGCAGCATTCAATAGTTCAGGGCTGGGGAGATGACTACGAAGCTTCGCAGTATGGGTGGACTGTGCCTGTCAACCAGTGGTGCACATTCAATCGTGAACTTTCCAAAGTCGCCGCCTTTTTCGTCGAGCTTTGCGGTCTTGACCCGCTGACTACCACAGCCGATGACATGGACCGCTTGGATATGCGATTCATGTGCCAAGAATGCCTGAACTTGACTCTGACACGGCGTTATGGGCATCGCGCTGCCATACACGGCGAGATTCCAAACACGAGCGTGCTCGCATATGCCTATACATGGCGCGCTGCTGTACGTTTTTCTCTGTCAATCGCAGCGCGGTCACTTATTTATCTCCTCCTGCAGCTTTCTCACTACACGTCGCATGACGGGCACGATAGGTTGAGGCCATTCAGAACTCTTGACGATACATATCTAGAGGACGCGAGAGAAGCAGAGGGCCGAGCTCTACATATGATTCGGTCTACAATTCCAGCATGGTTTTGCAATCATTGCGTCGGACCCGCCGGTGGCCATTCGGCGACCTGGCCTGACGTCTGTAGCCACTTAGTGCACGCGTACGTTCTCACTGGCGCTGTTTATACCACTGAATGTAGAAGTACTGACACTTTGCCCTCTCCGTAGTCATGATATTCAAGCTCAGCGAGAAGGCATTGACTACGTCTTCAATGAAGTATACCGGGTCAAACTTGAAGAGCCTCGTCACATTAACGTTCGTTTACGGGCGCACGAGTATTGAAGTCGATTAATGAACTGCTTTTTATTTCCAATGAGTGACCTACCTATTACCTTACTAATTAGTCGACGCTATACATGATTCCACTACAGATACATTCCAGCTGTCCGACTGCGTCTATGAATTGACTAATCCTCTCCAGAGAACACCCGGAGCAACTTCTGAACTACCTCGTCGACCTCCAATCCCGAGAAAAACAGCGCCTGGCTGTGACGAGTTCCTTCCACGTTCTCCGTTGCCCTTGCGAACATACCCTGCTCGTACTCCTCAAGAGCGCTCTCGATGGGTGATCCATCGACCACAATCTTCTCGATTGCCGACGCCAGATCGTACGCGTCGTGCATGGCGAGGTTGACGCCGACTCCGGTGAGAGGTGTCATGACGTGAGCGGCGTCGCCAAGGAGGGTGACCCTAGTGATTCAATGCAAAGTCAGTCATATTTCCGTTTGAAGTAGCGTGAAGCACTTACCCAGTCAGCTTCTTCTCCAGTTTATGTCCCGGGGGGTATTGATAGAGGGGACGGATGGCCAGCTCTCCTTCATCGCACTCCAGCACGAGCTTCTGCACCTCGTTGGCCCAGTTGGAATAGTATCGGTCAACGAAGTCTGCAAGCGCCTCCTTCTGCGGCTTGGTCCAGTCCACCCCAGAAATATCCTTCCAATTCTCCGGCGCTTCGAAGAGGGTATACGTCTTCACCGAGCCATCGCCGTTCTTCTGCGATGAGATGAGGTCCTTCCCGCTGACAGCCATGCACGAACCTTTCCCGACGAACTTCGCGAGCTCGGGATACCTGTCGTCGATGGAAGAGATGTCCGTGCTCACGCACATGACTCCAGAGTAAGGCGGGCTGACGTCGCTGCGTAATGGGCGGATCCTCGACCACGTCCCATCCGCTCCAACAACGATATCAAATCCGCCCTCGGTCGTCCCGTCCGCGAAGCTCAGCGTGAACTTCCCTCCCTCCTCCCCCTCCGCCTTCACCAGCTTCTTACCCCACTGAATCCTGTCGGCCTCGACCGCATCTAGCAAGATCTCCCTCAGCTTGGCCCTGTCAATCTCCGGCCTCTCCGGTTCCTCGGATCCCTCCTCCGTATCGTGCAGATGAACCTTGCCCGTCCAGTCCCTCAGGTACATCTCCGTCGCGTCTACCCTCATGTGCTTCTTGAACACGTCCAGTAACCCGGCCTTCTCCAACGCGAGCTGTCCGGAGCCCTTGTGGATGTCGAACATGCCGCCTTGCTTCCGCGCGTTGCGCGAGGTGTCGAGTTCGAAGACGGTGTATGGGATGGCGAGCTTGGTGAGGATCGCGGCGAGGGTCAGGCCAGCTGGACCACCGCCTACGATGGCAATGCTGATGGGCTGGGAAGGAGACATGGCCGGAGAGCGGGGTGATAGGAGGAAAGACTGACTACCTGGGAGTCGGATGGGGAAAGGGCACAGGGAGCCGTATTTATACGGCCAGGGAGTCGGGAAGAGGGGCCGCTACGCGTGCGTATCCGCAGCTCCCGTGGCAAAATTCTACGAACTCATTGGCGACATTTCTAAAAATTGGCGATCGCAGTCTGCAGTGCGCAGCTCCATAGGCGCCCAGGTTATTTATATCCAAGCTGCGGATGCACGGCGGCTGGATGCCTGCCGAACCCCTAACCCGGTCTCTAAACCTAACCCTGGGGAAACACCTCCTTCGTCACCAACATTCATCTTGCGACTCCCACTTCTCGCTTTCGTCAGTTCGGCGGTGTCGATGACGACGATGATCTTTCGGACTTGCTGCTCAATGAAAGAGAGAAGCGAATGCCATCGCCTGTGGGTCTTTCTGGAAAGAACTTTGTCCTTCGGGGCGGCGCAGGAACAACGGAGCAACGTAGAAAAGTCTGGAGCCGGGGGACGTTTCTTGTGGTTCTAATGCGGGCGGTCTTTGAGACGTGGGCAGCCATTGTTCCGTGGTTCGTCATTCCGCCTTCTTTCCCCAGCATGCTACCTAACTTCTTGTTACGACCTGTTTAGGAACAGAACACATCGATGCGACAGCCTGAACGTTTCACTGGCTTATACGTGCCCACCCAACAAGCAGACTCCTGGACACCACCGTTTCCATGTGTGCGGCACTCCTAAGATTTGGACATTGAGCGGGCTCGCAGCTGGCTAGTTCACATCGCTGGCAAGGTGGTGCGTTTCTCCCATCCAGACCTTCAGTCCCCCTAACTGACCTTGTCTTCATGGGACGTGATTCAGATGCTCTTCTTGTCGTTACACCTTCGGTCAAGACATGCTCAGCACACCTCGAAGACTGAGCGCTTCTGCTCTGCTGGCGTTCCTGGGCGCTTGATGTATTGTTCCCGTGTTTCACCACCGCATAAGTGGAATAAATTGAAAACGTGAAACATAAAGCAGTGCCTCGGCGACCATCAAGATCGTATTAGGCCGCCTCCCCCTGTTCTATCGCCTATGGTGTCGGCATGCTATGCAATATGAATGCCAGCGTTGACGGTGAGGCTGTTATCGCTTTCGTTTCTCTTTCCCGCCCACTTCCCTTCTCTCCTTCTGCTGTCCTAGCATCGTTACATTGATCAGCGTCGTCGACAGCGACAGTTCATTTCCTCGACGAAACCCGAATACACCGATCCCAAGGGCGGGATGTCTACCCTCGTCGTATCTTCATCTTCATCCCTCCCAATAACTACGCCGTCTCCCTCAATCCGCCCATCCAAGCTGGAGCTCCTTCGCCTCCTCAAAGAGCAGCGCGAACAGCAACTCCAAGCCGCCTCCGCGCAACCAACGCCCTCTCTTGCATCCACCAGCGATTCCACCGCCTTGCACCCCAGCTCCGCATCGTCCACCTCCAGCAGCAGCAAAGTGAATATGGGAGCCATCCTCGGAGGGCTAGCAGGCGGCCTCTTCGTCCTCGCCCTCATCCTCGTCGCCATTATCGTCCCACTGCAGCGTCGTCGAAGGCTCCGCAGTGCTCTCACCAGAGCATCGGGTGCCGCGGGAGAGACCGCCAAGACTGGTCGACGGATCAATCTCGACTTGCCGTTTGGCCTTGGGGGAGGAGGCGATGCGGAGAAGGGTCGCGGTGACGGGGAGGATAAGGAGCGGGAGAGTATGATTGGAGGCAAGACGTATCCGACTGCAAGAACGCATAGGACGACGGGATCGCAGGCGCCTTTGCTTGGTGGGGAGCGGGGAGAGGGCGAACTTGGTAGTCCGACGACGCCGGGGTTCGGAGCGCGGATTGGTGGGGATGCGGATGTGAGCAGACTGGACGAACCGCGAGAGACGAGGCATCCTGTGCAGTCTTCGACCCATTTGTACCAGGAAGCGCACTCCGCGTTTGATCCCTACACCCCGTTCGAAGGCACGCCGAGCCCACTTGAAGGACGCTTCCCTGGTACGTCCTCATCCCTGAGACACTTGCAATCGACTTGTAGTTCCGAACTCACATGGTTGTAGATACCACGCAGCCATTGGCCGCTGCTATCGAACGCCCTGCTCCCGCTGCTGCACCCTCTTCCCCCAAGAAACATACTCGAGAACTCCCCATGCCCGACACCACGCCATTCATCGACGTCGATCTCAACAACTCGAGCAACACCACTGCTTCTGTCCTTTCTGGCATGGGTACCGTCAACTCCAAGAAGTTCGACACTGGGAAATCGAGCGTCGACATCTACACCTGCATCGACAACCCCTTCATGTCGTCCTACGAGCGGGGCCAACTCGAGCCAACTGTTGTGGGGGGTAGCAAGCCGCAAGGAGCAAACTTCAACTCGACCGCGGACAGGCCCTCTTGGTTCTCATACCATTCGTCCAGCGTCCGCAGCGGTCCTCCGCGTACACATCCTCTCCCTCTAACCTTCGTCACCCCTGGCTCGACCGTTGCGAGGAACCCAAATCGCCAAGTCTCGCTGGACAGCCTGTCTGACACCGATTCCGAGAGCATGTACTCGCAGATGTCGCTTTCGAGGAGTACGACGGCGATGAGCGCGACTGGGTCTGTTATCCGCTATGGTAGCGTGCGGGCGCAGGTTGCCGGGAATGGCGGGAGTGGGTTCATGCCGGTCGTACATGAGGCGAAGGAGGATACGCCCATCACGCCGAAAGAGGTGAAAGCGTTTGCGGTGGAAAGCCTGGATATCGAGGCTATGGAGCCAAGCTCGTCTTCCCTTGCCAACGAGAACGACGACGCCACACCAAAGGCCACTCCAACGCAAGCTCAGGCTTCGTCGAGTAACAGGACGAGTTTGGGCCGCATGGATACGGTGGCGATTGGGAATCTGCTTAAGACGCGGGCGAATAAGGTTGCAGTGGAGCAGTCGGACAGTAAGGTCGAAAAGATCGAGAGGAAGGGAAGTATTTGGGAGGTTGAGAGCAATGCTGGAGTCCGCCGTCAGGATAGTGCTTCTCACGGGTCGAGGAGGCAGGAGTTCAACGAGGATACGGGTGTAAGAGGTCGAGGTGTTCGTCGTGAGGGACTAGAGGAAGGTGGAGACTCCGGTCGCGTTGGTCGTACCCCGCTCCAATCGACTGACGGGGCTCGTGGCCGCAGTCGAAGCCAGAGCCGGGGCAGGCTCGTTCCTAAGGCGTCATCTCAGCGTCTGAGGGGAAGTTCAAGCGACAACGAAGGCGGCGTCAGCGGGGGGAGCGAAGAAGGAGGGAGCTCACCTGCGCGTCCGCTGATTGGGAGAAGTCCAAGCAAGTATAAGCCGAAGGGGCTTCAGCAGAGGTTGGTGGAGAAGGGGCTGCTGAACGCGGGCGTGGCAGGGGGAAGGAGTCGCAGTGCGAGTCGGGATGCGAAGGAGAGGATCAGGCCTGTGAGGACGGCCAGTGCTGAGGATGGCGAACAGAAGGTGGAAGGGAATCATGAAGAGGAGCATGAGGCTAGTTCCATGCTCTCCACGCCGTCACCATCGCCGGCAAAGGGGAAGAAGAATGACAAGCGCAAGCCTCCTCCATCCAACCTGGACTCTGCGCTCCTTTCTCCTCCTTCAGAACACACGAAAGCTTCGGATGTGGTCGACGGTTTTGCGGCGAACCCGTTGACGGGGGCGTTTGGTTTGGGGCAGTCTCCCAGTGCGAGGAGTCCGGCGACGCCCACCTTCCAGTATGCGTTTGCGGAGTTGGAAAGAGCGAAGGGGTTCTTGCCGAAGGTCGAGGGGCTGAACGTGAGCGGTGGGAAGAAGAAGAGTGGGAAGTAGTGGCGGAGAGATGATGCTTAATTGGACATGGATTTGGAATCGCTCATGGACGATGTATTATGATGCACTGATTTTACGACTGCTACTCTGACCTTTTCATTCTATTGTACTCAGTACGACTTGTATATTTCCCGCATGTACTTCGATAGTCTTGATCTTCAATGGCTGACCCTGGTGTCTTCCCGCTGAACAGTCACACTTCGGGAAGTTCAAAGCTGAGATTTACAGTTGCAAGCTACTTGTAAATAGCAATAGGCAGTGACAAGGGCGCCAAAGCATTGGTCATGTTTCTGTTTCTCACCCATAAGCATTCCTTTCAGAACAGCGACACCTCGCTCGACTTCCGATGCGAAGCAACCACGCAACTGCCCCTCTAGCGTGATGAGCAAGGTTCTTCCGCGTCGAAACTGTCTGCCTATCTCAGCTTCTCGAACTTCTTCACCGCCGGAGAGTGCTGCTGGGACAAAATACATTCCTACAGTCGGTATGCAATACCCCATATTATACACCTTTATTATTGCCATTCAGTAGAGCTACGTATTGGAGTCGACCTCCTTAATGTAGTTGACTCAAGCTCTATCGATTGCGCCGTTTTAGGCGAATCTACAACCGAAGTGAACAAACCCGCCGACCCTCCAGAATCGATGCAACCAGTCTCTTGTTCTGACACGAATTTTCTGCGCTTGAGGATGACGAACATTACTCTGCTGCAGAGTATCGATTCCATTGTGTGCTGAAGTCTGCCAAGGCGAAGAGGATCAGAGTGAGAGTTGATTCTCCCAGCAATGGGAAAGGAAGCACGTACGGGCCGAGGAGTGTCGCATATGTTATTGCCTGCAGAAACAAGGATTTCAGTAAGGTGACACTCGGACTATTACATAGGAAGTGAATGGCTCACCCATGCCGGTACGTTTGGGATAATGGCGTTCGCCAAGCTCAGGACTGAGATAATGCCGCGTTCAATCATGGATGAGCATACAGGTGGAATGGTTGAATCGCTCACGCAGAATGACGATGCAATAGAGAACACCGTTTCGGTACAGCCCAATGACCCACGGGGAGCGCGAATGGCGCACTGCATAAGATTTCAATAAGGTGCGGGGGCAGCGGGACGCGGACTGCGAGTGGCTTACCGTGTTGGACACCCTTATAGAGCATTAGGCCGACGGTAACTGCGTCATGCGGTCAGAAACCGGCGCTACAATCTCTTGAAGAAAGTCAAGGGCGACTCACAGGTCTGGGATACGAGAACCATGATATAGACGTATGCGGAGTAGAAATGCCCGATCATAGCCCTGCATCCTGGTGTAATGAGCGGTGGTTGTTCGTAGGGTTCCAAGACTGAGAATCTGTCAGGACAGAGGTTGATGTTTGTGGCAAGGTTACCGACATGTAAGAGTTTTGGTCTGTAGCGCTGTGAGCACGACAGAAGCAAGGAAGGTAGCCTGGCGATGAAATCAGGGTTCAAGTCTGCAGTTTGGGGCATTGAGCTGATGGAGGGCGACTTACGACAAGGAGCGATAATAAAAACCATCTAACTATTCGGTTGTTCTCCCATAACGCGCACGTCTGCAAGTAGATTATGGCTGACGAGGCTTTAGCTGTGACGGGCTGTAAGGTAAGACACTGGGCTCACTATGGGCGCAGTTTGCCCCGAGAACGACCAACCCTGGAGCACGAGCGCGGATAAGGTTTCTTTCCTTTAAAACCACGGAGATCGAGACTCACACAAAGAGCCGTTAAAGATTGCAGAGCATTCCTGGCGATGTAAACGTTGAGCTTGGATTCAAAAAGCACCATGAGAAGCTTACCGCTGCGCTGCGATCCACCTGCCCGACTAGTCGCCCTATTTAGCAGAGACTTTTGGACGCGTGCCAGATTACCCACAATACAGTAGCAGCGACTCATCGATGAGGGGTAAATATCTATTGAGATAGAAGAGCGAGAGCCCAATTGACCAAGGGCAGGACCACACAGTGGAGACCTATGGGTTGAGGATCAGTTTGAGTTTAGTCGGCATGGTACAGCGGATCTGTTTATCGAACGCACTTCATCCGGAAATGTGAGAAGGTAGTCATAGACCTGAGGGAGGAAATGGTTGGATAAGATGAGTCTTTGAAGGCGCTAACACTCGAACGAAACGCACCAAGAGACAAAGATTGGATGCGGTGAATAGCTTCTCGGCCGAGTTGATCATTTGCGCCTTTCACCGGCTAGATTACGAAGTGCGTGTCAAGCATGATGCCACGTCTATCCCATAGACAAGAACATACCATCTAGCTATCGAGCAATCGCGTTCGCCCCAAGCATCCAGCGGCGAACCCTGCTCGTGAGCGTGGCGGAAAGAAAAAGGGAAACAAGAAATGACATCGTCCGCAATACGTGCAACTATAAACACGTTTTTCGGATGATGTAGCGAGGCGGAAGATAGCCTCCAGCCTCCAAGTCCGCCAGGGCGGCCTCTTCTGTGGGAATCGAGAGCCAGGGAAGCGGAAGAACGTCCACAAAGTCCGATTTGGCTACTGTTCTCGTCGCTGTTTCTCTCACGACGAAGCCTATTGCCGACCTTTGTGAATAAGGAACCATTCAGTTCATAATGGGTCCTTGATGGACGAAGCTGGAAGATAAAAACGAGCTTCAAGGACCTGCTGTCTGGCTAGTCGCGGGAGCGAACAAAGTACCCAGCTTCGCTAGTGACACTGTGCAGGTATCTGGGTAGCAGAACAAGGTCGATTTGTGACGTGAAACGATGGAACTTGGGGAACCATGGTGGTGAGAACGAAGCTGAGTTGAGCTTAGCGCCGCACTGCGACCGGATGCGGAGGCAGTCTGTTCCATCGCCACGTGGCCAGACCTTCGAAATCCAGCCACCGCTCGGGCGCTAAAACGTGCCTGCCAATTCACCATCGCGATGAGAGATAGACGACTTTGCTTCATCTCAATCTCCGAGTTGAGAAAATCTCATGGCTGTCTCCAAAATGTTTCTCGTCTCGCAGTCTCCCCTCGAGCGTGACAAGGTACGCATCATATCAGAGCTCTTCCTCGAGACGCGAATTCACCGAAGGCGTCTCAAGATCAAAACAAAACTCTGTGGGCTAGGAGACATGAGAGTTTCCTGTCTAAGTAGATGGAGCTCACAGCAACAAATCTGTCGAGATTGGGCTGATAGACAAACTCTGCTTGAGACGTCCCACTGCTTCTTGGTGCTCCTTATCAACTTCTTCGCGTGAAAGTGTGGTCCTACCAGGCCAGATAAAAGGGTCGTGTCTTTTCACCCTCTCTCTTCACTGCTAATTACTCAGCCTTACGAAGCACTGTTATTCTACACTCATCTCTCTACACTTCCTCTTACTACCGCGATAGTGACGGTAAGGAAATGCGCACTTGGTACTTCGACAACAACCCAGGGCACCAGAAGCTCGCGCACATGGGCGAGCACGTACCTAACGAGATTGTGTACAAGCTCGGTATCAAGCACTGGAAAATCCCATTGGAAGGCCACGAGAAAGTTATTGGCGAAATCGCGAAGGAACGAGACTATCCCAACCGCGATACCATAAACATTTCCAAGGAAGGACTGGGCGAGGTACGGATCAACTTCTCCTGCATTTATATCTAATTTCTGACGACAACCATTGTAGCTGTATGACGAGAAGATGGTTTACTTCTTCCAAGAGTAAGTCTGAGAGTGTTCCCACTAGCTCCAGGATCAAACGCCTGACTCGGCTATAGGCATATGCACGAGGACGAGGAAATTCGATATATACACATTGGGAATTGAACCCAACACCTCTCGCATGCTAAGCGAGCGTGATAACCAACTACACCATGACTGTGCCCAGATGCCCTTTTCGTGACCGTCCGCTGACCAGAGTGAATGGATATACGTTTGCTGCTGACTACTAGTTTCTGACTAATAATCTTTACAACCGTAAGCACGCCAAAGATCGAATGCAGTTTTGTGGCAGTTGTGTAGACCGCTTTATTGAACCCCGGAATTCGTGGGTGTCCGCTGACCAGAGTGAATGGATATACGTTTGCTGCACTACTAGTTTCTGACTATAAATCTTCGTCCGAGGGCAGTTCAACGTTGACGGCGAGTGCGACGAGGGAGAGAGGAAGAAACCTGCTGTGCTGCCGTTGTTTGTACACAAAGTTAGTGTTTGGTCACCATGAGCCTGGGCGACGCCGGGCGTTGCCGGACTCTGTTGTCTTTCTACTCTCATCCAGCTATGTATGCTCAAACCAAAGACATCATGAATACCATATCATGGAGAAAATTGCCATTCATTTTCTGCTGGCGTGGTCTATGGTCACTGGTTCTAGCGAATCGCGGGCCCAGGCTTCCGCACGGTCGGCGAGCACTCGGCGCCTAACTTCTCGCCCCTATCCAGGGGCTCACGAAGGTCAACTTGGAAGGAAAGACGATATCTTCAATGTTAATTGCCGAAATGGATAGGCTTCTAGGGTGCCGAAGCTTGCTTCCGTCTTCTCGCTGTCTCGTGTGTGATATGTCGAAGGTGCGTTATCATATCGTCTTCGAGGCTTGCATCGATTAAACCCACTTTGCTTCATTCCAGACACGAAGACATGCAAAGCTCAGAGCTTTATGCTACAGACGTTGCAGAGGTTCTAAACGGGCTCCGCGGTGCCCTCGCCGATATGCAAGGTCAGATCGACGATTTAAAGCAAGACAAACGCGACCTCCGCCTCGACAAGGAAGCCATACAACTAGAGATGGCCAAATCGAAGGAAGAGCTGAGAACAGCGCTAGCCAATGCTGCAGAAGTAACGCAAGCGATGCGTAGCGCTCAATGTGAGGCGAGATATTGGAAAGAGCAGTGTGAGCTCGCGAAGAAAGAGCAAGAGGCAGGCAATGGACGGCCAAGCTACTCTGCATCAGTGCATGTGCGTAATGTTTCTTTATACAAAGCTATAAGCTTACAGATGAGGCTTAGACCGAACGTGACGCTGCCCCCGATTATTCCACCATCAATCAGCATCAGACTCGCACTGAGATTACCTGGGAAGCTCCGAATTGCAGAGAATCCTCGTCGAATACAACCCCCCTCGACCAACCTCCAAACGCAATCTTGTCGCCCTTCGACGTACCGAGAGCTTTGCCCATGACATCCCAAGCTCCCTCGATTGACAGGGATACTTCAGTGCAAACCCTTGTGAATAGAAAGGTGAGTGTCAAACATCGAGTCTCAGTGCTTTTGACTGACGTTTCTTACTATGGAACAGCGAAAGGCAGACACCTTCGTTGGGACGACGCAAGGCGAAGGTGTTCAAAAGCGAACAACACCTTCCGAACCTGTAGGTCGCTTTGCGCTTTCTTTGCAAATCAACTGACGAGATCTCTAAAACCGACCAGGAAGTACAACACTCCCCTCCTCGCAATATTTCGTCTGCCGAATGGAGTATTTCGATCGTCCCTCCCAGTCGTGGACGGCCCGTAGTCCAATTCAATGAGAACGAAGCCTTCACTCTGCCTCCCGATATCCTTTCAAAATACCTCGCTCACGCTCCGCCTCTCAACATATATCCGGCTCCGAGCGATGTTCACGTCTCGCGGAAGTTCCTTGCGAATGCGTATGGAGGGGGCTCGTGGCGCGACGCCCAGCACGTCGCCGCGGTTGATAACCCTTCAGGTAACGGCCATCGGGCGTTCGTCTTCCCGGCCTTTGAGCTCAACCCTGGAATGCCGCTCGTGCCTGGACAAGGGGGGGTCATCGTCGCTCCTCGCATCGATCGCAAGACAGGATGCGCGTGGGGCCTCTTCAGGAAGGATATCACAGGGACGAGCGATACCTGGGTGTACATGGGCGAGTACGAGTGGGTCAACGCAGGTCAAATGAGTGCAGAGGTTTTCCGTAGTCAAAAAGAAAAGGCAAGGATCGGGTTCCACAGCCGAGTCCTCAACTGCGACCGCTGACGCTTACAATTGCCACCAGGTCAAGAAGAAGTGGGCAAACGAACTGCTTGGTTTCAAGCGTGTCCTCACTAACTACCACATCTCTATGAGAGCTCGCATCGCACTCAGGAAAGCCGGGGTTCTACCAGCAGCCACTCGACTTGCGGAGCGTGAAGAGGTCAGGCAAGAAATTGAGAAGATTCGGTCCCAGGCTGGCCATCCGGTCACTCAGAAAGACATCATTTCTGCATTTGAGAAGGGTGACGAAGTAAGCGTCGATCATCGTTACTTTTTAATGTACCTGGAACTGACGAATTAACAAATAGATGCTGGACATTGACTTGCTTCGTTGTGTGTCGTATGATCACACGCTCGCCTTGGATATCGAGGCCAAGTTTCGACAGCCGCCGCCGAAGGTCAAAAGGAAGGCGAAAGACTATCCATCTCGCTTCACAAGCTCTGCAGGACTGACGGCCAGACTTGGGGTAAAGGGCAGACGTCCGAAATGCCATATACAATTGGGGTCGCCTCCCCTTACTTCATCGTCAGTTGTGCCTACGGCGACCTCAGCCGCGGTTTACGCATCTTCTAGCTTCGCGACGGAACCGGCCAGCGCGGCTGCTAGCACATCCGATCCCGGACATGGTCTGGAGGGTGACTATGACAGTCTGGTATTTGGTCAAGAGGACGCGGGTGACGATACGTCGTGCATCTCGAACGATGACACGGATGAGCTATGCTATCCAGACTGAACTGTATCTGAATAACAGGAGGCCTTGTCATGTACTCTCTCACCGCTGTCGAAATTTTCTGCAACCCTTGATACATTCACATCCTTTTTACCGCCAGGACTGGCTGAGTGGCGTAGCGAAGGATTCAAACCCTAACGAAGGGTCACGATCTTCGGCCTACTGATGATTAGCTGCCGTGTTCAATAGATTTACGGTCGGTGGTGAAGAGCATTCTTACGTCCAGACGTCGTAGGGCGGCCTCGCAGTTGACAGCAGTCCTGACATGCGCAGCGACTGATCCCCCACTTATATCACTTGCAACAGGAGGCATTTTCCACACCTTCCCATCTCGCCTTCTTCACCCCACGAACAGTCACTCCCCGCTCACATGGAAGAAGAAAACGCAATGCTTGCTCCACAGGTTATGCTGGAACATCTCAGTACCCTAATTGAAGAGCTGAAGAAAGACAAGCAAGATTTGAGGGCGGATAAGGACGCTTTGAGGGCGGAGGTGGCGAAGCTGAAGGGCGATCTCCAAGACACAATTGCCGAAGTACTGAGGCTCGGCCAAGAGCTGCAGGCCTCCAACGCTCATCAAGAAGCTCTCCAGACTGAGATCGAGCGCCAGCAGTCTGAACAGAGGGCGGAGCCCGAGCGCTCGACTCGGACGAGCTCAACTCAGGTACATTCTTCCAGATTTTTGTCTGCACTGTTTGGCTCATCAATCGATACTAGACCGAGGCCGCTGGAGATACCAATCTTATCGAAGCGGCGTCAGCCAATGAGCAAACCACTCTTCATGACGCCCCCCTTGTTCACGTTGATGTGAGTATGCTAGAGCGATCGTCACAGAATACATCTAACGGCGAGTTATACTTAGGCGCATGACGGTGCACCTCCTACAGTCATGGAGGTCCCAGACTCCGCCGTCGCTATAAGCAAGGTGCGCTGCCCAGAGGTAGATGTCAGCTTTCATTTGACATAGGGTTTCCGGCAGAGGAAGCTTGATAGCGTGGAACAGGAAGCTACCGGCGAACCGTCTCGTAAACGGGGGAGACCAAGAAAAGCCGGAACTATAAAATTGGTACGTTCGACAGTTTGCATTTGAGTAGCCTATACCAACGCGTGCTGAACCCATGCAGCCAGCAAGGGTTCCCCCACCCGGTGATAGTGTGCCGCAGACAAGATCTGCAACGAAGAACTTGAAACCAGTGCAGGAACGCACTCCCATTGCGTATAAACTGGACGAGGCGTTCGTTCTGCCCGAATACGAACTCGCCCCGTGGATCAAAGACGTCTTATTTGTGGACCCACCCAAGGCACAGGAAGTTCTTTCGTCACGCGAATTCATGGGCATCGAGTACGGAGGTAGTCATTGCCAGTCCATTCAATTTGTCGTCGCCGAACAGAGTCCTTCTGGAGAGCCTCGAGTATTCGCATATCCAAAGCAGGAATTGAATCCTCAGATGCCAGCTCTCCCTGGAGAGAGCGGTTTGGTTCTTGGAAACCATTGGGACCGTGCATTAGATCGCCATTTCACCAGCGTCTTTGGCACCTCAGGCTCGCTCAGAGTTTACCTGGGAGAGTATGCCTGGGAAAGAATGCCGAGCATGAGTGCTGAGGCTTTCCGAGCACAGAGAGATACCGTGAGTAGTGCAAAATCCGTCTCAGTTCTGCGCGGTCGCTCATTCACGTTATGATTACAGGTGAAGGATAACTGGGCATCCGAGCTTCTGGGAGAGAAGCGATGTCTGGGCGAGGTCCAAGCGTCACAGCGAGCACGAATTGCCCTTCGAAAAGACGGAACATTGCCACAGGGAAATGACGCTGTCGATGCCGAGCTCGTCAGGCAGGAGTTGGAGAGGATTAAAGCAGGAGAGGGACATCCAATCACCAAAGAAGATATCATCGCCGCGTTCGAGAGAGGCGAAGAGGTAAACGTCGCTTCGATTCACACCTGTTCTGGAGTATGCTGAGTCCGTTTTGCAGGCAGTTCCAGTCACATTGCTTCGGTACTTGTCCTACGACTCAGTACTTGCACACGACATAGAGTCCAAGTTTGCGCTGTACCAAACTTCCGGCCAGCGGGCTCCAAGGATTCAGAAGAACGGGTCAACGAGCAAGAAATCGGGAGCTTCGTCGGCGAAGAAGGTTAGACATTCTTCACTAGTGTAAGCGTTTCTAATCAGGGATAACAATAGCCTTCCGCCCACATCACCGGGATGCAACCAAATGAGTTGCAATTGTTCGGAGGAGGAGACGTGGAAGGCGCCGAATTACTCGACGGGGTATTTCAGGGTAATAGCTTCTCTGTGTATGAGACCAAATGGGGCGATGCAGTTGCTCCATGAGGTTCAGTCGTGCGTGTGCCCACTGCTGTTTACGCAAATTTTGGCTTGTCCAGGAGGCAAAGGCGGATGTGAGGATAAGCTGTTCGTGGGATGTCCCGGGAACCGTTGTCATACATCTTGCGTGTATATCTCTATTTGAATTGTAAAACTAAATCCAAGTGCTCTTCAGCAAAGCTTCCACCGATCGAGCACCGGACAACAGCACATCTGAGCACACATCGACCTCAGAAGGTCCTCAACTAGAAGCGGTGCACGCTTCAGCCTCGAACCTGGGATCGAGCGACGTACCAGCCAGGATGCGAAGACTGCAGGATAGCAAGGTGAGATAAAGTACCCGTATCTCGGTATGCTGTACAAAATTTCGTACCTTCATCGATGACCTTCACCCTCGCAGTAAGATACACACGCCGACAGGTTAAACTGACCGGAGGGCTCCGCGGCTCCGAATCGTGAGTACGGCTCCTCACATCGCAACGCAGCGAATGCCGAACTGAAACACGCACACTGAAAGCGCTCGATTTTTGAGGTAATCCATAAATACAATTTATGTAGCCGTAGTGCGCACTATTTAATCCTTCGACTGTTCGAACCAGTCTTTGAATATCTCTTGAACGAGATGTTGTACGATCCATCCCATCGGGTCTAGGACGACCTGTTCCAGAGGCTCCGCTTTTAAGCCCACTTTGGACATCGCGGTCTGGCATGATAGCCTCTGCACACCTGAGAAGAGCAGGGTCTATGATAATATGCTCTTCAAAGTTCTTGAGATTCTCCTGACTTTCAACGAAGACACAGTCGCTTGGTTTCAGAAAGTCATCTCTCCTGCAATGAGCACCACTGGCGAGAATAGGTTCGAAGCATCGTGGACACTTGATACCTCCAACATGATACTGCAACTTCCCAAAGAAGGGGGGTGTCCTGCGAGAGATGTCGAAAGCTGCGCGGCTTTGAATAACGATAACGCGGCGAAGCACATCAGAATCGAGCTCTGCAAGGTCTTCAATTCGTAGTTCGCCGTCCTTCATCGCACCGTGTATGCCGTCCACAAGGAATTTTGGTACGCGGTACTGCAGTGCGAGGCGAATTTTCTCGCAAGGCTCTAGAGGCGTAGTCTTCAGTTTTGAAAGTCGCTCTATGGAGTGCCCTCGAATCTGCCGTTTGTAAATGCATGGAGGACTATGATCAGGTTTATATCAGAAATAAAAGGCATTTTGCACACCTCCTTCATGTTCCATGCGGTAGAAAGCTTCAATACTCCGATCCACTCCTCCCGATTCAGGTCGATGAAAGCGGCCTGCACATCGGCGAGACTGTAGTTCAAGGATTATTCAAGTAAGCATAGAGCATGAGTGTCCCCTTGTCATTGCGAGACATACTTGGGATGCATTACTCTGAGTAGGGCCTCGAAATCCGTTGCAGAGTACCCACTGAGTACGATTGGATTGCTTTCTGATTGGCCTTGAGCGTTTGTGAAGTCGGTTCCAACTGGGATGCTGAACATATCTCTGAACACATCGGATGAATCCAGGAACCACTGTCTGGGTACGCTGAAAAGTCTGTCCTCGACCTGAACGGGAATCAAACGTGAGATAAGCGTCTGCGCGTTAAGAGAAGGGTGCTGGTCTCGCACCTGGAAGACGACTGTGTCCCAGAAGAACTTGGACTTGGTCAAACTCGCCATATTGTGCAAATGTAGTGCGATTAAGGATGGTAGAGTCAAGTAGAGAAGAACGCACTTGGAAGAGTGACCCCAATCGCACAGCTTTCTGGTACACGAGGCAAGTGTGGAAATTGCCGGCCTTCATATTGATTGGCGCCCACGGCGGACTTCAATTCTGATTTTACGTGTTTGTGTCAGTTGGCTGACATTTGGCTTTGACAACCATGAGATATCCAGCGACGTCGACCGTTCCTTCCTTCCCACCATTCCTCCACCACGACCTGCTCAACCTCTCTTGATATCGTTCCTTTCACGATGAACACCGACGACAAGGCTGCGGCGAGCACGCAGACCGAGACTATGATAGCCCTGTTGCTCAGCCAGGTTGAAGAACTGAAGAAGGATAAAGATGACCTGCGAGCCGACAAGGAGGCTATGAAGAAGGAGAACGCCAGACTCGAAAGAGAGTTGCAGATAGCGCTGGCGCGAGATGAGCCTAGGCTTGCGGCGATGCTGAGTAGTGGGAACGAGACAGCTGGCAGCTCCGAAACAGTAGTGTTGCCCGAGAAGGTGCGTGCTGCTTTATTCATACACTCCAAATATACTGAACAATATCGCGCAATGCCCTATGTAGAGAAAATTGGAGAGCGACGCGCCGCTACTGCCCAGGAAGAGAGGCCGCCCAAGGAAGATCAAAGAGGTGCGCTCTCTCAATCCGTCATGAGAGGTTGAGAGCGCTGACACGTAGCCATCCTCAGGAGCCCGTTATGCTCCCCGGTGGAGAGGTTCCAGCTCCCAGGAAGAGAGGGCGGCCACGAAAGGTCAATCTGGTGAGATTCGATCCTGTCACGTCATAACGCCTGAGCCTGACCTAACAACACTGTAGGAGGCTTCCATACTATCCACGAACAGTTCTAGCACTCCGAAGAAACGAGGACGCCCGCGAAAGGACGCAGAGGTATGTGTATTAGCATTGCTTTAATCAACGGCGCATAACGAGGGGGTCTTTATCTCGCAGACGCCCGTGCAAGGGATACCAGGACCTTCAGCTTCGGTAGATCAGCTGAAGGTGCCGACAGTCAAGGCCGAAGAGGCATTTGTCTTCACGAAGGAAGCCTCTGAGGCCATCTTGAAGAATGCTCCTGCTCTCACCATTGTGCCTGGACCCCAGAACACCATCGCTTCAAGAAACTTTTTCCATTTGACCTACGAGGGGAACCCATTCCAAAGCGTACAGATGATAAAACCCCACAAGAATCCTTCGGGTAATACACCGCGGATGTTCATATTCCCAGCAAACGACGCGAATCCTTCTCTTCCGTCCTCACCTGGCCAACCCGGGTTTGTTGTTGACAATCGCTACTTCCGCACGAAGGTCCCCCAGCCTTGGTCTCTCTTTCGGAAGGTCTCCGAGGACGTGAAAGGATTGGCCTCAACGTGGCTGTACCTTGGCGAGTACGAGTTCACGCCGGCGGGCAAGATGTCTACTGAGATATTCAACGCTCAAAATGAGAAGGTGTGGTTTATTTGATCCTGAATGAAATGGCCACTTACTAGTTGCTTCTGGGTATCTTAGGTACAACAGAATTGGGCCAAGGAAGTCGTGACCAGCAAACGAATCATCGACGGCGGCCACCTTGCTCTGCGGGCCCGGATCGCGCTCAGGAAGGCTGGACTCATAACGTCTGACAGTCCAAAGGCGTCCTTGGACAAGCTTGTCGCAGAGGAAGTGGAGAACATCAAGGCTGGGAGTGGTCGGCCTCTAGCTGAGGACGATGTGGTGGCAGCGTTCACCAGCGGTGAAGAGGTGAGTGACTCCCTGCGTAGACGTTCATCCAACTCGGCGTGCTCACTGCGCAACATATACTTTACCCTAGGCTATCGACATAACCGTGTTGAAGTGCGTCTCCTACGACCGCGTCCTCGCTGAAGACATCTCTTCGAAGTTTGCTCTGTATGGGACCCCAAAGCGAAACGTTAAGGGCCAGGCGTCGACCCAGACTATCTCAACCCGCAGCTCCGGGGAAGCTCATCCACCAGGCATCCCGGAACGGCTTCCACAAGCACGATTGAGCCCATCAGTACACCGACTTCCTCCCGCGCTACGAGGAGACTCGCGAACATGTTCACCAACCCGACAAAGGGCGATACTCTTAAAGCTGCTGGACAGGATGTCGAGGATGGGAACTTGTCGTATACCTCCGAGGATGAGGTGGCGTCTCTGTCATATCCGTGAATTGATTGATGTTCGTATACCAGGCTTTGCCCACAAGATGCTCGATGCCTGTACGTTTTTGTGTGCTCGCTGGTCGGACTCTTGATGTGACTCTTCGATTCAGAAAATACAGTTGCTCAGATTAGCACGTCGAGTACGGTTCTCGTCATCTGCACTATCTCTCCCACCTTCGAAGTTCGAACCTTGGCGCTCACAAAAACCGATTTACGCTTCCGACTGCTGCGGGACTCGATAAGGTCTGAAAGCCCGGAATATCGATTTTTGCGAGTATGTTTTATTTGCGCGATTGGAATGAGAGCCTACTTGGGACAGAACAAGGATCACGAGGAGTACTGATGCTTACCCTGGGCTTGATCTGATGAGGAGTGCTCACAATCGCTAGAGTGTCCTCAGTTACACATGACGCAAGTACATGCGTATGGCTCGCACAGGTCGACGGGCAAGGATGCCCCCATCGAACGCGTAGGACGGCTATGGGTGGATTTGCCCACGCCAAATATCGCTTCGTGAACAACGCTGAAACCTCATATCCAGCTCATACATCACCCCCGACATTTAGCGAGCTGGAGAGAGAATCGCGTGTGGGAGGGTCCCTCTCGTGGTTTAAAACCCAGGTTTGTTCATTGCAGTTTTCCAGCCCTCCCTATAATCTTCACTGTACGATGTCCGTGCAATCTTTCGTGGCGTCCGTGCCCAAGATCTACCAGTCTCCTTTCCCGCCCATCCCGACCTGCAACAAATCCGTCTGGACGCACCTTTTTCGCGATAACAATCATTTTCCTCCCTC
The DNA here is from genome assembly GCA_037042885.1 of Auricularia sp. M12. Classification (NCBI taxonomy): domain Eukaryota; kingdom Fungi; phylum Basidiomycota; class Agaricomycetes; order Auriculariales; family Auriculariaceae; genus Auricularia; species Auricularia sp. M12. Next base: position 45,267 of record JAXOIY010000019.1, on the reverse strand, counting down.
TACTACCGCTTTCATAGATGCTCGCACAGGAGACAAGGTCACGAGAGGGGTCTTGAAGGAGCTGACGCTCGAGCTAGCGTTCGGCTTGCGCAACATCGTCAAGCTTCCCGGTAGCTCCCATGGAACAGCAAGCAAATGGTTGCAAAGAGGCGACGTGATTATGATATTTGCTCCGAACTCGCTCTCATGGCCGGTCATGCTCTTCGGGTAAGTCCGCAGGCTTCGTCACCGCTCCAAATATTTCCTACACTGAATGAAATTGCAGAGCCGTGGCAGCGGGCCTACGCCTAACCCTCGCGCCGAGCACGTCCACTGCTCTCGAACTCTCGTGGCAATGGAAAGACAGTCGCGCACGCATGATCGTTGTGGCTCCGTCTCACTACCGAGTTGCACTGGAGATGCTCGTCAGTGTCCTTGGCCTTTCTCGAGAAGAGGCACGGAGCAGGATATGGGTGATGGATCGGTTGTGGGAGTATGGCAAGGGCAATGAGGCGATAGCCACAGGCGGTTGGAACACAGTGAAGTGTCTCGTTGGGCAAGGAAGGTTAGAGGAGGAGGAGAAGTTCGAGGGTGTGGATGCGGATGAGACGGTGTATATATGTTATAGCTCGGGGACGACTGTGAGTACCCATAGGCCCTTGCATTGTCGATGACGTCGTCCTGTAAGTGGAGGCTGATATTCTTTGCAGGGAAAGCCGAAAGGCGTCGAGTCTACCCATCGAGGGTCTGCCTCTGTCTTCAGCATGGCATGGGAGGTATTCAAATCTATCAAGCGCGAACATGACGTCTCCCTCGCTCTGTTGCCGTTCTACCACATATTCGGTACGCCTTTCCCATAGGTCTACTGGACTACCCGCTGATTGCATATTTACCATTTACAGGTCTCATTGCGCACCTACACCACACTTTCTACCTTGGGATTCCGACTCTAATTCTCCCTCCATCACCGTCTGGGTTCGACACCAGTGCTTTCCTCAGTGCAATCGAGACATACCGCGTCACGATGGTCATGATCGCTCCCCCCATCCTGCACCTTCTGAACATGCACCCGACTCTCAGCGCATACAACCTGATGTCGCTCAGGACCCTCATTTGGGGCGCAGCCCCACTTCCACCCGCTCTTGTCAAGTCCGCCATCGCTAAGCTGAATATGCAAGGCGCGAACGTGAAGATAATCAATGGGTATGGAGCGACGGAGACTACGTTGACCGTGACTGTTGTCCCTCCGGAGGGGTGCGAGGCCAAGCTGGGGAGTGTCGGAGTGTTGGTACCGAATTTGCAGGCAAGGCTGGTGAAGGAGGTGACGACACGGGGGGAGGTGGTTGATGCGGGTACGAACGAGCCTGGGGAAATGTGGGTTAGGGGCCCGACGATCATGAAGGTGCGTGTGTCGAAGTTGTGTGATGCTGCGCGCTGACAGGCAATCCGCTCCGACAGGGATACCTTCACAACTCTGAAGCAACCGGAGAAGCATTCCACGAAGACTGGTACAAGACAGGTGACATTTTGAGGATAGACGCAGACGGATATTTCTGGGTTGTAGACCGGAAGAAGGAACTGATCAAGTATAAGGGAATGCAGGGTCTGTTTCTTTCTCTTTTTTTCAGGGAGAGTGTTACTCACCAGTTCACCCCTTCTGTGTAGTGGCACCAGCAGAGCTCGAAGCCCTACTCCTTGAGCATCCTTCTGTGCTCGATGTTGGTGTCATTGGCGTCCCCGATTTAACCTTTCCAGGGAACGAACTGCCAAGGGCATATATCGTGCCTCGAGACCCGTCCCTCGTTCCGTCGCAATGCACACCCTTTGTACAGACCACAAGCAAACGGAGAGACGATCGGAAGCACGTCGTTGATGCTGTGTCGCGAATGCAAGCAGCCGTCGTCCAAGAATCTCAACCAACTGCAGCACGCTTCGCCACGGACATTCAGCAGTGGCTCTCCGAAAGAGTTGCAAGACACAAGCACTTGCGAGGTGGAGTGGTACTCGTTGACGCAATACCCAAGAGCCCCACCGGAAAGATCCTCAGGCGCGAATTGAGGGAGAAAGCGAACAGGGAGATGTGGGCGGTTACGGCCGGCGTCATGGCCAAGCTTTGAGTAGGTGGGAGGAAAGAACAGCCTTGGACACCAGAAATGGGCGTGTTGGCGACCCGGAGTTCATTCGGCCCCCTTGCGCAGTACGCAGGTCCTTAATTGGCCTTGGACTAGTGCGTATTAAAGATATTTATTCGTTCGTTAACGAGTGCTGTGAACGCGTCCGTTGATCCTGCCGCAGTTGTGGTACAAATGTCGACATAAAATTGTATCGTGCTTACACTGTCCTACCAGCCGACACTATTCTGGCTCACACATCCACATGAAAGTCTCTCATGTGCGTTTCATCGTCGTGGAGGTGAGACAATAACTTGGCAGTTTATGGGTTGCACTTGTCGGGAAGTCTGTCCTCCGAGTGATGACCGCTGTTGGAGTCGAAGACGATTGCTTGCCCTTGATGGGTGTTCCTGCAGTTTCTTGCTCACATGCCGTAAAATTTATTCAAAACAGGCCTGAGCAAATGCATGCCAGGATCTACGTAGGCGTTAGAACCTATGTCAGAGTCAGAGGTGTGGGTTTATCGGTTAACTCGGCGCCCTGGATTGTGTACCGTGCCTTGGGCTTCTACGTTTCTACAACCGCGTAATGCGGAACTAGAGTAAGCGCGCCAAGGTACGAACTAGCGTAAGATTGGAGTATAAGAAAGAGAATGTTGCTTTCGACCTGATCTTCAGGATGTTCAAGCTCACCCTCCAAGCATAAACAGCGGCCATATCAAGTCTCTCCCCTGTGTTCAAAACCGCGTTTTATGATGCCTGCCGCTCCCCACTCGGACACCACTGAAACTCATCGTCTTCGACTCATGGCCTTGCTAGCCATGTACGACATGCTTCCTTACTCCATATCTCACCCACCGAATTCCGATGAACCGCTTGACCTGGCAAACGCGATCGAGCCGAAGGCAGTTGAGAGATGCCTGAAGTCACTGGTGCAGCAAGGGAAGCTGAGCGAAGAGGAGGCGAAGGTACTGACGGAGGTGTGTAGTCCGGAGCCCAAGGTAAATTTCCTGACTTCCGTCAGTCACCTGCGGCGTGGAAAGAGTGAATGACGTTGACAGGATCTTGCAGGGCGAATAGAGTTCACGCGTTGCGCAATCGCGGCCGCCATTCTACGGTGCATTCTGTCTCGTAAGTATGCTCGCGAAAATCAGGATTAGGGTTGTCAGAGCAACATGGATATTCCCAGCGTGGGGTACACAGCTGGGCGTGGGCGTGTAGCTCGCGGGGTATATAGCCATACGACACAAATGCCTTCGAACAGTAGATATCCCTCAAAGTAGCATCTACAGCCCCAGGTGGTGTCAAGCTTTGTCAAGCGATATGAACGCCAGCTGTACACATTCCGTTTATGTTTAAACATCAGCCTATCTCATAGTAAAACCGGTTTAAAGGTTTAAACCATGGCATTTGTTTAAATAATCTGAGGGGCTGCCTATTTACAAATACCATGATAGGGTTGTCGAGATTGGGTATCCTTTTCGTACGCAGATAATCGATAACCACCCAACCACTTATTTTGACACCACGCTCGTTCGTTTGCCACGTCGCACCTCGGAAAGTCTAGAGCAAGTTGTATATTGAGGAAGCATGATACAATATCAAGTATAATACAACGCTATCTAACGGACTAGAGTTTAACTTACCCTATGACGCGACATATACTATGTAGCGCACTTCAACCCGTTCACCATTTGCCAAAGGCAGTCCAACGCGCTCTGCAGCTTTCCGATGGAAGCCTGACACAAGTCAGCATCGCATCGAGAGGGACGCGCGAGACCCTTCTCATTCACGCACCCATTGATGTGGGAGGGAAAGGAAGGAGGATAGCCCCTTCGTCCGCAAAGGCCCCAGGTATATATACCCGGCGATTGTTTGGTCCAGCGTGTCGCGACGCGTCGCGTACGTGTAGTCGCGTGACTGATACCCAGCACGGCCAAACAATCAACGAAGGCTAGCACATATATAAGACAGGCCTCAAGTACTGCCTTCCCATTTCCCTTCTGCCTTCGACCCCTTCATCCCTTGCCGCACTTTGACACCGTCACCTTTACATGACTCTTGTATCGGTGACGGTGTCTTTAGTATCCTTGCATCATAGCGATCGTCGGTGTTTAAACCTCAGTTTAAACGCCGAGTTCAACTCACCTTGGCCTCATCGCCCGCATTCAAGTGTTCATGGTCGTGTAGAGTACCTTAGTTATTTGATTCGTAGTGTCTTGTATAGAACGTTTAAACTGGTTTAATTTGATTTAAACTCTGCTGCCCCCATGCCCCTGTTTAAATGGTGTTTAAACGCTCAATAAAAGGTTTAAACTACGTCGACCCGATTACAGGGATATTATTGTGCGCAAGTGAGGTTTAAACCAACCACAAGGTTTAAACTTTCAACCTTTAAACCTGGTTTTACTATGCCATAGGCTGATGTTTAATCTTCGACCATCTTAGTTCTTACGCCAGATAGAATACGCCAGTGGTGATATGTTTAATCAGTCACTGCAAAAGCGACCATCTTAGTTCCAGTATTTTTCAATTACAAGGACCAAGGTCGGTTCAGCCGACCTTCGGGCGCTGACCTGGACTTCATTTCAGCTGTCACACTATCATATGAAAGGAGGGCAGTGCTTCGGTCGTCGACCGTATGCATTGGTCACGTTCTTTGTAGCCTTGACTGATGAAACCCTTTACCTCGAGCCATCCACAGTTTCAACCCTAGCCATGATCATCTTCCCAGTCCTTGAAGAAACCAGCGCATCAGCGAAGAGAGCCCTCAGGTGGGCGTGCTCCCATCTCAACCCAGTTGCAGCTTGTCGCCAGAAGCGCTCGATAAAGCAGGCTCCTCGTGAAAGGCACGAACTATACCGTGGGCAGCGCGCCGTCCAGACGTCTATCGCTGCATTGGATATTGCCTTCTCCGTTGCCGAAACAGTCCCACTCTTCGGTGCGCCTCTGAAGGGTGCACTTGAATCTCTGTGCAAGGTTCTGAAACTCGTTGATGTGCGCCACTTTGCTCCTATGTCGAATGTAATACCTTAACCTAACTTTGCAACGCAGCAAAAGTACCAGAACGAGGATGGTGTTGCAAAGTTGGCGAAGAGGCTTACGGCGTTGATGGGCAGGTTATCCGAGGTCAAGGTACCCGACCGGGATATGGTGTGCTTAATCGAGTGAGGATTCTTCTGAGAAAGTCTGTCGCTTGTCACTCACAACCCCTAGGCAGCTATGTGGGGTAGAGCAGCAGCTGAGCTGCCTCCTATCCAAGCAAAGACTGCGTTACGCAGCGGTCGCGCAGATATTGGCTGATTGCCGAAACGACGTTAATGACTGCATGCAGGACTTCACAGTAAGTGAGGTGCTTTTACCTGTGGCTCCAGTATTGAGAGCTCGGGGGCCCACCTTTCTTCATTCAGGCATTCACGCAAGTAGAAGTGCTTGCAGCCATCCGTTTGGAAGCACAGTGTATATCGATAATCGATCCTTTCGGCGCGCCGCAGAGGATACTCAAAGTGCACGCAATTAGTATTGAGGTGTGTGGTCGTTTAACGCTGCTATGAGTGAATCCATGACGATGGCAATATCCCCACTCTCTAATAGACGATCGCCATGTCAATATTGGACATTTATCACTACAACCCTACCATGAAGCAGGCACTCAATAAATACGTGCAGCTCGGGATGTACGAGCTGACGATGGACAATGGGGAACATATTGAGGCGTTCACCGGTATACTGCAGCCATCTACGGTAGAGAAGGGGGCGACAGTGGTCATGAGCGTCGTTGTCGTAGCTCAAATTAACCAGCACCAGCCAGTAGTGGTATGCCCAATGTGTGATCAAGAACTCATGCCAGTTGCGGATGAAAGGGCAATTTGGTAAGTCCAAATCATTGTGAGCGTCCTTGAGATCCGTTAGTCGTCGTCGACTCATCGATTCCTTACCACAGCTCGACTTGCGATAGAAGAGTCTCCGCTCTGAAAACGACGGATAATTCGCACACACTGTTTAATTCGCCAAAGGCGGAGGGAAGTAGCTCGGACCTTGCATGGTTTCGCCATGTCCGAGTCACCGTTTACGATGGCAGTGATCGGGTAGAGAATATCGAGGATGGTGGAAACAGCGATGTGGATGGCAAAGATGGTGTGTTTGGAGCTTATAATCCAACGGCTGCCATGATCTGACCAGTGGAATGACGGTGTTGCCCACAACACCACCATCTTCTGCCTTTCCAGCGCCCGGACTGCCTTTCCGAGGCTTGGACTATATCAGAAACTTCAGCACCGAAAGCTACAGCACGGATCAGGATTCTCTATGGCAACGTTTCGATCCGGCGAGCTTTGGTTATAGCAAAGACGTCGGGTTTGCAGGTTACCATTCAACGGCTGATCTGACCAGCGGAATGACGGTGTTGTCCACAACATCACTGTCTTCCGCCTCTCCAGCGTCCGGACTACCTTTTCGAGGTTCGAATCATATCAGAAACTTCATCACTGGAAGCTCCAGCACGGTCCAGGACTCCCTATGGCACAGTTACGATCCGGGGAGCCTTGGTTACAACCCGGATTTCCCTTCCGACCTCGGATTTGTGGGCCCCAATGGGACACTGGCAGGGCCAGTACCTTTCCGAGGCTTGGACTATATCGAAAACCCCACCACCGAAAGCTCCAGCTCAGTCCGGGATTCCTTATGGCAAAGCTACGATCTGGGGAGTTTTGGTTACGACCCGGATCTTTCTTTCAACCTCGGGGTCATGGACCCGAATGGGCCAGGGCTGCTGGTGCAAGACAAAGTTGGTTGATGATCGATGATCTTTCACCTTCTCCTTGCATGCGCCATTTTCGTGTCTCATTTGTGTCGTCTACGAGAGCTTTTTAGTCCATGCTTAATCCCTTCATTGACTATTGACTTGAGTCGAGTGCTTTTACCTACCTTTCTGCAGAGGTAACCTCAAGAAACAGGGAGGCCGGAGGCGCAGACTTGCGTGTGGTGCGTGCACGGCGTAGATATACACACTCAAGAGAAACCCAATAGGACACGTTGTGTAGACTTTCTCTCCTTCCTGTGTTTCGACCCATCACAGAGCCATGTGACCGTGTCTGTGATCCGTCATTCCGCCGAACAGAGCATCGTTTTGACCGCTTTCTCTTCTCGACCACGACCACAACCTTTGTTTTTGACCGGCAACGGGGTAGAGGACTCATGTCAAAGGTACAGAATTTGAACCCTGGCAATATACGCTTACTAAAGCTGCCTGGTAATCCAGGATACACCAGCATGTCAAGAGCAAGGTTTGCTCCATTATGCTTTTACCTCTTGAAACCCATGTCTAATCTTATCACACCCTCTCGATTGCATAGCTTGCGCTCTCCACGCATGCTTAAACAAGAACACATACAACCCGGAGAAATGCGACTCCGATCTCAAGAAGCTGTATGAATGCTGCCAGGCTTTCTACAAGAAGGCGGGCGAAGGTGCGGAGTCGACGGCGTGCCCGATGCCCAGGGTTGTGGAGAGGTGGTTGAAGGACCATTCGAGGTAGACGAGTGGGTGTGTGGGTGGGTGTCGGGAGGTGGGAGGCGTGAGGAGGGTGGAAGGAGGGATATCTACGGTGTTCTCGGGAGGGAGCGGCAAGTTCTAGCTTGGAGCGACACGACGGGCGTAGATGACCGTCTCACACAGCAAGACCGATTCCAACGCCTAGCCCTCGCGGTTCTCGTGGCGTACAATCATACCATCCGGCAGAGCGAGGAGCTTGAACGGGCAAGGCTCCGGAATGTGAGAGTAGGGCTCGGCAGTGAAGACAGAGACAAGAGACAGAGACGGGTTGAGGTTGGATTGGGCGGGCGAATGGATTGGACAGGCTTGGACGTGCCCCGAGTCTCTGTCAGAGACGATTCTCAATTCGCTAGTCCAAGCAGACCGCACCGAACTCAAATATGAAGAACATGCAACATGAGGATGGATGTCGCCGCGACTCCATCGGCTCTGCGCAGGCGGCATCTCTCAGAACTGTGTGCCCAACTGACTGTTCTTCAGCTGGCGACCTCCGTACTTCCAAGCTCGGCGGCCAGGGTCATGCATGACTCCATCCCCAGCCTAGTTGAGAATCGTCCCAAACCTGACTCGAAGCTCGGTCGCACTCCTTAGGTTCTCCCCGTCTCTCGTTCCTTCTCTTGGGTGACCCCACTACACCACACCGCATTACACCATACTGCCCTAGAAACCGATGAGAGACTCGTCGCCGTTCAGCTTCCTCAAGTCCAAATTCCGTATAGCGAACCCTGACCCCAGCCCCTTGTCGCCGTCGTCGCCACCCTCGCACAGCAATCGTAGTCCACGCCACCCTTCCCAGCGCCCTCGGCATGCGTCTGTTGACTCTTACCACCGCCATAGCACCCTTCAGCGGCACGCCGCGCACCCTTCCCCTGCGGACGAGCCAGCGTCTCAAAGAAAGCCACACTCGCTTCGTCGTCGTGAAGAGAAGGGAAGAAAATTCGAAGGTGGCGTTCGCCTGCTGGGGACTTCACCCCGAGAGGGGATTCTGAAGGGTGGCCGGGATGACGATGGTGAGGGGGACGGGACAGCCGAGTCTCAGTTTCGCATCATCAGGAAGCACGAATCGGAGGAACACCTTCGTCACGGCTCTGCGGCTAGCACACCACGACGGCGCAGTCGACGAGCGTCAGTGCCCATCCCCCGTGGGTCCGTCGGTCTTCCTACTACCTTTGACGATGATGATTACGCGGGACTCCATTCGCACACCGCGTTTGATGATGCTGAGGCCGAGGCGCAGCAGGAGCAATTCAGCTTGCTCATCCAGAAACTCTCCGACCCCGCTACAGTGGTATCCTGCCCGCCTCGGCCTCTCAGCCCCAAGCGCAAGTGGAAAAGGCGCACATCCGTACTCCTGCCCCCTGCTCCCCATGCAGAGGAAGATGGGGTGCATTCCATTCGCTCTACTAGTTCTACGCGCGTTGCCCCGAAGTTGGTGTTCGACGCATTGGCGAGGGTGCCTCGTGTTGGAGGGAAGGGAGGGGTGGAGGCGGTGTTGGATTTGCATGAGTGGATGATGGTGCATGAGTTGGATGCGTTGGATCGGGAGGAGAGGGACAAGGTCAGGGAGGGGGACGCTGTGGCGGAGGACAGCCGTGTGGGTGGGATGTTGTTGGCGAATGCGGGTGTTGCTATGGGGGCAGATGGGGGTGGGGGTGAGGAGGGGACTGGGAGGGAGATGTATGAGAAGAAGAAGGTGTTTGGGGTAGCGTTGAGGCATGTCGCGGTCTACGCATCGACGGACGTCCTACTCTCCTCTTCTCCGTCGTCGTCATCCTCGTCAACTTCAGCATCATCCTCTTCACTCGTGCAGCCCGTGGACCCCCCAGGCCAAGCTCACGCTCACGTCCAAGTTCAGGGGCATACGCTGTCACTGCCGATCGTGCTGGTGTCGACTGTGGAGGAGTTGTATAGGACGGGGTTGTACACGCCCGATCTGTTCCGGATCTTGCCCGAGCCGCTGAGGTTGAGGGAGCTCGTATCGGTGTTCGACCATTACGATTTTGGTGCGTTATCGTCCACTACTTCCCATTCTCCGGCCTCTGGTGTACCTCACCCTTCATTTCTTTCTACCCGCTCCTTCTGCGATTCCATCAGTATCCAGGGCATGATTTTCAATTCTGATTCAATGGCTAACAGAATCATGTCTTGTAGCAGATGCAGACGAGCTCGAAAGCATCATCGTGACCCCACGACCGAGGGCGAGGGAAAGGGGGCTGAGCATGCGGTTTGGGGGGAGCGTGAGCCTCCATATGGAAGGTGTGGGCGAGGTGGGGAGTGTGTTGAGTACGTGGGTGGGCGCGGTGCGCGGGGGTGTTGTTGGGGTCGATGCGTATCTTCGTCCACCGCCCGAGCGCATGGACGAGAGGGGAAGGAGGGGAAGAACAGGAGGGAGGGATGCGAGGGGGAGGGGAGAGGAGGGAAAGGGGAATGAAAGAGGAGGATGGGGCTGGTGGAGAGCTGTGTGGGAGTGGTGTCGCATTGAAGACGACGAGGCGCTCGAAATCGCTTCTTCCGCTTCAGAGAAAGAAAAGGACAAAGAAAGAGAAAAAGACAAGATTCGCGCAGCCCAACTGCTCCTGCACCTCCTCCCGCAGCCCGCATTCGACGCGCTCGTCTACCTGCTCGCGTTCTTCAGCCAGGTCGTGCTCGTGGGCAGGGTGAACGGTGTCAGGGCGGAGGATGTGGGTGGGATGTTTGGTAAGGGTGTGTTTGGTTCAGGGCAGGGCGAGGTGGCTGGTGGGGATAATCGTAGTCGGAAGCGGGAAGAGGGAAGGAGTGGGGAGGACGGGAGGAGCGGGAAGATGATGGTGTGGTTTCTGAAGCGGTGGGACAGGATTTCGAGGGGTTTGTTTGACGTTCCGCGGGTACTCGTCGAGCAGCAAGCGCTGTATGATCGAGAGAGGGACCTCGAGGTGAAAAGTGGTGGTCAGGATGCGGAAACCGTAGATGTGGAGGACGTGGAGCTGAGTTCGACGTATACGTACCCCAAGGGGAGGATCACTCCTGGCGAAGGAAGGGATGAAGGGTCGGGTGTGAATGTGGAGGTGCCTGTGAATGGCAGCGAGGAGCCAGAAGAATTTAAATCGGTACCTCTTCTACCTATTCGCACACCGCAAATGAGTGTGTCTAGGCACGGTTTCAATTCAAGCTCTAAATGCGACGGAGGTATCCTTGCAGCTGTTAGTGAAACGAGCGATGTGGTGGGCGGGGGTGATCATGGGGCTCGAAGAGGACGAAGGGGACGAAATTCTGGCGTTGCGGGCGAGAGAGGTAGGAATGGTGGTGCAATTGGCCGAAGAACCGAGCAGGGGTACGATGGTGGACGTAGTGAAGAGGCGTCTCCAAGCCCAAACTCTTGGCTGGAGAACCACTTTTTCGTGGATCGGGAGGTTGCACAGTCACCCATGGAGTATGTTTTCGACGACGGCGAAAGCTGTTCGAGCGTCCCAGTGAATCGCACGCCAGGTTCAGGTACCAGGTCGCGGCCTTTGTCGACAATTAAAAGCGACTGGAGGGAGAGGGCAAGGAGGAGGGACACTGATGCGACAATCGTTGGAGGTGAAGGCGAGTTTGAGGGCGGGAAAGAGAGCGGTACGCTGAAGCCGTCGATGTCTGTCGACGAAATGCTGAATGATATGATGAAGTCGCTCGGGACTGGGGGTAAGTTCAGATCTGTCACTCTCTTGTTCGCTCGCTCATCTGGTCCCACTTTCCCAGATCCCACCCCTCCAGCGATGGACGACTCGTTGATGAACGCGTCGCCACCACCTTTTGCTCATTCAAACTTTGCTGAAGGAGGACGCACTTGCACGCCGCAGGCTTCGGTGATCCTGCCGTTACAATTCACACCGAAGGTGTCGCTCACTGCGCAGAGTCTCCTGGACGAGTTGAGACAGGAATGCGATTCACTTGCAATTGGTGAGAGCCCGCGTTCGAGTCCGTCGAGGACTCAGAATATGGTGGTGAAGACCCCGGTGATGGAGTTGCGTAGGTCGGAAAGCGGGACGTTTAGTGTGAGCTCGACGTCTGATCGTAAGTCCTTGGTTTGCTTGCATACCGACGTAATGTACTGAACGAAACGTAGTGCAAGCGAGGTTGATGGATGTGACGATGGGCTCGGAGGAGGAGTTGCACTCAGGGCTCGTTTTGCGCAGTAGAGAAAGTGATCCGCGGGGAGAATGTACGTTATTCCCTCGTACACCCTTCCTCAAGTTGATCTAATTGCTGTTTCATCTCTAGCGACCTTCACGATGAGGAAGCCTCACGTTGCGCCTGCGCAAAATATGCTTCACCACAACGACCTTGGGGCTCGTTCTTCGGTTCGCGAAAGCGCTCAAGCTTCCAGGCGCACGAGCTATGCGCTTGAAACGGAACTTCGGCGCCTGAAGGAGCAGAACGACCAGGCGATGGGAGCGCTAGAGAAGGCGACGAAGCAGATCCGGGACTTGGAGGAGCGGTTGAAGGGCGTAACCCGTTGAGAGCGAGCATAACGGACGCGTAGCATCTGATACTGCCACGCAGTCCGAGTCCTATGTCAAGCCTCTGTCGAAACCCTTCATCATTAAGCCGCGCTGGGGCATGACATCTGTCACAGTTTTTGCTTGTTGAGCTTGAAGCACTTTCTCTTTCCTTCCTTCCTTCCTTCCTGCAGCGAAAAGGATTCCCGACCACGCATGCGTCCAAAAAGGGAAGGGCCTATGTGAAGGCTGAAGGCGGGTGAGGTCCGACTGAGCCAGCTTTCCACGGTCACCCAGTTGCTGCCGAAAGAGTTGTGAAAGGTGATAGAGGAGGCGACAGTGGTGAATTACGCCAGTCGACGTTCATTGTGCAAAGCACTGTATTGCCAGCGAGAAGATCACTGAGGGACTGAGGGCTCCATGAGTACTCAGTAATGAAACACAGGATAGAATGTTACAGAATTATTTTCAGTTCAATGCCCAAGGCGACGTTATCTTCGTTCTGGTCCAGGTTGAACTTGCAGTTCACCGGGTCGGCGACGTCAAACCCGTTCGGATTTTGCCGGGCAATCATCAATGCCGTTGCAGCATGGACTCGTCCGGTCATTCACTCCTTCGTCTCATACTACGCACTCCACCGTCACGCAATAGGTCCTGGGTTTCACCCATGAGCGTAGATGGACTAGCTTCGTTGCAGCTTGCTCTCGAGGAGCTGCGAAGCCAGCTGAAAGCGAAGCAAGACGACATCGATGACTTGAGGGCCGACAAGAAGGATCTCCGGTCTCGGAATGAAGAGTTGAAGCAGGAAGTCTTGAGCCTGAAGCAAGCGCTCCAGACGGCTCGATTCGAACTATCTGCCACGACGCTGGAGCATAAAAGCAAGGAAAACCCGGTGCTGAGTACGCACAGTGGAATAGCGACCGTGAAGGTTGACGAGGTAAGAACCTGTCGATAACACGTGTTTCTGCTCATTGAACGTCCCTCTAAGACGATCGCTACCTCGAGTTTGCCGAGGGATGGGCATATCACGGTAATGTTCTTGTAGGCAGATGAGGCGAGCGTTACTGATATCTGATCAGGTTAAGAGGGAGAGGTCGCCCTCAATAGAGCTCATCGACCCTCCTACCCATGTCCAGGGACGCAAAGGGGTCGGGGCTGAACGTAGCTTCTGGGCTCCTAAGGTGTGTTTACACTCATACTGCCCGATTCTTAGATGCGTAAATCTGACGCATACCAGGAAGATCCACGTGAAACCCCGCGCCATACCATAGAAGCAATTGTCAGTCGGGTTGCACTTCCCTCTATCACCCATTGCTTATTATCTTCAGGAGGCGGATATTCCATCGCCCCCACTGTCCGCGAAGGCAATGGGCAAGCGTAAAGCGGTAGCTGGAGGAGGTCACCCAAAAAAGAGAGCGCGACGCGTATCTCCAGCGAACGTGTGTACTCTCCCCACTCTATTTCCTGAATTCATTCTCACATCGAAGGAATGCACCGCAGAAGCGCGAAACGTCTCTCGCCGATACCTTGGCCATTGTCCAGCAGGAGAAAGAGGACGAGAAGCCGGCTACATTGACAGCCCGACCAAAGATCAAGATCAAGGACGAGGCTTTGGTTCTCCCGCCCAACGTTACAGAGCAATATCTTAAAGACATTCTTTCACTAACAATCAAGTCACCGAACCTGCGTCATGTCACTCGCGCGTTTCTCCACGCGATCTACCACGGGAGTCCCTACCATTTTCTCCAGATCATTCCCGCCGACCTGAATCCTTCCGGTCGGAAGCGTCGCGTCATGATGTTTCCAACACCTGACATGAACCCCGGAATGCCCCTCTTTCCTGGGGAACCTGGCTTGATGCTCGCAAGTCGAGACTACGCTTTACAAGCACCACCTTGGAGTGTATTTAGGCGTCATCTGGATGGCAAGACGGCAACATGGCTTTATCTCGGCGAGTACGAGAGTGAGTTCGTGGGCACGATGAGTCCAGAGGTCTTCCGTGGACAGAATGAGAGCGTGAGCGCAATGGCTGCCTTTGACGTGCACTCATTGACACGCTATTCCATTCCAGGTCAAGAGAGTTTGGGCCGGTCACATCCTTGAACAGAAGAAGTACGAGTGCTACACCGCAATGAGGGCTCGAATCGCTCTCCGAAAGGCCAAGAAACTTCCTGTGGACGACAAGAAGCCTGGGACCAACAAAGAGCGTGAAGATGTGCTGGTCAAGGATGAGATGATTCGTATCACAGCAGGGAAAGGCACTCCGGTCTCCGAAGAAGACATAATTGCGGCCTTTTCAAGGGGCGACGAGGTACAGGCATGTCATTTTTGGCGTAGCTGCGCAACGCTGACCCAAGGTTAGGGCATCGATATCAATAGACTGCGATGCGTGTCCTACGATCGAGTATTCGCGGATGATATCGAAGCGAAGCACAAGTTGAAGGTCGAGGAAGAACGCGAAGGCAAGGAAGAAGACGAGGATGGTGACGAGGACTGTAAGCCGACGACGTCCAGACGTAGGGCAACTGCACAGACGCAGTCGAAACCGAGAACTAGAATGCAGGCCAGGTCGACCAACAAAACGAGGCAGCGCTCCCGTTCCGCAGACCAGGAGTTTCTCCCTGATCGCAGTCCAGCGGTGAAGAATGAACTCCCGGCTTCACCGCTTGTCCCGAGGGCGACAAGGTCCCAGAGGGCGAGTGCGAGTGTATGGAATTCTCACACAGGACAAAGAGTAGCAGTCGTGCAGAAGGAGTCTAAATTGAAATACGATTCCCTCGTCGGTCAAGGCAGCGGCGAACAGCACGAAGACGATGACGACGGATATCTATCTTATGTGTCGGAAGAATAATCGAAGGGCTTATGCTCAGCAGGGAGACAGTGAGGCGGATTCTGTTTGGTGCGTCTACACGACCTTACGGTTGTAGAGCTTCCCCCATCGCGTGGAGCGCTTGTACACCAACGACTGTTTGCTCAGACGACAAAAGGATTTCGCATGTCAAGCCCAGCACACCCTTCCAGAGCGCCTGCCGCACAGACGAGTCGAGACGGGCTCACTATAATCCCCGCTGCCATGCGCGCTACAGGAAAACTGGCGTGGGGGCACCTGGTACTGCGGAACGACTTCCTGGCAAACTAATGGATGCCCCCAGTGGCTGGCCGCAGTGATCGTGGCGCGTATCGGGATAGCACTGGTCTCAATCTGGGCGGGGAGCTCGGCTAGGGGCACCAAATTGGGCGCTTATCAAACTGCGGTGCTGCGCAGCCCAAGCTGCGGACCCAAATATGGTATACACCTTCTCATTCTGTGGCGAACGGCGACCTGATGACTGCTCCGCAGCCATTAGCTGGCTCATTTCGATCACTCTATGAACGGGAAGTCGAAGCCGCGAGCAAGAGGTGGCAGATCGGGAATCGGTGGACCATATGATGGCGACATCGACCCTGAGCCTGATGCGAACATGGAACTTTCCGAGGCGCGGCTTGCCCTCGGCTTTCAATTCCGGCCGCTCTGCCGAGCCAGCGCCGTCACACTTTCGCGGTTGGGAGCTGCACGACGCGATCGCCAATATCTGTCTGTTCAGTACTGAGCCTCCCGCAAGAGGTCACAGTATGAGTATATACTCAATACATGGTATGTAGTGGCAGAAGCTTCTTGGCGAATCACTGAGAACAAGCTGCCGCTGTGTTGCACCAATGCTAGACTTGTGCTAGACACTGAGAGTAGAATAGCTCGCGAGCTCCTAGGACTGCGCTTCCCTCGTCTAAAGGGAGTACTGAGGTGCTGTAATCCAATGAAGTCCTCGAGAAGCTGTGCACTTGGTGGAAATATTCGAACTCGTCAATCGAATGATAACCCGGATGAAGTGGAAAAGGAGGAACTTTCAACTTGATTGTACAAAAGAAGGCGGCGATGGAAGGTACTATAAATGGGTGGAAGTTACACTATGAATTACAGATGTGGTTCTCCATGTTTGCTGAATGCTGTGGGCCTCAGGCGCGTCCTTGGGGAGGATGCGTTATTGACGCGACATAGCAAAGGAGAATGCAACCGAGAGAAGGCATTGCCAGGCTTTGCTTGATTGCCGTCGGAATCCGAACCACGGCGTAACCAAGCAAACCACGCAAATTTCCTCATTTGGGGGGTATATTGCATGAAGCACATCGTGCGAACTGGTCCAAGATCCGCCGATCTGCCACCTCTTGGCCGCGAGAAGCCTGTACAACCGGAACGGTGTAGGGACGGCCATTCGAGGCCGTATTGCATCACCGTCTTATCGTTATAAGATAGACACTGTGCCTCGTTTCTCATGTCAGTTTCCGCAACTCAATCGCGCTCTGTGAGCCCTTACTCCCTCGTCTCGCCCCTCTCTTCGCCTCCTCGTACTCTTCCTTCTTCGCCCGAAATGGCGTTCGAGTCTGCAATGTCCAGCCCGGCTTATACAACATACGACGATACCAAGCCTCTCCCTCCATCTTCCCCTGACCGTAACAGGAGCCCTCTCTTGTCCTCTGCCGAGTCGCAGACTTTCATTAACCCCTCCACTGGGGCTATCGCCCTCCCATCCGACGACAGGAAGGATGGTTCGAACCCCTTCTCCGACCCTTTCCCTCCCAAGGAAGAGCTAGACAACGCCTCCGTCACCGTCAACGGAAATAGCCACCACTTCGCTACTGCGCATCTCACAGGAACTACTACAGCCTCTGCGAATACGCAGCCAGCGCCAGCGTACGACCCGGCCATCGAAGAGGTGCATGCTGCCGCCGAGCGTCTCGCTCAGGCGCTCGAAGAAGCCGCGAACCAGCAAACCGACAACAGAGCGAAGCGCGCTTTGCTCAAGCGCGCCAGGAAGGTCAGGCAGAAGGTCGGCTCGGTCGACGTCCACTCCGCAGCAAGCAGCGATTCCTGCTCGGACGAGGAGTTCAAGGGGAAGAAGATGTGTAAGATGGTCGGCGGGGGCTTCTTGATGCTGATCACGACACCGATCTACCTCAGTGGAGCAGTCATCGAGGGGACTGGGTTGATGCTGAAGGCGTCGGGCATGGTCTTGAAGGGCACTGGGAAGGGACTGAAGAAACTACATACCTTCACTGTCGACAAGCTGGATTTGCACCTCTAAGATGGGGAGTACGAATGTTTTCAGGTCAATGGATGGTTCAGTGTGGCGCTTCGAGCATATCCGTGTATGTACAGTATTATGGATCTTCTATGCGACTGCGGTTTATGACGGCCTGGCGTCGATCGGTAACATCGTGAATGAGAATTGTGAGTGGGACGCTAAAATCACTTCATTTGCCATGTGGGTCCAACAACTCGTCGGCTTCTCCTTCGTCCACTATGTACGACAGCCATTCATCGTCAAGCACTTCCGTACTCTGCCTGACATCGGAGGGTTGGGTATGCCTAGAGATGCTGATGCCCTTCGAAGTGGGCGATCCTGGAGCCATGCCTGGGGCTGAACCCGGACGAGAGCTTGAATCGGCCTGCACGCTCCGCACCACTTTGCTGACCGAATCAGAGCCCCTCGCATTCTTTGAAGTACTGGTGGGTGTTGTGGCAGAATGCGCCAATCTCTCAATGTCCAACGCGAACTTTCGGTCATATCCAACGCACTTGAGCAGCGTGATATCTATTTGCTGGAACTCGCATGTTAGAGTACCGCCGCAATGAACAATTAATTATCGCACACCTCGTCTCCGCAGGCAAACGCTGAGAGAATGTCTTGCAATGTGAGCCTCGCTCCTTTCCCTTCCTTTATATACGCAATTTCCCTGGCTATAAGGATTTCCTCCGTTTCTGGATTGCTCGCTGGAAGCGTTCCAGCCTTTCTGAGGGCGATCTGCGCAAGTGTTGCAAGATGGATGGTGTTTCTGCGCTCCTCAAGGATACATGTGGCCCACGCTTTCTTTGCCTGTTGGTCTATACTGAATTGAATCGTAAGTCCCCGATGATGAAAAGTGCTTACCACGGTTGTTTGCTCATGAAACTGCTGCACAGTCATACTCCCGACTTTTGTCCACTCGTACTCCCCGAGATAGTATACTTGGTCAGAGGGACCATGTGGTCGGCGTCCAAACAATCCCCATGGCTGAGCAGACGTCCTCGGATTAGGGGTAAACCGACTCCCAGCACCAATCAGCAGGCCGCTATGACCAGGATACTTTGGCATCGCAGGGTTGTATGTGTGTATAGGGAAAATGAGCGCCCGGGAGCGAGTTCCCGATGGATTGAGTTCTGGCTTGACATACTGTACATCAGCGAGGAAGTTGCCTCCGTAATGGGTGCTGAGGAAATTGCGAGTGACATATGTGACCTTCGGGGGCGGATCAATGATGAAGGTAGGAGCGTTCTTCAATTTGAACTGCACCACAGCGATTGGCAGACGAAGTATGTCGTCCTTTCCGTTCAGTGGGGAGTTTGAACTATTGGCCTCGACACTGCGGTCCTCTTTGAACTACGCCAACGGCACTATCAACGTCTTTCCCATTTGAAAGTGAAGATTATCTCTTACCTGATGTGAGATCGCTCTTGAGCAGGCACTAGAGGCCTCCGTGCTCGTTACTCTTTCAGGCGAGAGGTCGTCGATGATCTCCAGAGATGGAGAACGACTCTTACTCGAGTGGTCAGTTACTGCACTCAGAGAAATTTCCAATAGACCACTCACCGCCGTTCGCTCTTGCTTTGGTGCTATGTTGTCGTGTTTTCGCTCTATGCGACCCTCGAGCTGCGGCACCGTTTTCTGGAGCTCTCGCTTTAACCTCACAACTTCAGCCTTTGTATCATCCAGTCTCCTTTTCAAATCCACTCCATCTTGCTTGGCTTCTTCGTATAACTTCCGAAAGTGCCGCTTTTCCTGCTTGGCCTCGTCGAAATCATCCTTCAGAAGCTCCATCTCACGTATAAGACGAGTATTGGCCATGCGTAGGGTTTCCAAGTTGCTCATACTCGTGGTGGTCGGAAGAGACATGATGGGTAACCCATCCAGCGTGAAAATATAACGGTTAGAAGACGTTCCAAGGAGAACAAACGTCGATCAAGCTTCGGGAAAGTAAAACGCCCGACGATCGAGACGAAGCGGTATATTTGGGGTTCTTAGCTGCGTATACAGTCCATCCGATACGCTCTACAAATGTCCAGAGGGTGCATCACCCGTGGCATCCTCAGAAACATAGGAGAGATATCCATCATCGTCGGCCCCGCCCATGATTACATCCTCCGCTGAGCCCGCTTCAGCGCCCAAACAGTACCCATTTTGAATTCCACTGTGGTCCCCCGCATCATCCTGGGCCATGTTGAACCCTTCCTAGGGATTTTGTGCCGAAATCCGGGTTGGAATGCTGTCTTGCCTAATCTTTTGTCCCGTATTCGTGTCCCACATACTCCTCGTGGATCTCACGGGTCGTGAAGAAAGAGGTTCATTCGAGTCGACGACGACGGGCATGGACGAAGGCTCATACCAATCCGGATCTGTTTCACGATCATTGGACATCGAGGTCTCTGCCAAGCCAGAGGTGTAGACACCGGGCTGGACAGATGATGCGGGTGGTTTGTACTTGAAGAAAGGCGTCTCGCGGGATTTCGGGTTCACATTCTTGTTCCTGGTCAATGTACCTCGTGCCCGTCCACCGTTTCGTTTGGGTGCTTTCGATGCGCGGTATTTGGCCTCAATGTCCTTGGCAAACGCATGATCGTAAGACACACAGCGCAGAAGGATGAGGTCAAAATCCTAGAGATATGTCTCTCAGCGAAAGGTGAGAAAACACCAGTGGCGGGACATTGCTCACATTTGACTCTCTCTGCTGCATGAAGAAAAGGAAAGAAGGCGTTGAGGTGAATTCATGCAGACGTCGGAAACAATGTGAAAGCAATTGTATACCTACGATCGTCCCGAGCAAATCGAATGCAAAAGTTACATTGCTTCGCCACAAAACGACCGGTTTAACCCCACCTCCTCACCACTCTCTCCTACCCCGCTCCCTGTTGTGCGAACTTGAGTGTGTGCACGACGCCTTATGTTTGAAGCAACCGTGGCACGCCATCTTTCTCCTCGCGTCTCCAGGGCTGACTGTCTGCTTGAAGCATTTTTGGCCTGGGCGCTCGCGACACCTCTGGCAAGGAACCCGGTATCGTTCGAGCTTGAGCTCCCGCCCTAGGAGGGTCGTGGTGGTCGTAATTTGGCCACCATCCCTACGCCGCTGGCTCTTCCTGATGGCGTTGACTTTTTCTGCATCTGAACCTTCCCCTGCTGTGGATCTATTTTCCCCTTCGTTGTTGCAGCGCCTGCTCCCAAGCTCACGTCCAAAGCCTTCCCTCCCGTTCGATGTGTCGCCTCCTGGAACTGGCGTTGCTTGGGAATGCTGGACGAAGACACATTCGGCCTCTTTGCAATTGGCATCTCAAAGGTGGAATATGTTGACTTGCGCTTGCGAGGGGCCGGCTTGGCCTCGACCTCTCGTGCCGTAGGTTTATGCTGGAAACTACGTTAAGAATCATCGCTCGACACACTGTCTTACAGATTGTCACCTACTTGATTCACGAGTCCGAGCGACAAGATCGTCGAGTTTCTCCGAGTACTCGATGTAACAGGGTTCACGAGGACCTCCAAAGAAGGAAAGCGACTCTTCTTTACCTAGTCAAAAGCTCGTTATTCGGCATTGGTATCTGAGCGTCAAAGCAATAGGGCCCACATGAGTATGTTCACCATCTGACGGTTTCTTCCTCGCCGGCTCCTTCGATAGTGTTGCATTTTTGTCCCGCACCATTCGAAGCTGTGCCTCTAGGTCCAAAGCGCGGTTCTTGTACATCTTGCTCTGGCTCTCTACTTCCCCCAACCGCTGCTTGGCTTCTTCGTACAACTTGCGGAAGTGACGCTTCTCCTGTTTGTTCTCATTGAGGTCTTCAAGCAGCAATTCCACCTCGCGTATGAGCGCAGGTTTGTCTAGAGTAGCCAGGTAATGTGCAGGGATCATGGTGCTCCGGAAGGTAAGGGCAAGGACGAGGGAGATGGATGAGGCTGAAACTGTGGGTAAGTAGGACCTGGGCGTCTCAAGGACATCTGAGGGAGCCGTGGAAGGTCCTACAGAACGTCGGTCAAGTCCGATCAATAAAAAGGTTCCGACGACTCAGGAAGAGAGCAAGAGCGATTCAGAATTTCGATGGGACATGGGAGTTGGCAAGGGAAAACCTGCGACCACATCGTGACACATTCCTTCAATGGTGCGCCATCCGTCGACGGACAGTACAGCGAGGACGCGGTCGAAGGAGCAGTTGGGTGTCTGGAGCATGAGATTCTAGCGATTGGTGAGGTAGAGGGCCAATGCATGGCTCGGTTTGGCTAGCTTGTTTTCGCTACACGGGGGCAAGCGTTTCTTGTCACAGCGATGAACCGAAAGGTGGAACCGTGGAAGTGGTCAGTGGCAGAAAAGCGCTTGTCGAGCGAATGGTGTTTTCGGAGTCGCGGATCAACGTCGGTAGATCGTGGCGAGCCATGCCGACGCCGACAGCCCCACATCTTATCTGATCCCACATCTTATCTCCTTCATTTAGCCGCCCAAGTCCCATCGTTCCCTTCCGCGCTGCCACTCCCCTTGTTTCCATTTCCATCTCCATTGTTATCGCCATCGCCTTATTGTTCTTCACTGCCTTGCACTGCCTTGTTCTATTGTCAACCTCTCTTTTGTCTTTTATCTATTGTTCTGCGCTGCCTTACGCAGCCTTCTTGTTCTCTTTATTGTTCTCCGCTTTAGGTCGTCTTATTGTTCTCTCCAGTATATAAGCCTAGGTACTTTGGCCTGTATTCTGCATTCTGACCTCTTAGTCAATTCACTGCTTTCCTCCTCGCTCTGCTCTCTGCTCTGATCTCTGATCTCCGCCGTCCGCTCTCGCTCGCCCCTCTGCCGCTCTCTGCTCCTACGTCCGCCGTTCGCGACATTAGGTCAGAATCCTCAACTGCGCTGGCGACTCCGTTATAGTCGTCCCCGCAGACCGCACCTCCGACACCACGGCTTCGACAAGCCGTCCACCAACCCCAGCTTCACCGCCGCTCGAGTGCCGAGGAGTTGAGCACACTTTCTACGCTGACGAAGAAGTCGACTGCCACTTCGAACATTCAGACGACGACGACGACTTCTACGAGTGCGATTACCAGCCGTGCCCCCATCGCTTCGACAAACCAACCTTCGACCCGGACCACCCAGAATCCCGAGTACCCAGCGCGGACGACGTCCATAAATACTCTCGTGTTCTACAGTCCAGAACCAAAGAAGAGAAGCCAGAGACGCCCGTCGCCAACTCCAGATCGAAGAACGCCACCGAGCCAAAGTAGAACTTGCCGATCAAGAAACAGCCCGCCTGAGAGAACGGTCTCGAGCACTCCGAGAAGAACGAGAAGAATCCCAAAGGAAACTCGCTCTTCGCATCCCCCTACCCCTCTCGCTCCCTGCCTCTCCAGGACCAGATACCCCCCGCGCCTACCGAAGCCTCCCACCTTCTCGATCCGCATCCCGTGCCCCGACGCCATACCCAGCAGCATCCCGCCTCCCATCCCGCTCAGCAACCCCGTACCCAACTGCCCCGAGTCCCCTGCCAGTCATCCCAAGCCCTCTCCCAGCCTCCCCTATCCCTGAATCACCTGCCCTAAGTCCCCTCCCAGTCGTTCCGAGTCCTCTTCCAGCTTCTCCCATCCCAGAATCGCCCATTCCAGAACAGCCAGAACAACCACGCTCCCCGTCTCCTTCACCCATTGAAACCGACATGTCCCAAGAAATGCAGAACCTCCTCGCCTCGAACGCCGAAATCTCCAATAAGCTGGCCCTGCTTGTCGACGCCCTTTCCGTCAAGTCAAACTCACCCCAAGTCGCAGCCACTCACGACTCCAAAACCAACAAGGATGTCGTACAACGCCCCTCTTTCAAGTCCGGAACCACCGACGCCCGCCGCTACCTCCAGTACTTCACACTCTTACGCTCGCGTCCAGGGCCCGCCCTTCAACAACAAGTCAGGAGGGACCCCGGATGAGAAAACCTGGATCGCGTCTTTCCTGTCTGGACTGGAAGGAGAGGCAGCCATCTGGGCTTCCAAATACTTGGATCAGATCACGAGGTACTACGAGAAGGGTGACAACCGGACTGACGACGACTTTCCCTGCAAAGGAGTTGGGCCGCATTTGTGGACGAGTTCAAAACTCGATTCTACGCTGCTGATGATGCCTTGGCTGCTCAGAGGGAGCTGGATGCTCTCTCCCAAGGGAGTCGCACGGTCGCCGAGTATGCGGCTCGGTTCCAGGAGATCTCTCCGCGCACTGGTCTGTCCGACACCGACCTCATGGCTCGATTCTACAAAGGACTCCGACAGGATGCTCGCACCTGGCTGGCCATGGCTTCCATCATCAAGAAGCCAGGGTCCCTCGACGAGCTGATCAAGACCGCCAGCAGCATCGACTTCACGATGAGAGGAGTTGCCAAGGATGGAGGAAAAGGCTGCATCAGTCCCCACCGCTCGGGATCCATATGCCATGGAGATCGACGCCAACCGCACCTCTCCCACTGGCAATGGTCGCACTCGCCAGGACTTCATCAAGACCATGCAAGGACGATGCTTCGGATGCGGGTCCTCGGACCACATCAAAAGCAACTGCGGGTACAAGAACGCCAAGTGTGACCACTGCGCGCGCACTGGACATATCTCCAGGGTCTGCCAGGACCGATGGCTGGGTCTTGCAAAGGGAAGGGGCAACTTCTGGTCAACGTGTCGCCGCCACCTCTAGCTTCTCTCTTTTCCCTGACGACCCCACTGCCTCCATCTCCGCATCCGTGCCCGCACCCGCCACCGCTCCTGCCGCCAGCTCGCCTGACCTCGGGGGTCTTCAGGCTGCGATTGAACAGCAGAACAAGCTGTTCACGCTCTTCGCCTCAAAGCTCGAGGCGGGTTTTTGAAGAGGGTGCCTGGACGTGCCGCCGCACTCGCACCCGCAGCCCCGTATTCCGTCTCCGCTTATGATTCCATCCACTCTTGTAAACTAGCGCTCACTCGTGAAATCGACTCTTCCAGTTCGCACTTCCGAGTCCCCATTCAACTGAAAGGAAGGAATCGCAGCACTGACACCGCGGCAATGGTAGACTGTGGAGCAACTGCTCTATTTCTCGACCATAACTTTGTATCTGGCAACCGTATCACCACCTTCCCCCTCCGACACAGTATCGATCTCTTCAACATTGATGGATCCCCCAACTCCGCTGGTCAGATCACCCACTATGCCCGTCTCCATCTCACTGTCGACAAACATATGGACTGGACTGATTTTCTTGTCACCGACCTCGGTGGTGAGAATGTCATCCTTGGACTCCCCTGGCTTCGAAAGGTAAACCCCTACGTCAACTGGACAGAAGGATGGATCCGCACCCCCGCTACTCCGGTCTCCCACAAGGCCACCGTTCAGGACATTCCCGAGCCGCCGTCTTCCTTTATCGGAGCAACCACTGGCCTGGAAGGACCCTTGCTTGAGGACTCTCGCCCCGCTCTTCCTGCTTCGGACGAACGATCTGAGCCTACCCTTGACGAGAGCTCGTTCCCTACGGACTGGTTGACCAGCGACTGGTGGAAGTACGCCCCACCGAAACCCACTCCCTCGCCACCTGAACCCTCTGAGCCTCGCCCGATAGATCCCAGTCGCATCCCCCTTCCGGACGATGACGAACCCCCGCTTCCCTTCCAAGT
Source organism: Auricularia sp. M12 (assembly GCA_037042885.1). Taxonomy (NCBI): domain Eukaryota; kingdom Fungi; phylum Basidiomycota; class Agaricomycetes; order Auriculariales; family Auriculariaceae; genus Auricularia; species Auricularia sp. M12. The sequence goes on along the minus strand of JAXOIY010000019.1, from coordinate 20,453 downwards.
CCAGGGAAATCGTCGAGCGCGCCGGGCATGGCTTCGTGCAGGACGCATAGAGCATACCTCGGATCAGCTATGGTGCGCAGCAGGCTATACGTACTCCCAACAGATTGCGGAGGAGGCGAATCGTTCCAAACCGACACGAACCTTCGAAGAAATGATTCCCCCGCAGTACAGGAAACACGCCCACATCTTCTCGGAGAAGGAATCGGAACGACTACCGGAACATCAGCCCTGGGACCACACCATCGACCTCACCCCCGACGCCCCCGCTACCGTTCGCACCAAGGTCTACCCCATGTCCCCCAACGAGCAGCAGGAACTCGTCCGCTTCCTGGAGGAAAATCTGCGCAAGGGATACATCCGTCCGTCCAAGTCACCACTCGCCTCCCCAGTCTTCTTTGTCAAAAGAAGGATGGGAAACTCCGCTTCGTCCAGGACTACCGCCGACTGAACGAGTTCACTGTCAAGAACCGCTACCCTCTCCCCCTCGCCGCTGACATCATCAACCGCCTGCAAGGTGCCAAGTACTTCTCCAAGTTCGACGTACGTTGGGGATACAACAATGTGCGCATCAAGGAAGGCGATGAGTGGAAGGCCGCGTTTGCCACCAACCAGGGACTATTCGAACCGCTCGTCATGTTCTTTGGACTCACCAACTCGCCGGCCACCTTCCAAGCGCTCATGAATTCGATCTTCGCAGACCTCATCGTCAAGGGAAAGGTCGCCGTGTATCTGGACGACATCCTCATCTTCACCTCCACGCTCGAAGAACACCGCGAGATCGTCGATGAAGTCCTATCCCGGCTACGCAAACATGACCTCTACCTCCGCCCCGAGAAGTGCGAATTCGAGAAAACGGAGATTGAGTACCTGGGCCTGGTTATCCGAGAAGGCGAGGTACGCATGGACCCGGCCAAGGTGGACGCAGTACGACAGTGGCCAGTCCCCAAGACCCTCCGAGACGTCCGCGGTTTCCTGGGATTCGCCAACTTCTACCGCCGATTCATCAAGGACTTCTCCAAGATCGCCCGCCCGCTCAACGACCTCACCAAGAAGAACTGCCCCTGGACCTGGGGGCCTGAACAGCAAACCGCCTTCGACGCACTCCGCACCGCCTTCACTTCCTCTCCGGTTCTAGCCCTCTGGGATCCCGATCGACCCACTCGCATTGAAGTAGACGCCTCAGGGTTTGCAACAGGAGGAGTGTTCCTACAGAAGCTGGACGACGACCTCTGGCACCCCGTCGCCTTTCGATCCGCCTCTATGCAGCCCGCCGAACGCAACTACGAGATCTACGACCGAGAAATGTTGGCAATCATTGAGGCCCTCAAGGACTGGCGCCACTTCCTCGAAGGATTACCCCAGCCGTTCGAGATTGTCACCGACCACTCCAACCTCGAATACTGGCGGACAGCGCAGGACCTCAGCCGACGACAGTGCCGATGGTCCCTCTACCTGTCCCGCTTCAACTTCACACTGACACACCGTCCCGGAAAGGCCAACACCCAAGCAGACCCCCTATCTCGCATGCCTCACCACCGAGTTGTAGACGCAGAAGACAACCAGCAACAGGTTGTTCTCCGTCCCGAGCACTTCGCCCAGTCTGTCGCCGCCTCCACCGCTAAGGTCGCTGCCGCCACCCTCCTGCAAAACCCCCTTGTCGATCGCATCCGCCAACATGGTACCCGTGAAGCAGAGGTTCTCAAAGCCCTTTCCGGGCTTGCACACATCGGACCCGCACGGCTGACAGGAGGACTACCGGACTGGTCGGAACGCGATGGTCTGGTCTTCCACAAGGGGCGCCTCTACGTACCTCCCGACCCAGAGCTCCGACGGGCAGCCGTCAAGCAGTGCCACGACGATCCCACCGCTGGACATCCAGGAGAACACGGAACCTTCGAGCTGTTGACGCGGTCCTTCTGGTGGCCGCAGGCAAGATCCTTCGTCAAGAAGTATGTTGAGGGATGTGAGACGTGCTCCCGACGCAAGCACCACCTACACCCCCGTTCCAGCACCCAGCCTCTGCCAACTCCGGACGGTCCTTGGGAATCCATCGGAGTCGACCTCATCACGCAACTCCCCAAGGCCAACGGCTACGACGCCATCGCGGTCTTCACCGACCACTTCAGCAAGATGATCCACGCCCTCCCATGCACCTCGGACATCAATTCTGAAGGTGTCGCTGATCTGTTCTACCGGGAGATCTTCCGCCTTCACGGTCTTCCACTTGGAGTTGTCAGTGATCGAGGACCCCAGTTCGCATCCCAGTTCACCCGCACCCTCCTCCGACGACTCGGCATCGCCTCCAACCTCACCACTGCATACCATCCTCAGGCGAATGGCCAGACAGAGCGCGCCAATCAGGAAGTCGAGAAGTATCTCCGCCTCTATGCAAGCCGACGGCAAGACGACTGGAACACCCACCTTCCCATGGCCGAATTCGTCATCAACTCCCGTGTCCACTCCGCTCATCACCGATCCCCCTTCGAAGTCCTCTACGGCTACCTTCCCCACTTCAACATCCCAGTCTCTCCTCCGGTCGGCATCCGCAGCATCGACGACCGCCTAACACACCTACAGGAGGTCCGCAAAGAAGTGGAGGCAGCACTGCGGGTGGAGAAGGCACGGCAGAAAGAGGACTATGAGGCGGGGAAAGCGTACGGCACACGTCTTCCAGGTTGGCGACTACGTCTGGCTCAGCGCTAAGAACATTGCCATCAAGATCCCCACCCGTAAACTCGGCGATCTCTACCTCGGACCCTTCCTCATCACAGAAAAGATCGGACAGCTCGACTATCGCCTTCAGCTCCCAGAATGGTTGTCTCGCCAACACTCAGTCTTCCACGTCGACAAACTCTATCCCTGGAAAGGGAACGACATCAACGGCGTCCTCCCACCACCACCCGAGCCTGTAGAGATGGACGGCGAGCTGGAATGGGAGGTTCAGGAAGTGCTGGACAGCCGATGGGTGGAACAGAAGGTACGGGCAAAGGGTCGCAAGAAGGGCAAGACAGTCAAGGTTCTGCAATACCTGGTTAGTTGGGCTGGATTCAATGGACTGGCGACTTGGGAACCGAGCGAGAACCTGGCAAATGCTCAAGACTCGGTCCACGACTTTCACCGACGCCACCCGACCGCACCGCAGCCACCCGACTACCAACCAGCTTCAGTCATCGAGGACGATGAGAGTTAGGAGGGGGGTAATGTCGTGAAACCCCAGCTACGCTTTTCCTTTTCCTTTATCTCCCTTTATCTTATCTTATCTGATCCCACATCTTATCTCCTTCATTTAGCCGCCCAAGTCCCATCGTTCCCTTCCGCGCTGCCACTCCCCTTGTTTCCATTTCCATCTCCATTGTTATCGCCATCGCCTTATTGTTCTTCACTGCCTTTGCACTGCCTTGTTCTATTGTCAACCTCTCTTTTGTCTTTTATCTATTGTTCTGCGCTGCCTTACGCAGCCTTCTTGTTCTCTTTATTGTTCTCCGCTTTAGGTCGTCTTATTGTTCTCTCCAGTATATAAGCCTAGGTACTTTGGCCTGTATTCTGCATTCTGACCTCTTAGTCAATTGCGTACCAAAGCCGGCATTGGAGTGTTATCAATTGGGTCACAAGGTATGATTTTGCTTCCAAGTTCCGAGAAACGCCGCTCGTCTTGATGCGGTTGTCGCTATACTGTGAAATAGCTCTATCCGTGAGCATACAGTTCGTTCAAAAACGTGAAAATAACCTTCTGGTACTCCTTCAAGAGCTCGTCTGTTGCTTGCTTGAGGCTAGCCTTCAAATCGCTGTAACGCTCGCTCAGGTCTTGCTTATCCGCCTTCAGGTCTTCAATGTCGCTACGTAGCTGGGCGATTTCGGCATGAAGCGCATCGTTCTCCTTCTTGAATCCAGCGAGGTCCGTTGGATAGCTTCTTGTCGCCTTGGGCATCACGTCGTCGATGTTATGGAAGAAGTGGTGGGATGCGAGGGAAAGAATGGACGCGACAGATTGACGCGAGGAGTTGAAATGGTGGCCACGGTCACGGGTTGTGCTATCTCCCCATGCCTAGACGTCAACCACGATGTTATCGGAAAATGTCTGTTCTTTCAATCTCCCCTTTTCAGCTGAGCTCCTCCCCTTTATCTTATCTTATCTGATCCCACATCTTATCTCCTTCATTTAGCCGCCCAAGTCCCATCGTTCCCTTCCGCGCTGCCACTCCCCTTGTTTCCATTTCCATCTCCATTGTTATCGCCATCGCCTTATTGTTCTTCACTGCCTTGCACTGCCTTGTTCTATTGTCAACCTCTCTTTTGTCTTTTATCTATTGTTCTGCGCTGCCTTACGCAGCCTTCTTGTTCTCTTTATTGTTCTCCGCTTTAGGTCGTCTTATTGTTCTCTCCAGTATATAAGCCTAGGTACTTTGGCCTGTATTCTGCATTCTGACCTCTTAGTCAATTCACTGCTTTCAGCACTGTGCATGTGGCCGCTCAATGGATCCAAGCAGATAGCATAGCCATTCGCCGAAGGGTTGGATCCAAGAAAAACCGCAAAACCACAGTGCCTCTCCGTAGGCATTGCCAGTACTGTTGCGGCGATGGCGAGTCTCAGAACAAAACCAGCACAAGGGATTGCAGTTGTAAATTCCTTTCTGGTTTCTGGAATCTGAATCTATGTTTCTTTCAATGAGAATAGATTACTTTTGGATTACTTGCCGACGACTCACGGGCGCCTATCCTCAGATAGGGGCGTTAGCTAAATTGGAGTGGGTATACGGCCGGGCCGGTCAGGTTGCGCTGGCGCTTCCAGGACGGCGACGCGACGGAAGGATCACCTTTCCTCCTGCATCCACCACCATCTCTAGAATGGCTGCCCGTCAAGGTCAAGTCAACGTGGATCCTGCGCAAAATATCCTCACCCAGTTTCGGGTACGGATCCAGGTCCTGGAGCAAAAGGAAGCAGAACTGTGGAAGGCAAAACAAGATCTTGTCAACATTAACGAGAGTCTGAGAAGGAAGATTGTGGAGTGGGAGAAGAAGGACTTAGAGCAGACCAGAGAGATAGCGTTCCTGAAGCGAGGGCTGCAGGAGCAGACACTCATTATCAACCGGTTGAAGGTATGTTTAGCGTCTCTCAACATGGTTGCACTACTCAAGACACTCAGTCTGTACCTGGTAACTTGGTAAAGCTTTCATACGGCCTCCCTGAACAGTCCTCGGTATCCCCAGCGCCCTCCAAGCGAACTCAGGCTACAGTCAATGACCCTAGAGCAGCGAAGAAGCTGAAGCTATCGAACGCCATAGAAGACGGTGAAATCAAGGACGACGCCTATTCTGTACCCGTGTCATTTAACTCCAACATACCCCCACCATCTTCTATGGGCAACAAGTCTCAAAGCCTGCCTCTCCGACCACCCACTGCTGCCAGCAGTGATGTTCTGAGCCTTCCGCATGCCGACGTCCTAGTCTACCTCCGAGCCGCGCCCGATTTTACCATCTTACCGCACCCGCTCATGACATCGACCAAGCGCGCTGAATTCTTGCGTTTGTATGTGACAATTCTTCATGGCATCACTGGCGTAATACCCGTGGATAAGAACCCGTGCAGCGACCGCCCCAGAAACGTGTGGTTCGTGAAACCATCCGACCATCCTGCATCACCATACAGGCCCGGTGCAAGTGGTTTGGTGTTTGGGTTCGACGAGTGCCACGGAGCTGTCACGAAGGATGGGCCATGGAGCCTGTTCAAACAGAAAAACAAGAAGACGGTGCTATATCTTGGGGAGTACGAAAAAGCGTACGTCGAGCCCATGTCGAAGGAACAGTTCTGCGCACAGTCTGAACTAGTGAGTCGACGATATCTGAATTCAGTGGTCGATACTAATCTACAATGACTCGCCAGGCGCAAAACCGATGGGCAACGAGTGAACAGCGACGCTCGGAACGAGGGGCCTACTCTGACATGAGGGCACGCTTCGCTCTTTGGAGACAAGGTGTTCATGGCAAGGCGCTAACTCCAGCTTTGATTGAGAAAGCCAGTCAAGCAGAAGTGCTTGCAAAAACCAAAGTTTCAGAAAGCGAAATGCTAGAGGCTTATAAGCAAGGCTACGAGGTTCGCCTACTCTTTCTTCCCTGGGCATAAGGCTGACGATGACGGTCGCATGTCACTGCAGAGAATCAGCGTGATGCTTCTGCGCTGCGTCGGCTACGATCACGCCTTCATTCAACATGTCCAGAAAACTTGTCTGACAGGGAAGTACGAGCAGACGGAACAGCAGCGACAGGCCCAGTTATCGGAGAAGGCGGCTGCTGCAACTCCCTCTGCTCCGACTCGAACCTCAGCTCATCTTGCTGAGAAGACCAGCGCAATTGCGTCTCCTGAATCGCAAACTCTCCCCTCCATGTCGGTTTCTGGGGTCACGCCCTCTTCGAATACGAGCGATGAGCCCACAACCATTGGCACGTCGACTTCGAAGGACGGAGCCATCGATCAGGCTCAGACTGTACCTTCGTCAAGGAAAAGCGTAGCTCTATCGTTGGACGTGAATCAGACGAGAAGCGACGACTCGGAGCTCGACAGGGCTAATGCGCCAGGACACCCAGCGAAACCTCTGCCAGCCCCTCGGCGTAGATGCATTGCCACTGCCCGCTTATCAACAGGCCAAATGAGTAGAATGAATCGAATAACAACTTCGGTGGACATGACCTCCTCAATCGTCTCTCCGCGGGCCGGCCATTCAGACGAATCACCTCAGTATGCTATACTTGAACCCCATAAGCCTGAGTCGACGTCGTGGACGCATCTGGCGTCAACCATATTGGTACCGCTGGCTACCGAACCTTCAGGGTCTCCAGGAACGAGTCAGACGCTATCCTTGAAGGAGGCCAGCGACCAGCGGACTACAAATGCGCCTTGCTCACTCCGAGAGCTATGGAAGAACCCTTCAAGCTCCCGGAATTCTGGTCGTGAACGCTCACCGTTCATGGCCAGCACGGACGATTTCCGAGACTGCGACGAAGGTAGCGACTGGGAGGATTCTTGAAGCGGTTTGACAGCATACCACAGCTCTTGAAGTTTCGTTTTCTTCACAGTGTACAGTGTACAGATATTGGATTATCAGGCAGATTTGTTGTGCATTATTCCTGTCCGCGCCATCTTCGAGCCAAGCTCTTTGCGTACCTTAGTGACATCGCCTTACCCTAACCAATGCTGCTGAGGACGGTGCGAGGCTCGACGGCTGCGTGGACCACGAGCTGTATAGGGAGCTTGTCCCTTGGCGAGCGTAATAAACGGTTCATTTGTTGGTTTACCTTACCGCCCTTTACCGGATAACGGTGCTTTCGCGTTGCACACTCAAAGTCTCTCGAGACTTTGCTTCGACATTCCCCTAATTGCCTGTTGATCCGTCCCGGAGGCTGCCGGCACCGGAGACCATTCGGCACGGAATCATCAGCTCGGGGGCCGAATGTCAACTTGAACCTCGACTCTCATCTTGGATATGGCTACCCTCACAGAGGTGGGACCTCTAAAGAAGCGGATCGGTCAGCTAGAGTGCGAAATTGAAGAGCTGAAGGATGACAAAAGACTGTTCCGGGATTACAATGACCGCTTGAAGCATGACCTGATCAACATGCAAAGCAGGTATGATCAGGAGGTGACAAGACTCAACAAGAAGGTCGAGAAGCTGGTGAAGAAGTATCAGGATTTGAAAGCGTGGTCTCAGGTATGATTAAGTGATACTGGAGACTCAATTGTTAACCCAGCTGTGCAGGGCGCCAATGACGACGAGGAGCATGTCGTTGATGAGAAGGAGGACACTTCTTCAGGTGCCGCTGTAGTATGCGATGACCCTACCGAGTGATAACGCTCTGTGACTGAAAGGCTATTCTCCAGAATCCAGGAGCTTTGTTGTCAAAGGAAAATGTAGACCCGGCGTCTGTAACGCACAAAAACAGGGTGCGTTATTCAATTGTGCATATATTCAAGAACATAACAGACTGAAATAGTGGGCGCTTATCTTGCGTATCACGCTCTCCAGGAAGTGGACGACTTAAGAAAGGAACTCGAAGAGGAGAAGAAGGCCAGGCTCTTGTTAGCCACGGAAATAGCCGAGGAAAGAGACGCGAAGAAGAGAATGGAAGAGGAGAATAGCGGCTTGAAGAGAAAGATACAAGAGGAAACGAAGCGCGACATGCAGACCTTCCAGAAGATAGAGGAGCTCCAGGAACAGGTTGACGTGCGTCGTGCGCTTCACCCCGCAACGACCTATCTCAATATCATTCACAGCGCCTGATCGCTGCAAGGAACGACGATGTAAGGGAGAACAATCCATTGGCCAGGCCCTTAATGTCGGTATGTCAACTCTTTTTCTGTTGCTCTGCCAACTTGAATCATTACTACGGAGTCTGTGAAGGCCATCCCTGCGGTACCGGTGAACATCGATCTGCAACAGTCGCCCGGGGGCATACAGCGGCATGTGAGTGTTATGTCGAACACAGTCAATATTGTCTAACGCCATACGATACACTACCTAGGCTTTGGTCGAGTCTGGGCCATCACGCTCAAGCAAACTCCCTGCAGCAGCTACACCAGCGCGCATCGCTGCTACAATTGTAGACGCGGGTGTTGCACCCCGACCTGCTGATAACCCTCCTGAGGTGACTGTCTTGCCTCGCAAACTGACCAGAAAACGCAAACAAGTGTCTCCCGTCAACATGAAGTACACCGGCCAATGTCCGGTTCGGTCCATGTCCGGGATATTTGGCTCGAACCTGAACCTGGACATTTTACAAGGTCCACAGGCCACCCGAACATGGACCCGAACCTCCAGGACCAGGTTCGGACCAGGTTCGCCCGGTCCGGACATGGTGCACCTCAGAAAAAAAAAGTTGCAGAAACTCATTTCCAATTACATGAGATATACATGCGAATAATCTACTCTAAAGCATTCTCAAGCAGCTCGTCAATCTCTAATGTGAGAGCACCAAAGTCTGCATCCAGTGATACCCAAGTTGATGCAGAGAGAACGGAAGACAGCCCACTTGCAGGGCGTGCAGGCAGTATGTCTGAGGTTCCCCACTGCAGCTGCGAGCTTGGTTGTGGATGCCTACCCACGGTACGCCATTAGCGAGGGATGGAGGATGATATACGGTGACAAAAGCTCACCTTGAATTGTCCACTGCCCAAAAGCAGGCGCTGTGGAAAAGTACACAGGCAAATGGGGCGCGGTGAGAGTGAACGAGGTGAAGAGCAATGTGCTGGCAGCGCGCAGGCTGCGATGTGACGGCACGTGATTTGAAACTCCGACGCGTGTTTGGCGCGCGCGGCGCCTTCAGGCGGGTTTGTGAACATTTGGGCCCATTTGTGCTAGAATGAATATGCAAAAAAAATGGAATGTCCGCCAGGTTCGGACCCAGGTCCGTGTTCACTTGGCCTCCGAACATGAACCTGGACCCTAAGGTTCGGTCCGTGTCCGACTAAATTTTGAACCTGGACACAGGGGTCCGAACACGGTTCGGACCTGGTTCGCAAGGTCCTGGACCGGACTTTGGCTGGTGTAACATGAAGTCGATTAAGAAAGCAAAAATCGGCCCAGCAGCAATGACCACGCGGTCCAAGATGTCGGTACCCAAGTCCAAGTGGCATCCAACCACCAGACGTATCATTGAAACTGATGGGGAGCTCCGTTGGTACTACAGTCCGCCCTTTATTGTGAAACCGCGTCCTCGTTTACCGGAGGAAGTCGCTTTCAAGCTCTCACGTACTGATAGCATAGCTTACATGCGAAATCTCAAGAATTCCGATCGCGACCTTCGCCTCTCGACGAGGGCTGTCACCGTGATAAACCACCGCTTCACGCTTGGGCCCGCGCATCGGTGGTTTCGCACCGAGACATCGAACTACAAGGTGGATTCGGAGCGTTCCAAACGCGTGCTGTTTCTGCACCCCGATGCGCATCCTCACATGAGGGTGGAACCTGGATCGCATGGACTGATAATTGGCGGAGGCGACTTCGACGGACAGGCCCACGGAGTTACGCGCCCATGGAGCATTCTCCTCTACCAGGAAGGGCAAGACTCAAATGAATATGAGTATCTTGGTGAGTATAAGAATGTACGCGTAGGCTCACTCACCAAAGCTCAGTTCCAATCGCAAACCAAGACTGTGAGCTTTCCCAAGAGATTGCACTCCCTCGTTCTAAGCTGACCGTGACATACGTTTGTGTCTCAGAGTCAAACTTGGTGGGCGAGAGCTGTGTCAGATGGGCATTCTTCGTTGTCGAGGGCGCAGCGCGCGAGGATTGAGCTCAGAAACCATCGAGATCATTTTGTGGGGGTGCAGTGTCCGCAGTCCGTAGTCGATGCCCAAATTCGGAGCTACGGACTAGCTCCCAAGGTGAAGGAAGAGACAATCTTGGGAGCATTCCAGCGAGGAGAGGAAGTGAGTTGCTCTTCCGACCACATGTTGCCCCAATGCATCGAATTACAATTAACCGGCGAACAGATGGTTCCCGTGGACGCGATGGAATTTCAGGATTATCAGCCAGACTCCTTTGCCGACTGGTACAAGGCAGTCAACGACGAGTGCACAGAGAGTGTGATCGAGCTGGAAGAGACAGCTATGGCCATACCACCAGTCGGTGATCGTGGTGTCGTAGGGAACAAGTTGGACGTTGGGCCCGGACATGCGCCAGATGACGAGCATGTCTCGGATGGTGGCCTTTCATACATCTCGCAGTAGCCTTCTTGCAAGTTGCGGGTGCACGCAGCCCCAATGTATTCGGAAATCTGGAGTGAAAGAATCAGACACGATGGGGCTGAGATCCCACTCCTCTTCGCTACGGAGGTACCATCATCAAGTCACTGGCCTATGGACGAAGAATCAACAGTTCTTCATCAAACACCAGAGCATCTCGATCTCAGCGCTCAGAGATATCGAAGACTTTCAAGGACTGATTGGCGAAGGAAATAGCGAAATGTCAACTTGCTGCGAAAGACATAGAGATTCTTCAGGCACAAGCGAGAGAAAAGAGACAATGAAATGAGCATGTTCGAAGGATTGGAGGAAGTAATGAAATTGGACGGATAGGCGCCCGTTGTGTTTGGCAAAGCGCCGGGCGCAAATTAGAGTCAAACAGACCTCTTATACAAACAACTGCGCGCGGTGATCCAAGGTGCGTTGTTTCCTACTTCCATGTACACTGCAACAGCAATATCATTATCGAATGGGTCTTCGCAACTCCTGGAGCCCACTGCAATGCATGAACAGGGTTGAATTGAGGAACCGGAGAGCGTCTGTAAGTCCCGGCCGAGCGCGATTGCCATGCGAGTACAGAAGCGGACTCACAGGTGAGCTTGAAGGTGCAATACTTCCATGTCCTTGAGTCTGATCCACTTCCTGGCATGCAGAGAAAGGGTCATAAGTCACGCCCGCTCATATCTCGGGTGTCATGGCGCCGCTTCTATCAGCTTCGCACAAAACGACGCCGCGAACGACATGTCTCTAACTTGTGATCAACAAGAAGACATATAGAAGCAGACTCGAGAAGAGTGAGTATAAGCGTTATAACGGGAGGCGGCTTTGTAACCGGTTTCCCTCCTTCCCGCCTCAACATCGACATGCAGCTTCAGCCCACCTTGACGCTCCTGTTTGTCGCATTATGCTTCCGAGTCTTGCCTCTGGTCGGCGCGGGCGAGTTTCCTTCCGTAGATGGTGTAGTCGGAGGAGTTCCCAAGACGAACGCCTCTAAGGCTCAGGCTAGAACTGGGTTTGCGCCGCAGGAAAACCGCAGTGCAGTCCCGGGCACGGTTCGCATCGTCGAGAACACCGGGATCTGTGGTGCGTGCTCGTATACTACATCTGTTCACCATCTCATGCATTCCGCAGAGCGTACTCCAGGCGTCTACGATGCAGCGGGGTACGTCGATTTGACCAAGTCTGATAGCATATGGTGCGTTTCCACACGGCACTCGTCCGCACTCGTAGACTCATCTCGCCTAGGTTCTGGTTCTTCGCTGCACGGAACAACCCCGACAGCGCTCCTCTTGTCCTGTGGTTCAACGGTGGGGTATGCTCACCCAACGGGTCAACATCCACCCCACACACCGACTGACTCATTTACAGCCGGGTAGCTCGAGCATGTACGGTCTATTCCAAGAGCACGGCCCGTGCTTCATCTCCAATGACAGCAGCGCCTTTAACCACAACGCGTACTCCTGGAACACCAACGTCAACATTATGTATATCGACCAGCCAGCGGGTGTTGGCTTTTCTGTGACGGGGAATCCGAGGATTGGAACCTCGCAAGAAGCCGCCGTCGACGTGTGGTCTTTCTTGCAGATTTGGCTGAAGGACCCGCGGTTCGAGAAGTTTGTGGGAAGGGAACTTGGGATATGGACGGAGTCTTATGGAGGGCATTATGGACCTGTGTTCGCGAAGTACGTCTCTGTATACTTCCATTTGTTCGTGGGCTGATCGGTATCGCATAAATCAAGGCACTTCCTTGAACAGAATAAGGCTATCCTATCCAAGCAAATTGAAGGGATATACCTGAACGTGACGACCCTTGGCGTTGGGAATGGCCTAACCGTGAGCTTCCTCCCTCAGAATACAGGCCCCTCCGTCACTCACCTGGTAAGGCAGGATCCTCTGAATCAATATTCCGAATACACGAACTACGCTGCCAACAACCCGTACCATCCTCTCGTCAACAGGTCCACTCTTGCCACCGCAAACAAGTCTTTTTTTCATCCTGGCGGATGCCGAGATAAGGTATGTCGCACAGATGTGAATAGCCGAGCAGTATGTTAACTTTCAGTTGAATAGATTATTGCGTGCAACAAAGGAGGATCCGACGCGGTATGCTCTAATGCTCAGGATTACTGCAACAACAACATCCTCAGTGAGCTTGGGGGTATATACAATATCCGTGCTTTCCATCCCATCGTCCCTGTTCTCAGTTCAACAGGCTCACTGACATTCACCCATGTGTTATGCAGTTCTACTACGTGCTTAAAGAGAGGCCCGATTTCTACCCGGCCGACTTCACCGACTTGCTGCACTCGTACAGGTCGGATCTTAAGGCGGAGAGGGAATGGGTAGGGTCTCCTGACGACGTCTACATGAACTTTGCTGAGACAGGGGATTGGATGCGAAGTTCAACGAATGACTTGGAAAGTGTGGTGAATGCGGGCCTGAAGGTTATCATCTACGCTGGAGATGCGGTGAGTACTTGAGAATTGGCTCTTTTACGACCACACATTGATGTGAGACACCAAGGACTACATCGTCAACTACTTCGGCATTGAAAGAATGGTATGGGCATAAATTACCTGTCTATGACCAGCTGCTAATCAGCGTGTCTTCACGCAAATGTTAGATGGACAACCTCCACACAAGATTCAGCTCAGAATACCACGTCCAGCGATTCAAGAATTTCACCGTAGACGGCATCGTAACGGGGGTGTACAAGAATGCCGGAACACTCTCGTACCTGCGTATATACGGGGCTGGTCATATGGTTCCGGCCTACGGGGTTCGTGTCCATTCCTCGCCGGTCCGCTTTGAGCTGATTCTCAAATACATTTACAGTACGGCGAGCTGGATGCAGGTCAAGCTGCATTGCAGATGTTCGACCAAATTCAACTGGGAAAGGAGGGCTTAGCCCCGACGTGACTTATTCTATCACCCTCCTAGATACCCTTCACCAGTGACCACAAAATGCTGTCTCTCTCTCTCCTACACTCCACGGAAGGGCAGTCTGAATGTGATACATCGTGTTGTTGACCACTGGCACGTCGAAAGATGGGAGCATTCATGGACGCGGAAAACCTGTGAAATTTTCGTGACATTGGTCAAATATCTCGTGTTCGGGGATACTTGATGACTCGAAAGGGGCAGACTCGAACGTGAGGTCGGCCCTAGTGCATTGTAAGTTCGATCGGGCTTGCGCTTGTGTGACCGCGGATCAAATGTAGACTTAAGCGCCCATTTACGAAGCTGATGTGGAACGCCCCGCGGTTTAATGGTAACTCGGTTTGACTGAAAGGCGGCAATGGACATGGAGAGAGGCGGATTCACTTGCCGCTAAGGTCCAGTATTAACCATGGGCTCGGTCTTATGCTCGCTTTAGGTGTTGCTCAGTCAATGTAGCCCCAGATCTGGAATAATTAGGGTATACCAAGTGAGCCCTTGCAATCCGGTCTAGCGACCTGAGATACAGAACCCCTTGAAACCTTGGCAGTACTGCAGATTCGCGCTCAGCGGAAGACGTGGACCTTGCGCGGACCACGTGGACCACAGCGCCCGGATCAAACGGTCTCACGGGCACCTGGCACGGTCCATCGGCTGCGTCGCGCGCATCTTGTCCGCAACCATCATCTCCTCCAGCTCGACGTGCTCAACGATGAGCACGTCCAACACGTCGACGACGCAATTGCAGCAGCTTCAGATTAAGCTCAACGCCAAAGTCAAAGAGAACGAGCTCTTGCAGCAGCAGCTCGCACGCCTCTCGGAAGATGTCGAAGATTTGAGACAGGACAAGAAGTACCTTCGAACGCATAATGACGATCTGAAGAGTGATATGGCGCGGTTGAGGAAGGAACTGGCGGAGGAGAGGAAGGAGAAAGAGAGGTACAGGGCTTTGGCGAAGCAATTGCAGGTGTGTTCCGTTGTTCGAGTCGCTAGGTTCGATTCTCATGGGATCTTGCAGGGCCATGTACCAGCCGTGCTGAGGGTTGAAGAGGGCGGTAATGGTGTGAAACCGGAACATAGTTTTCTCGCAGATTGGAATGCGCATCAGAGAGTGCCCAGTCGCTCCACCCAGGTGAGGAGGAAATACGCCTGCTCAGCAAAGGCTTACCGCTGAATATTTCCCAGACTCGTTCGCCTTCACTGGAAATCATCGATATGGACACAGGAGGACCTGGAGACATTGAACCCGGGGTAGGGGGCTCTGTGAGTATTCAATTGTCAGGAAAGGGTGACCGACTGACCACCTCTCGGTAGGCACAGGATTTGGACGTCGATCCGCTGGAATTGGATCCGATGAGGAGCGAGGGGGAGGCAGGGGGAGGGGGAGGGAGCATGGACCGCGATATACAAGAGCCCCTGGTAATCTTAACCCTGCGTATACACATCCTCGCTCTAACGATGGTCATAGACGCCGGCTTCGCAAACACCAGGACCATCAGCCAAGGCATTGGGGAAGAGGAAGCAAGTGGACGGTGATGGGCCGCAGCCAGCAAAGAAAGCCAAGCCTGCCTCCTTCACATCACTACCGGTGTGTAATCATGGAATAGCGCCGTTAGCATAGCTCATATTTCTCTTGCAGGAGCCTCCATGGGCGCTCAGGTCGAAAGCAAACCCACCTTTGCAGGCTCCGGAGACGGAGCCATCCGTTCTGGGCCCACCTGTGACACCCCCTAATCCTTTCGATGCATACCCCGCCTCCCTCTCGCGGCCTCAGCCTCCATCTTCGTTGTCTACAGCGGCTTGTAACGCGGGGCAAGCGCAAATATGGCCACCCGTCACGGTGAGTGGCTCGCCGTTCAATTTTTGGTTTTCCCCATTAGATGCTCATACTTGACAGGAGAACAAACCATCTTTGGACATTGAATCCAACTCAGAACCTCTGGCCGCGAGCGCCTCCCAAGAAACTGCTTCGTCCCACTCACCCTCAACGTCTACCGGCGCTCTTGCTAAAGACCTGAGCCCATCACCTGTACAAGATTCACCGACACCGAAGCCGCTCCAGAGGCATGAAGACCCGAGCCCGAAAGCATGCGCGAAAGCGCCTCCTCCCCTTGAGGACTCCGCTGGTACAACCGATTCCCAATCGCGCCCGCCATTCCAGCCTGAGGAAGAGGAGGAAGATGAAGAGGAGGCCCAGCGGCCCAACTTCAAGATCAAAGAAGAACACGCCCTCACGCTTCCTGCTTCCGTCGTCGAGGCCTACCTCCAGAACACTCCCAAGTACATCATCAATCCGCCTCCACACCCTGTTGGCATACCACGCGTCGTCATGCGCTTGTCCTACGGAGGCTCCGACCAGCACCTCATACAGTACATCCCCGAAGATAAGAACCCTTCTGGAAACACAAAGCGGCGTTGTGTGTACCCTATGCCCGATATGAACCCGGCGATGCCCTTTATGCCTGGGGAGAGTGGGCTTTTGTTCGCGAGCCGCCCTGAACTCCGGGACGACAACAAGGGTCCGTGGAGTGTGTTTAGGAGGGAGAAAAAGGCGATGTGGGTATACTTGGGGGAGTATCAGAATACGGTGGTCGGCAAGTTGACGAAAGAGCAGTTCTGCTGGCAGAAAGACACGGTAAGTTCATGTTCGGTCCCGACCTCTTCCTCTGTTAAACCTCTTGGATGAATAGGTGCAGAATCATTGGGCGGCCTTAGTCTCGAAAAAGCGCTCGCCGAAATATAGCGCGATGAGAGCAAGGATTGCTCTTCGTAAGGCAGGGCTACTCCCGGTTGACGATAAGGTTAAGGAGAGCGCTCTGGTACTTGAGGAGCAAGACAAGGCGAAGTCTGGCAAGGGCCATCCTGTCAGTGAGAAGGACATATTGGAAGCCTTCCGACAAGGAGACGAGGTGCGTCCGAACAACTGCTCTCTTCGTTCAATCCTGACGTCAACTTTGCGGTTCAAAGGGGATCGATATCCTTCGCATGAAATGCGTGGGGTATGATCATGTCTTCATCGACCATATCGCTGAACAGTTCAGGAAGTACAAGGAGGAGAAGGTTGTCAAGCAAAGGGAGCAAGAGAAGCGGATGCTCCCTGCTAACCACCCTGGTCGCTCCGTTCACAGTGCAAGCGCAGCCGCTTCTGCTACTTCCACCCCTGCAAGGACTCCCGCCCCGAGCGCATCGACTTCAACCCGGGTTACGCGATCGCAGACAGCTGCCACGTCGGCGTCTGCGAAAGCCCCTCAGCCGGCTGCCACATCTCAGCAAACGGCTGCCGATGCGTCAGAACCGACGGCCGCTTCTCAGCAGCCGCCGGTGAAGGTACCGAAGCCAGATGAGGCGCCGGCAGTTGTGTCCTCACCTGGGCCCAGCGCTCCCCCACGTGTGACTCGGTCGCGAAAGACTCACTATTCGGCTTCAGCGTCGACCTCGCAACTCCAAGCTCCCTCCCCTGCCACACCAGTCACATTCACCAAGCCGCGACCGCCTACATCCTCAGCGTCCTCGACAACGTCCGAGTCGGCGGTCGCGATGGAATTGCAGGTTGTACCTGACCCAAGTCCGGAGTCGAGCTCCTCGAGGTGCGGCGCGGCTTCGAGACTGCATGGGGGGAGTGCCGCAAGTGTCGCCACGACCATGCCGACTGTGTCGATAGGGTCAGGGGCATCGCCTGGGCTGAAGTCTTGGGATTGGACGAGAGTTTATTCATGGGATGGGGAAAAGGCCATCGCTCAGCGAGCCGAGGAGGAAGAAGAGGAAGAGGAAGATGACGAAGAGGATGGGCCAGTGGTCGAACCGGGGGCAAATGTCGGCGCGAGTCCTATTGAACAAAACGGATACGAAAGCGATGGGGGGCTATCATATGCCTCTTGCCCAGCAGACGATGCACCCCTAGAAGCACCACCGCTGCCCTCTCCGCCGTCCCCACCCCCGCCGCAACCCGCCCCAGCGCAAAAGCCCGCGCCGGCGGTTGGTGTAACGACGAGAGCCAGGAGCAGGAGAAAGGTGCAGGATAATGATAGCGGGTATCTGTCGGCTGAGGGCAATGCGTTGTCGGATGTCAGTGATTTGACGGATCTGGAGGATTTGTGAGATTTTGAATTCGTATTTTGTATCACTCTTAACGCTGGATTACTTGTTATGTCTTTCTAGCCACGTTGGCTAGGGAATATATGCTTCTCTTCTCCTTCTTTCGCACTTCTGCTCCAGCGGCTTTCTTGAGAAAATGGTGCATTACTGAGGTACTTTTACACCCTTTTGTTCGAGTTGAAACGCAGAGTATCACGTTGCCCACCAATGCCACTCCCAACGTGCCTGTCTGACCAGGCTATTGCTCGCCACGCTGAGCGATTGAAATCATTCTCTGCTAGCCTACGGCTCCCTTTGCGTTCTCTAGGTCCAATACAGACCTTTACACAGGACGACCAACCTATGTGAAGTCGAGGGAGCAAGGGGCAGGCAAGAAAGTATCGTCCTCAGAATCCGTGGCATGCCTTCGGTGCCACACCGATTGTAAATGACGATGTCCCACTGTGGAGGGCGGGAAACGCGGGGACGCTGGCGTGTCCAGTCCAAGAGGGTGAAAGGCGGGCTGTTGAGCGGGATTTGACCCTGGCGTAAGGTTACAAGCGCCGGTCGGGCCGCAGCCGGACGGGCCGAGCTTTATCAAAAGCGCGATCCGACTGGGGTTAGGGGTACTGCGCCCTTGCTCTCGTCTTCCATGAGCTCGACTCAGACATCGTTCACGCTGGCAGAAGTCGAGGACTTGAGAAGACAGGTGGCTTCCTTGATCGAAAAGGACGGAAATAACGAACATGATAAGCATTCGTTGCAAGGGCGCATTGATCAGTTGAACAAGCAGCTGAGCAAAGCGCAGAACAAGTTGGAGGCGCAGAAAAAGCAGAATTCGTTGTTAAGAAGGGACTTGGAAACCGAGAGGAAGCAAGCTAATGAGAACTTGCGACGTGTTGAACAGCTGGCTGCGCAGATCCAGGTGAGATCTTCCCTCTCATCCAAGGTTTGGTCAGCTCAAGGCACTTTACATTGTTAGCGATACGAGACCAACGCCCACTCCCAGGTTGAATCGGTCACAGGGCTTGACACACTACCCGTACGCTTCAGTGTCTCTACCGCGTTCTATTGGCTGAAATTTGCTGCACAGGACCAAGCTCCTCCAATCGCAGACCAAGTCGATCCGGAGCAGCAACATGAAGTGCGTCCTCCTTTGCGAGATTTTCCATGGATCAGAGCACCCCTTGAATACAACTGTAGGAACACTTGACAGGGGCGGTTCCTGACTTACGATCCGTTGCAACTGATGCGGATACAGCGACCTTGACTTTCAATTCACGGATACTTGAGTATGTGAGTATTTCCGTGGCCTTTTAATCCTATGAGTGACAATGCTGAGTTCAGAATAGATCAGCTCATCCCCAAAAGCTATTCAGGCCCTCGTCCTAGCGCCCACCCGCGAGCTCGCTCAGCAACACCACATGGCCCTTGTTGAACTCGGACGCGATGCTGGTGCGGAGTGCCACCTCTGCGTTGGTGGAACAAATGTTCGTGAGGAGATGGCGAAGCTCCGCGAAGGGGTTCACGCCGTTGTAGGGACTCCCGGACGTGTGTTCGACATGATCAATCGCCGCGCACTCCGCACAGACAGCATCAAAGTCTTCGGCTTGGTACAGGCCGATGAGATGTTGTTCCGCGGTTTCAAGGACCAGATCTACGAAGGTATGGATGAAATTTGGCTCACAGTGTGCTAGCATATTGATGTTCATTCCAGTTTACCAGCGCCTTTCTCAAGATACCCAAAGTGTACTGCTCTATACCACTAACACCGCCGAGCTTCTAGAGTTTGCGAAAAAGATCGCGGGAGAGCCCATTTACATCTCCCTGAAGAGAGACAAATCGACGCTGGAAAACGTCGCACAATTCTACATTGAGGTCAAGGACGACGAAGAGAAAGTAAGGGCGTTGTGCGACCTCTGCAAGACAGCCACCATCGGACAAGCTCTCATCTTCTGCAACACTAAGAGAGCGGCAAATCGGCTTACTGAGAGAATGGTGTCATTCGAGCTCACAGCCTCTGCCATGGTGCGCTCAATGAATTATAAAGTTGAATATCTTAGTTCTGATGGCTTCTGTACAGCATAGCGGTGTAAAGCGGGAGCAACGCGATGTCCTTTTGAAGGATATTCGTTCTGCTTCGTCGGGTCTGTGGATCGCGACGGACTTACTGGCTGTTGGGCTTGATCTCCGGCCAATTTCGATTGTCGTCAACTATAACTTCCCCACAAACCAAGAGAGCTACATCCAGCGCATCAGCTGTGTGGTTCCTTCCAGTCGTAAGGTGACGGTTGTGAGCATGGTGGCACCCAACGACGTGAGCATGCTGCGTGCTATTGAACAGTACTATGAAACGCCAATTGACGAAATGCCTGTCAATATCGGGTGAGTTCCTTCTCCACTTAGCTCCTCTGTGACTGACTCGACGCTGATATTCTGCCCGTCATAGCGAAATTGTCTAGCAGCCATCGGACATTTGGCGGTCAATGTTTGTCGGAAGAATGTCACGCTCTCCCTTGCCAATTAGGATAATTAAACGAAAGATTCTACTGTATGTATGTCCTGCGTGCACGTACTGTGTGCACTATATACCTTGGAGTTGATTACCTGTTTCGTTGTTGTGGATCGCTATGCAATGGCGCATCAGCCGCCCTTGGCGCTAGTGAAAGCTAGGCAACCTGGCTTGAACCTGTAACACGTCAACTCC
>JAXOIY010000018.1:0-82057 GCA_037042885.1 Auricularia sp. M12 | reverse complement strand
ACTCTTGCACTAGCCATCTGGCGCCAGCAGTGGTGTCGCTGGTGCGTGTCCCGACTGGAGATGCCAATTTCTTGATCATCGGTAAACGTTGAGCTCCGAGCTGGGGCGATATATGTTCTGTCAATCGCAGTATCATCCACTGAAGGACAGCAAACGCACCTCAGTGTAAATGGCGGAGCAGAAAATCGACGGGTGTAAGTGGCAAAGAACATAGGTTAAAGCAGGCTTGAGTCAAGTCGCATTAAAGGAGCGAGCTGATATCGACTGGGAGAAAAGCCGCAAACCTACTGCAATACCATCGGATGGAAGAATGAAGGTGGAAGTCCGACGCGAAGATACAATTAATAATGATACCCATTCATACAGCCCCGAATAGCGTGCCCCGTCCAGCATTTTCCATATACCCCTCATGCCAAATCTTATACTTCCTGTTCATACACGTCTTCCCAACCACCCACCACGTCGCCCTCCGCATCCTCCTCGTCCTCGTCCTCCTCCTCTTCCATATCATCCTTCTCATCAGTTCTCTTCCCTGGAGGCGGCGGCGGCGGTACCGCACCATCCTCCTCGACAATGAGCAGCATCTCATCGTCTTTCCCATCCACATCCATCCCCATCCCCATGCCCGCCCCCTGAAGAGCCCGGAGGCACCATACTCTGCCCACGCTCATCCTCGGGCAGCACGTACAAGCCATCATCGTCCTTGTCGTCTCCGCCGCGCATGCCCCTGACCATCTGGGAGAACGACGGCGGGGTGGCACCAGAAGGTGAGCTGGCCCCGTCGACGAAGAGGTCTTTCAGCGCATCGTAGTTGATCCGTTTGCTGTATTTTGGGTTCTTCTTGAGTAGGTTCTTCACCGACTCGGCCGCGGAACCCCCTGCAGCGGTCGATGCGTCGCGCGGTTTGGACGTTGTTTTGCGACGCTAGATAAACATCACAGCAATGGCACAATGAAACGTTTGAGGGCAGAGGTGAAACGATAGAGTCAGTGCTTTGTTGAGGTAAAGCAGAAAAGTACAGAAAAGGTTGGCTTGGGCGAGGTACGAACCTTCCGACTCTTGGCCTTTTCGGCTTCACTTGGGTCTCCTTTGGCTGGGTAACAGTCAGTCAGCAATAGGTCAATCGCGCGTTCAATCCGCTGAGCAAAACTGAATGTTTTCCACAATTCAGTATGACCGCCCACAACACCCTCGCCATGCGTCTCAGGGACAAAAAAAAATGAGGACCGCTCCCCAGATGGAGGGAGCCGGCGGAAAACAATACGACGTACCTGCCAGTGCCTCCAGGTAGTCCCTGTTCAACTCGACCCACACGCGCTCCTTGATCTTTACCTCCTCCTCCGTAAGAAGAAACTTGTCGAGCTCTTCATCGTCCAGATCCGCCAAATCATCCCCAGCCTTGATCGCCGCGAGCCTCCTCTCCTCCGCCTCATCCAAAGCCTCAGACAAGGCGGCACCCTCCTTCATGTGCAAAAACGTCGAGACTTCTTCGGCCAACGCCTGCGTCACGGTTTCGTCGACAAGGGTGGAGGAATTTTCCCCGGACGACTGTGGCGGAGGTATTGACGACGATGAAGAAGAGGGGAGTTGGGAAGAAACAGGGAGCGAAGACGTAGACGGTACGGGCTCGGTTGTAGAGGAAGACCCTGGCGGTGGGGGAATTGGGTCGCCATTTTGTAGTTGTTGCTGGATTTGTTGAGAATGCGCATTCATGGCAGTAGATAGCGTTTCTCCCAACAACACTGGGTCGATGTTACTGAGATCTAGGTCTGGCGCAATTGGGGGTGGTAGTGGTGGAGGTGGAATGTCCAAGGCTCCCGCAAGAATACCGTCACTGAGAATCGTAGGGTCGAAGGTTTGTGGCGGAACATCGGCTGGTGCAGCCTGTTCTTCATCTTCCTCTTCGTCGTCATCTTCTATCCGCTTTCGTTTCCCTTTCTTGTCAGCCTTCGCCTTCTCCTTGCCTTTCCCTTTCCCTTTCCCCTTGCCTTTCTTTTTCTTCCTCTTCTTTGCCGTCTCTTCCTCCTCGTCCGTCACCTCACCCCTCTCCGCTCTCTCTTTCGCTTCTCGCTCCGCCTCTTCCTTCTCCTTTCCCTTCGTGAACGCAGGCGGGTCCATTTCCTCTTCCAACCACACATTTCTAAAGTCTGCCAACGTCAGAGCACCGCTAGGAGTCGCCTTGAACTCGTCCAGCCGCTTCTTCAGCGTCGTATCGGCGATCTTGACCACCTGGACAATCTCCTCTACGCTCCGCCGGAAGTTGTTCATCCTTGCTGCTAGCAGAAGAGCCGCACCGCAGATCCCAGCAGGTCGGCGCCCGCGAGTCATCCAGTCCCTGTCGAACCGCTGCACCAGCCTCACAGCGTCCGTCGCGACCTTGTGCGTCTCCTCACCAAACTCGAGTAACGCGGCGAAGCGGGAAATATAGTGCGAGGGGTCGACCAGAGGGAGGCGGAGGTTGAGGGTTTGGACCAGTTGTAGGTAGGTATGGCCAAGCTCGAAGACGTTGACCTGGAGCAGGTCTGAGAAGTCGATTAGCATGTATGTCTTGGTTTCCTTCTGTCTGCATGCGACATAGAGGCATACTGCGACGACGTTGAGACTTTTCCGGCCTTTTGTGAATTTGTGTTCGACGGCGAGGGTGTACAGCCTAGTTGCCGCTAGACAGACCTGTTCGGAAAGTCTGAGCGCATTCGCAATGCTCTGGATCTTCCTTTGGGCTGTATACCGTGAGAGAGATCTGCAAACTATCCGCAAGTCACTCACCATTCGCTATTGTCTGTTCCCTCGACTCGTTGCTCCCGCGATTCCCATAGGGTCCAGTCATTCGAGCACGGGCTGGGATCGTCAGTTATGCTTCAAGCAGGCAAGAACATGCACATACTGGCACCTTGAGCAACGAAACTACCCTGCACGACTGCAGCGCCGTTGTCCGCCTCTCCAAACGCAATTTCGTTGACAATCGCGTTCTCTTCAACGACAGTTCCGCAACCCACACAGAAACCGTTTCCTTGTGCAGTATCATATTCGATAACTGTGCCTCCACATTCATTACAGACCGTCTGTAGCGTGGATGAGATGGACGGCCAGGAAGGGCTTCAGATTCACGAACCATTTGCTTGATCGTTGACCAAAACACAGGACAAAAGGATACCGCGCTCTTCCTCCGTTATATTCGCGTTTGATTTCTTGAAGCGTGTATCCTTCGTCTGAATGAATAACGCTTAGGCAGGACCTGGACCATGAAGTTCAAGGAAGAGGAGCAATGGGGGTGACCAACGAGACGCGCGTGACAGGGCTGTCACACTGCGTGACACGGTCAAATGGTGAGGCAAGACAGTCTTTGCCATCCTGTAGCAGCTACGCAACCTAGATAGACAAAATAAAGTGTAATAAGTGTTCAAGATACCTGGTAGATGCTATACACAACGTTATAGGGAAATAGGAAATGATTAAACCGGATTCCGGCAGTGATCAATGCAAAGCGCCTGCCAAATTGACTCGGGAATCTTGTAAAGAATAGAACTCATGCAGTTCTCAACCGATTGACATGGTTTATAGAGCATTTTGAATCTCCTCCACAATGCAAACAACTTAATAGAGCCGTTTTAGAAGACTTTCTTCTGTGAGTTCAGATAGGGGGTGGAAAGTAGGCATATCACCCCTTATACAGTGGTTATCAAAGATTTGGGCTCTATTACATTGTTGGAATTTGAGTTTAGTAAAAAAACGCTCCGCAAATTATGTCGATCCGTGCAGTGGTTCCAATGTTCTATTCCTTGGAAGCTCGCTAATCGTGCTGTGCTTTATTGTAACTCCACTGCTACTGGACAGAACCCCATTCTCATATTAATTTTAACTCTGCATTTAACCAATCTCTATCTTTCTAATGGTATAATTTGTACTGCCCTCCGCGAACTGAGTCCAGAGCTATGGACCGTACACGGCGGGACATAGCGCCAGTGACTGCTCCGCGATCAAACCCGGAGCGGCAATATCAGCGCATCATTTGGCGTGCATGCGACCTTTTTGAGCCATTTGAGGGGTTCATAACCGCTTGGGTGCAAATATTGAGGCTGGAAAGGCATGAATATGCAAGAAAGAGCATAATACAACACTTTAGAGGCCTGAATACCAGGCTGAGGCACTGTAATGGCCTTACGAGTACCGGAAAGTGCGCGGATTCAGGTTTACGCATCGTTTTGTGACAACCGGCATCAATAGCCAGTCGAGGAATCGCAGCCCGAGGGGACGCCCCAGGCATTCAGAGAACCAGCCAACGCAACCCAGACGCTAATCACAAAATTCATTCGTCAACTAGAACGCAGACAACGGCATCGCATTTACTCTCGAACCACACTTATATAGTGCCAGTAATGGCGGGAGTCGGTGCTGGACTGCCGACCGAGGTCGTCTTGGGCGGGATAGAGTCGCAATGAGGCACCAACGGTTCATTTCCAGGACCAGAATGGCACACAGTCCACGGCGGAGTGACAGGAGTAGGCGCAACAGTAGGGAGGGGAGCAGCGGTCGACCAGGGCACTTCGGTGCAATCCGCAGCGGGGATCGCAGTCGCTGGGTCGGGACCTGCTTGCTCGGGGTTGCATCCCGGCAGGCGCTCAATGTCTGGTAAGAAACACAGTCAGATGTGTTGAAGGGTGGGAAGGTGAAAGAAATAAAGCGCACATTGTCCTTCGACGATTTCTGGAACGAAGGCGGGCTGCTTGCACGCGTTCATCGTGTCCATATCCTGCACAGTCAATTCAGGGCAGTTGGTCGGGATACCGTCCCCGCCAGTGCAAACATCCATGGCGCGCTGAAGGGAATCGCCTTCCCAGCCGAACACGTAGTCGGCGTGTTGTCCAAAGCCAGTCCTATATTCAAGGGTGTATGATTAGCGAACACTGCTGTGGAAGTACCACAGCTACAATCGACTTACGGGTCACCCATACTGAAAATGAATGGCTGGGTGCCGTCCTCAGGCCACATTTCGGGTGTATTGAAAGGGCGGGTGTCCCAAACGATCTCCATGAAGAGCAGAGGGGTGTGCACAGGGTGCGACGCAGGGCACCCCGCACCGAAGAAAGCGCCATTCGCGTGCACAATGTGGCTCTATCGTGTATACAGTTAGCTTATCTCGAGAATCCGGACGCGAAGTACGGTACCTCGTGATCAGGGCTGTCAAGATTCTTCCCGTCCCAGCATCTGCAATACACGAAGACACAAGGGATTCAATTCAATGAAGCAAGTGCGGAGGTAGAATACGTACTGGGGGAAGTAGATGTTCGACCTGATACCTCCCGAACATTGGCCAGGCGGGAAGCTGAAAGTGTCGGTAGGATCGTAGCCTGGTGCACCAGCCCCATAGCTCAGCCCTTCGAAACATCGAAGCGTGACAGCACGAGAGGCTATATCTTGCGGGTCGATGCTGTTCTGGCGGAGCATGGGATTGCCAACTCGCATGCGGAATCCCTAATATGCAGAGGAGCAACGGTTCAACAGGATCGTTCTTCCGCAAACAGAACCACTCACCGGTGGGAAGGCGGTAAGCTTGCCCCCAACCGGCTGGAAATAGTAGACGGTCATGCCGCCATCTTGAATGCCAGGGCCAGTGTTGTGGTTGGCCATCTGAGGCACCTGTAAATCTGTTAGCTCCTGGATTATGCGAGACAATTTGAAGCAAACACGTACTCGGATGTAACTGCCATTCTTATGCTTGTAGTACATGACAGCGGTCCAGTAGTTAGACTTGTCCTCGACGAAGCGGCAGGTGGTGCAGCTTGCGAGCTTGGGAAGATCGAGACTCGGGTCCATCGAGAGGTTGAATCTGGTTGGAGAGTCCCGAAGTCAACATCACCCAGAGATAGCATGAGACTAGTGACACTGTACATACGCATTCTACAGAGAGCATGAGGTTGAACGAAAGGTATCAGTCAGGTCCTGAAGTCGTTGAACGGACGCTTGAGAGAGAAAGTGACCCACCCCTCCAACGATCTGGTGTAAATGTGGCGAGACTTGGCCAGGTGTTACGAGCCTAGGAGTCCGAATTTCGTCAGCATACTTCCTTCCGACGCTGATCGTTGAAGCCATGGGTACGCACGGATCGAACCTCTCAGTGACTAGCTGAGAGCAGGGGAAGCGGATGAGTCCATGAGCGCTGCGTACAGCGAGTAATGCTGTGAGTAGAAGAGGACCAAAACCGAAGACCATTGCGATAGCTCAGGATTTCGCTGTAGTTGGAGATTGAGATGAGCACCCAATGAGCCAATTGTGCTCATTGGCCATCCGCTAAGGCCCCGCTCCTTTATATCCATCATCGGCTCCGCACAGAAGTCAGGACACAGAGATCCATCGGAGTGGAAATCGAAGATAGGAAGGTGCGGTGGCCCTGGATGGCTTCGAAGAGCGTACGTACCCACCCTCGTTCGCATGGCTTTCCACTCGCAACAGAATTCAGGAAGAATGCCACACTGGACGATGATTGGGCAACGGGCGATCCTTGGGGTTGTATATTTGGCACATGTTCGCGCTTCAATTGGCGAGAAGGCTCCTGGTGGTGCTGAATATGAGCGAAGTCCGCCCGGGAGACAGTCGGGTGATCGATTTTGGCGCGCAATCGGCCAAAGAGGGCTCATACATTGGCTTCTAGCCTGGGCGATGCTACCATCTTATCAACACTATGAATGTGTCAGGAGTTTATGTCAAGGAGAGCACACAGAACACACCTATCAATCTAGGAGACGTGCTAACGTTCAAACCCCGTAAAGCTTTCTAGCGTTCTCTCTCGCTTCTACCATAACCCTATCTGCCGTCCATGCATTGGTATCTGAGCGGGGCTCCGGGGGATTGGACGCGGATGCCTCTGCAGCCTGCGAGGGTCCTTCGCTTGAACTCTTCGACGCAGAGCTCGTGATTGCGTCCGCCAAGAATTGCGCCGTCCAAGGAGCCATTGCTGTGTGACAGATAGGGAATCGTTTGCCCTTGATAGCAGGCACTGAGTCGTAGATGTTCGCAGGCACCATGTAGGGCGCGTCCGTCTCGAGCACTATTCGTAGCGGTGCCCCTTGCTGAGCAACCAACTCCCGAACGACCTGGCTGGTGTTGGCATTCGTCGCATAGGTGACAACTCCCGTCACCCCAATATACAGGTTTGGGAACCACTCCAACAGTCTCTTCGCGAACTCCGGTGAGTCTGTGAAGCAGTGGATATGAATCTTGTGGTCTTTGGGCACGATCTCCTTGAGTATTCGCTCGGTGTCCTCCTCAGCCTCACGGGTATGGATCGTAAGTGGTTTCTTCAGCTGCACTGCTAGCTCCAGTTGGCGTCGAAGGACGGTTTGCTGGACGTTGTGTGGACTGAGGCTGTAGTGGTAGTCAAGGCCCATCTCACCGAGCCCGACACAGCGAGGATGGGCGGCGGCTTCAGTGATGATGGCATGGATTTCGTCGTCGTAGTCTTTCGCTTCATGCCTACGCAAAGTTTAGTAGCCATCAGCCGAGTGAGGGTAGGGACGTACGGGTGGATCCCAATCACAAAGTAATATTCCATCGAACCCCATTTGCTGGGTTGCTCCAAGGCTGCGTCGGCAAACTCCTTCCACAATCTACTCTTGATCTGGGTATGCTCGCACCATACGTCGACAATGGCCTCGACGCCCTTGCCTTCGTACATGACTTTGGCGAAGTCGTAAACGGTCTCGATTTTATTGTCTAGGTCGTTCACGTCCGCTGTCCGCGTCGCATAGCGGTCCTGATAGGCTTGGAATGTCGATGCCAGATGGGTGTGGGTGTCCACTATAGGTTTGGAGGTCGGTGGGGTAGGTAGAATGAGGGAGGAGGAAGGTGGGGTGCTCGGTCCTTTATTCTTCTTGCCCATCTTGCGGGAGGATTTTGTGGGTATTGTTGGGGTGCAGTACGGCCTGAAGCAATAACTTAAGGGTGTTCGGTTGGGATGTTTGACAACCGAGATCGAGTCCTTATGACTCTTGCAAGGTGCCTTGGTTCTAAATGGGTGTGCAAGGTTCCGAAAACCTTGACGCAGTCAGACTCAATCCCAATGATCTTGAACAGCGAACTCACCTCGAGGCTGAGCGGGGTATGTCGCTGAAGTAGAGAAGTGCTGTGTGATGAAAGCTAAGACGCTGTCAATTTGCCTGAAGTCGGAGCCGCAATTGAACGCAACCCTGCCTCGAGTCAGTCTCAAGCCCGTCGTGGTCATGAACAAGCGCCGTCCCGTTGCTCAGCAGCTCACGGCTCTGAACATAGTGAACAGCCACCATCTAATCTTATCTCCGGAACGCGAAGTGGCGGATATCTTGGGACCTGCTCAGGTCATTCAACGGCATATTTCAAACATAGTAAGTACAAACGAGTACCTCCCAAGACATCTCATACCGGAACTTGGTTTTCAACAGCTTTCACCAAGCAGCTGAAGCCGCCAATGGTGTAGGCTTCATCAGGCTGCTCAACGCCATCCCTCTCGGGCACGCGAATCCGACTCACGGCCCAGATGGAGACATCGTCCTTCAGCCTAAATAGACCCACGACCAACCGAATGCTTGGATCAGAAACAAACTGTTTCACGATATCCTCCAGCCTCCTTCCTCCGACTTCCCCGAGACCACCTTGGCCCCTCACCTCACCCCACCTCGCGAGAAACTCGCGAACTGTCGAAAGCTCTGCCCGTTCTTCGATAAGGAAGGGTATGGCGACACAGTTGTAGGTCGCGATGAGGTTCTCCAGAGGTTCAATCGCATGGGCTTTCTGCCTGACTGTCTCGAGGTGCGATACACTCAAGCTGGTCCTGTAGTACTCTTGAAGTAGCACAAGATGATACAGACGAGTTGAGGAATGAACCCAAGTGAGGCATGCCTTTCTTTCTGCGGTGAGACATCAGTAACTTCATGATGTTCAATCGCCGTTAGAGTGGATCCACTGACCAAAATACTCGCGCTGTAGGTGAGGACAGTCGGAGTAGTGACTGCGATGCCAATCGACCTGTTGACATGTCTTCGAGCAGTAAATCGCTGAATGGCACCTAGAGCACGCTCTCAAGCGGAACCGGGGATTGCTGTGCACAGAAGTGCACTAACAACGGTATAATCGTATGAGACACCAGGACGTATAAACAAATGTAAGGACTTACCCATACGTTGTCACAAACCTTCGCCGACTGTTTGGACTGATTTTGAACCATTTCGTTGAACCCGGTCGCCTGCTGAAGCATACAGAATGCAGCCTTCGTCCAGTCTATTATCGTTGGCAGATGATCTCCTTGCCTTCTATACAGCTCGCCCCACGATTCTTTGTCTGTGCTTTGGACGGCTTCTCGTATTGCAGGGTTGACAGACGGGAAAAAGCAGTAAGAACAGATCCAGGATACAAGACCAATGCATATGTTCCGATAGCCTTCTGGGGCCGTCTCTCTCCTGCCTTCATACGGCCCGTGTGTGAGGACGTCGACGATGAACGGAACTATTCCGCCTTCGACAAGTTGGCGCGCTGCATCCAAAGGGAGAGTTCCCGGGAGTGAGGTCCATCCTATAACCGAGTCTACAACCCAGGTTAGCGGTAGAAGGTATGTGTTGCAGTCGGTCAGGGAGTGGAAACTCCTGGTCAGTGATCGTATGGCGGACATCACTCGTTGAAGACCAGAGTGGTGATTGAAAGCGTAGACGGCTTCGGGGCGTCCAGGGGTTAGCACACGCTTGAAGACTTCCAAGAGTTGCTTGACATTTCTGGTGATCGGATGCGGATGCCACTCCGAGTCTTCGCAGGCCTTCTTCATTCTTTGCAGCCTAGCCAAACCGATCTCGACGAATCTATTCGCGGCAGCATATTCCTCTCCATCTTCTGATAGTTGTCTGAGGAAGAGTTCTAACGCCGTTTCGGAGTTGCGTATGTAGTCCCAGAGGACAGCATTCACAACGCAGCCTTGTCTTTCCGCTCTTTCTGGGTCCCCTTCGACCATGAAACGAGGGAGACTGGTAGCTGGGTCCATCCGCGTCCAGAGCAGCGCCACGAATTCCGCGCAAGCGGCCGAAGACTGCATCGCTGTCCTCACCTGAGGGTCGCAGTAGATCATCGTCATAAACATAGTCCCGCTTTGTTCGATGCACGAGCGTTCATCGCAGACTTCCTCCTCTCCGACGGCAAGTTGGCTATTCAGGAGGTGCGTTTGTCGTATGCAGAACGACATCCAGGAGATAATACCGTCCAGCTTGGGAATGACTAGCTCCAGCATCGCGCTCTTTGTATGCGGTTGGATGTCTTCAGCGATATGCATTCCCATTGCGACTGCCTGAGAAGCTTGTTGAATGAGATTCAAATCGATATGTTCGCAGTTCGTTTCGTCCTCGGGCAGCCTTTCGGACGTGAGAAGAGAGAGAACAGCTTGTGTTGCCGCAAAATTCGCGTGTTCGGGCCATTTCTTTCGCAGTAGCTTGACGTGGTAGAGCGACCCTTGCCGAACGTGAAGCAGGAGCTGACGCGCCGAGAAAATATGCAAATTAGGCGCGAATCAGTACATTAGTGAGTCGCAATGGAACGCTTACGTTCTCGACGTCCTGGCCCAACTTTTTGTTCATCTTGTACAGCTCAGGAGACACGCAGCCGCTGGGCACAAGAATGGAGATGGAAGCGAGAGCAGAGAGCAGTGGCCGCTCCACAGGCCGCTGTACAAAATTGATTTGCCCTTTGATGCGTTGGGGGCTTCGAAATTTTGACAGGACGACTCAACAAGTTGAAGAGAAAAGATATGGTCCGTGTAAGAAAGGGACAGTCAGGAGCAGGCGCAGACTAAAGGAAACACTCAATGCACGTAAATAATAGAGACATTCAGGTCCTCCAAATTGCCCTCGACGTTCCCAAGCAATCCATACCCAGCCATCGGCGCCTGCACAACCCGAGTAGCACTCCAGCCCAACGTCCTCCACTTCAGGAACCCTCGGACACTGTCCCACTTATCCCCGGCGAACGCGTCCAAAGACGCGAAATGCAAGGTGTGCAGAGCAGGCAGGATCGGTAATGGAGATATCGGGGAGAGCAATTCAACGTTGCCAACAAACGAAGAGTCATGACTGGAAAGGCTCTTCCCGATTGTGTGCTGCTGCTTTTGGAGGAGAGGGAAGAGTTTCTTGGCCATCGCGCCTGTGAGGTTGACGAGCCTTTCCAGTTGACATGCGTTGGAGAGTGCCTTGACGAAAGCGGGAGGGACGGACGGGAGGATAACCTCCAGCGTCGTGAAAGATGCGATGGTGAGCGGCAGCGACGCCAGAAGCTTGGATAACAGTCGTTCCCAGGGAGCGGTGGTTTGCGATTGCACGACGAGGTCTTGAAAACCGCTGGCGAACTGAAGCTCAAGCCGTCGGTTCCGCGTCCCGTCCGACACATGCAGCATCGCGTGATCGCCCTTGAACGACAGGAATCGTACCGGTTCCTCACTCGTAGCTGCACACTCCAAGCCAGTCGCAAACGTCCCCAGTACCACCTCCGCTGCACCACCCAACTCCTCGATATGCGAGCACTTGACTGACAGCGTACACTGCGCGGGGAACACCAGGCGGCGCAAAATGCTCGCAACTGCGTCGACCGATCCTTCCAGAGTGAGGGAGCTCAGAGCGGTGAGGGACGCTTCGCTGATAGTCGGTTTTGGATTGGAAAGTCGCTTCTGCCTTCGCCGTAACGCTATGGCACCTTGCTCGAGGGCTAGCTGCTCCAGTTGAGGCATATTGGAGAGATAGGTGATCCACCGGTCGGCCGACGGTGCACCCGGTCCACACACTTGCGAAACGGCCAAAGACCTGAGATTCGAAAGTGCTGGCGAAGAGAAGTCACCAGAGAAAGGAAAGGCACCTCTGAGCGACAGCCTAGCGAGGCGTGGCGCGAATCCACGGAAAAGTCCTCTGGGGAGCTGAGGGATGGGCGTAAGGTCTTCGTCAGAGTCGAGCCGAGGGGACGCCCTACTGAAGGCCGACGGCTTGAATACCAAGGAAAGGGACTCGAGCATCTCGGCTGGCTCGTCCAGGCAACTCGATAGCGTCTCCCAACCACGTTCATCCACCAACGCACGGTATGTCCGGATCCTATCCAGGTTCTCCAGCTCCAACCCCACGAGCTCAGGATCCCGAGGAACATAGGCATAACCCATGCTCCCGATATCAAGAGGAAGTGATCCCGAGCGGTGGAGAAGCTCCCTCAGCCATTCCTTGCGGCGGTACAGAGGGTATTCAGCCTCGTTGACCTCCGCGTCGAGTTCGCATGCGAGGAGAAAGAGCCACAGTTTTGGTATGGCGAGGCTGATAGCGCGCCAAAGATGGTCGACATGAGATATTGCGAGGATTGTGGCTTTCGTCTGTTTGGAAAGGAAAGATGGGTCGACATAAGTTCTGGTGGACTGGCCAAGAGCTGCCAATTGGAAGATGGAGATCAGAGCCGTGATAGGGAGGTGAGACAAGCTGGGCGCAGTCGGAACCGGTTTACAACTGGCCTCGAGGATAGGTTTGTTCTTGAGAGACGCAGGGAAGGGCCTAGATGGTCTGAGGAGGACGGCTGTAGGCATGATGACGACAGTCCGCTTCAGAGGGCGCGGGAATGGGTTGGGTCTCGGACGGGCGACCGTCTTATAGCCCTCCCCGTGCTCCCAAGCACTCCAACTTTGAGTCTTGACATGACCAAGCTGCGACCAGCTTCGAACCTGAGTATCTCAGGACCGATAGGGAAACGATTGAAACCGATTCGCCTGCGGTAACACTGAACACCGGCGCTAACGTGCTCGGTAACGATGGTTTACCATCGCCTATGCCCAACCGGACGGCACTGAGTAGATGTGGCGTTCACCTTGGAGAGAAGGGTAAGAGGCGATGCCGACGCATGAGAGTTCTGAGACGAAACAAGCACCTCGCCCCATGTCTTTCTAATGCCGTTCACCCCTTTTTGAGTCATGGTGCCCATTTGCCTGGTGTCACATGCTGAATATTGTTACCCCATCTTCGACGGGTATTCGGAGGAGCCTGACGCGAAGGATTCTGCCATTCCTGAGCTCGACAGAAGTAGAAGATGACGGTAGGAAGAGAGGAGTATAAAGCATCCGAACCGCTTACTGCTCCTCCCATACCGGACATGATTCCGTGCTCGGATTCCACACCGCCGGTAAAGACGAAGGTCAGGTAAATTACACTATTATAGTACATATACAGGCTACATCCTTAGATTGCTGAACTCCGGGTATTCCACTTCATATATCACAATCCATATGCCCATTTCGCGATACCCTCGGTATGCGTCGCCGTTAGATTCGTAATTGGGTGTGTCGCATTGAGCCTATTGTCTTTCCCGCCAACGATATGAGAAAAGCTATGCTCACGCACGGGATCCCCTGCCCATGACAGGAGAGCAGCGAGAGAATTCCTCCGCAAGTCTACCAAAAGGTGTGAGCTGGATTGCGCGTCAGGATGATAGGGTAGCTCTCACCAGTAGAGATCGCATCGTCCTCGCTAGTGGGCCCGAGATCGAGAGTGCGCTTATTGGACGACTCCCATGACTCGAGAGTCTTATCCTTCTTCGCCTTGGACGGGAAGGTATGGTGTTGAGCCGCCGACAGGCCAGATAGGCAGTACAGGGTGTGATAGGCATCCGGATGTCTACCAACCCGGTCAGGCAAACAATAAACGGCGACAAATTGGAAAGCCTACTTTGGCGGCTTATCTCGCAGGCCACCCGAAGGTGCTTGGCCTGCAAACAGAATGTACTCCTGCAGTGCCTTCGAATTCAGGAGCTCATCTGTGCACACATTAGCCACATTAACTACCTCAAATGAGAAAGCTTACCTTCGACGTCCTCCCAGTCCCCGCTCTCCGTCTTAAGCCCTTTGAGGATCTCCTCCTCTTCCTCAATGACTTCATCGCTTGGTGCCTTCGCATTCTCCAGCCCCCCAACGCCAAGGGCTTCCAGAAGGGCAAAGGACCCGCCACACCACCAGGAGTAACAGCCGTCCACGAGCTTGTTCGTCCTTCCCTTGAACCCTCCAAGCTCCGTCTCTCCCCCTTGCATGTTCACTAACCATCGCGTCAGGGTCTTGAGGTTTATCGAGGGCTTCGACGATGAAAGCTCGATGTACGGCTGCAGCATGATCCAGCTGGCCAAGGCACAGAATGTGTAGCCGCCATGGGCCTCGCCGAGCGCTGGACGCAAGCTGCCGTAGGTGGGATACGAGGCGCAAGAGAAACCGCCCTCATAGGTCTGACAGGAAGCGATGAATTCAGGAGTGCCCGACACCAACTCGGGGGTTAGAATGTCCAGGAGCGTTGCAACAACCAGGAGACAGTAGATCCCCCTCACGTCGACTTCCATGTGTCGAGCCACGAGGAATGACCCGTCTTTCTGCTTCAATGACATGAAGAACTCGTATATCCCTTTGCTTGAGGATTGTTAACGCAGCTCTGAGGAAAGTGAAACATAAGCACGCACCGATCAATGTCGTCCCAACCTCCACCTGCACCAGGTCTCCCGACAATAGCAAGAGCGCAAATCGATGCGTACGTTGTGAGCAGGTGCGCGGCCTGGCCGGGTCCACCAGCAAATCCTCCAGCAGGGTGCTGCCAAGTCATAATCTTGTCAATTGCTCTGCACGGCGATGAGAGATATGCCACTTCTATAGGAGCATCCAAACGCACCTCTGCTTGTTCCCGGGATCCAATACCACCCCCATGCAGCTGAAGGACTGCAGAACCCAAAACAATAGCCATGGTTGACTCGCGTCCTGCCCCTGGTAGCGAACCGGAAACCCCTGGATGAGGTGCTTGACCAGGAACTGCATGTGTGCCGCTTTGTTGAGTGGCGGGGGTTTGCCATCCTCTGGAACTTCCTTCAACAGGATCTCCTCCGTCTCATGCTGGACTATCGATGTCGGGGTTGGGTAGTTGTCAAAGGGTGTAAGCTTCGTCATGACGGCGTCCCAGACAAACTGTGGCGAATCGGTGTTTCAGGGTCTACAGATGCGATCCCTTGGAGAGTTCTAAGCCTTGGAGTGCGTATAGTGGTGGTTCTGGTCAAAACCTTGCGGTGGTCTGGGTTCATGGTCAACGCTATTGTTGAGCCTTCTTGTAAACAACACAATACGATTACAGAGCCTGGAAAAAAGTCCCCGAACTCCGATCAAAATACACCCAAACATGCCGAATCGACACCCCTCTGTAGCTACTTGTAGAATATCTACATATGTGAAACTTCTGTAATACTTAAACCAGACCTTTTAGGTTATGTCTATGTAGTTAGAGAGAAATCAGAGAAGAAACACCCTCGCCAGTGGGCTTGTAATCCGGCTGATTCCAAAACGGCCGAAAATCCCTGCCAAATTCGCTGATCCGAGCCAGTTTTTGGTCCCAGCCTACTTCTAGGATGCATTGCTTGCCGCCATATTACAATCTCGCTTCGAGGACTGAGTATATTGTACTGTATGCTATTTAGTATCTACGTGTCAATTATCGTGCAATTTTGTTGGGTAGAGAGCTTGCAGGGTGAACAACAGAACTGCTGGTTTGGGTGTATTTTGATCGGAGTTCGGGGACTTTTTTCCAGGCTCTGTAGATTAGATTCAGTGATCGGAATGTATAGCTCGCTTGTTTTTGGCTATGGGTCCGACAGAATAAAGTTCAAATGCTCACAGATTATTCCTAAGGTAGCCCCAAGTACCTCTATAGGCCCTAGTTGAGGGGCGTAAGGTAACAATAGAAGATGTAATGGATTTCTAGTGACTGCGGCCAACAATCCGACGCTCGGACTATCCCGACGCGTGAGGTGTGACGTCACGCGTCTGTGACAGTCTAAATACTGGGGTGAGCGGGCGCCCCTTTCTTTATTACTTTCCTCTCACATCCTCACCCACTTCCTGCATTCCAGGGCGTGTTGGCTAATTATGTGAGTGCATCAAGCGGCAACAAGTCGTAGTGTATCTGGACTGGGTCCTTTTCTTTGTATGCACGACATCGTGTCAAACTTTCGAAGCCTATGCCAAATCAACTTCTGGCAACGGCGTGACCGTGACCTCTGGCCTTCTCTTGCCTCCATTTGCACCCACTATATGCGCCATTCGCGATCCTTCCAGCATGAATAGAAAGCTGAGCAAAGACATGGAGAGCGTAAGCCTCCTACCTTGACTTGCTCTTGCTGTGCTTTACTTCCTCTGCACTAGCTGCTCCTCCAAGTTCGGCTTGGATCGGGGCACCACCTTGTCCGACTCGTCAAAAAATGGCCCGCAGGCGCAAATTTCCCAGCAGCTCGAGCAGTTCTGTCTCTTTTCTCTCCGCAACGGCAACCCGAGAACGGACTGCAGCTTGAAGACTACAAGATCATCCACCATGCGCTTATGGCTCTAACGGTGGCACTGACCGTCGCCGAGGATGTGCAACCGCACACAAAAACCGCGATGCTCGAGTTGGTCGTTCCCAAGCTCGATGACATTATCTCATGGATGTTACTTTGCATACGGGAGGTACCAGCACTGAACAGCAAGACCGAAATCGAGGACGGCATCATCGATGAACCTGAGTGCATCCGAATACTAGGCGTCTACTTTATGACTTTCTTGCACTACGACCCTCAGACAAGGGTCGCAATGGAATCTTCTGCAACTGCCGCGGCATTTGTTGCAGTCATTTGGACATGGATCGATCCTCCGACCGGCCTTCCACTATTCATGGCGCCCGCGAACCCCGACACATACAATCATCGAGCCTGTGTTATAAATATTGCGCTCTGGGTCTATACTGAGAAGTCCACCCTCGCCATGGAAAACTTCCTGCAATGCATATCAAACAGCGAAGAACAGTATTCTGCTGCGAACACATTTGTCGTGATTGGACTGGCGCGGTTGCAGAAAATGAAGCAAGTTTGCGAGGATCCAGAGTCACAGTGGGACCCTCTCGCAGTCGGCAGGAACATGAAACAACTCCTCATCGTCTTCGACCGCGTGTTGCGACTCGATCTTCCTGAAGTCCTCTACGCATTCCAGCATCACTCTGGTCTCCGCCAAGTCATGCTTGCCATCCGGTCCCTGACAACTTCTATCCGCAAAAAGAAGAATCCCACTGCGCTCCTTTTCCCGCTGACTCTTATGGTTCACCCCGTGCAATGTTGGACTATGCTGCCGGGTTTCTCCCCTGTCGAAGCTGCCCGCCAACTTGTCGAGGGCGGCATGGTTGCGTGCGTTGTCGATATCCTCGCGTTCGGCCCTCAAAGACACGTCGAAATGAAAAATCCAGAAGTATATCAGAGGCTGTTCGGTATTCTTGTCTCCTGGCTGCGCACTTTGTGCTTCTTCCCCTCAGTAAATCATGCCATTCAGGAAGCTTTACAGGAAGGTATAAACTCGGGGATCTGTGCCGAGCTCATGGACGGGAAAATGGACAGCTCGGACTGGGAGAACGTTTGGAAAAAGACGGTTTTTTGCTCGCTTATGCAGGTCAGTCGTATCAGCTGGTTTGCCAGAGAGCAAGGTCGACCAAAGATCTGCAGCAACGTGCTGGTGCGTTCGTTCTGCACGTCCCTTTCCGTCGCACCTTTCCTAACTCACCCATCTCAGTGCACATCCCTTCCAGGCAGCTCCAAACTAAAGGCTCGGTTAAGAACATGCTCGAGGTGTCACTCGGCGATGTACTGCTCGAAAATATGTCAGCAAGTTGACTGGCAGCGCAGTCATCACGAGGACTGTCCTCATCCTCAACGCGAATACTACGGTCAGTTGCCAAATCTCGCTCCACTGGGAGCGGATTCTAACTTTTCACCAACATAGAACGAACGGCGTCATGCACCTGGGTGCATGCTTCCACTCGCATGCACCACTTGGTCCTGCTCCAAGAGTACTACGTGATGAGTCTGGAGAACTTGAGTCTCGAGAACGCGAGGCAGAAAACACACCCACTGGAATCTTTGGCCGAGCTTGTCGTGACCTACGACTTTGTGAGAGAGCCTTTCCTAGTTGAGGATCGCCCCAAACTTTCGACGATCCGCCAATTTCTTGCGAAGGAGATTTGAAGGAGCAGGGGCGTCTTGGGGAGGTCGGGGACAGGAGGTTGGAGGACGCCGTAAGCAGTTTGTTGCCAATCCCGCTATCCGTTTGGTGGTGGGAATCTTCGCTTTGAAGGAAGATGTCTCGCTGTTTACTGTGTGTCGCATTTATGCGCCGGGAGAAGTGCTGGAGGAAACTGACGAGATTAGAGCCATTGGCGGATTCAGTGCATTGGTGCAGGTTCTGGGGGACGACTCGGATTCGGATACATAGCTCATTTGCAATCAATTGCTTGTCCTTTCGATATGTCTTCAAAATCCCTCGGACTAGAGTGACCTGCACACTGTCACTCCGGTCAACGTTGGCCTCAAATGCTCAAATTGGCTATGAAGAGATATTAGTTCACCCAGATGCAGCAAGGTGTTGCAGCGCAAGGCTTGGAATGTCCCGATTCGCGTGACGTCACGCGCCTGTGACACTTTACATACAGGCGCGCGAGTAGCCTACTTTCTTTCTGACTTCCCCCTTGCATCTTTCCTTCTACCTAACCTAAACCAGCTAACCTTCCCCTAGCCCACCGGTCAATGCCTTGAGAGAATGAGTTCAGCAGCTGAACGTACCCGCCCAAAGGCTCCACCATGAAGTTGTCCCAGATGTCGCCATTGCTGTGACTACTCCATTTCTAGTCCAGTTACAAGATTCTACTTGATATTGAGCATTCGCCGAGCAGTCTACGCAATCCTGCGTGCCTGCATGCGCCTTTGCTTCCCAGTTTCCCCTTCCAGATTGGTTCCGCTTCGATGGATAGGGCAACAGATTCGCACGCCCCTATCTGGCACTGGTCGGCCGAATCGAGTGCAGGGTAGACGGGTTGCTTTCAACCGCCATGTCGACCCTGCTTGTTCTCCCCGACGAAATTCTCGGGCACATATTCCTCTCACTTTCTGCAGAAGACGTCCTCCGAAGTCAAGCTGTCTGTTTCAAATTCAACTCCATCATCAAGTCGTCGGTGGAGATCCAATACCACATCGCGCTCGAGATCGCCGGTTTGCAAGACAACGAGACGTCCCCGTTCAGCCCTTCGGAGAAGCTCGACAGATTGCGCAAGGGCCAAGAAGCATGGCACAAGCTCACACCACAGTTTAAGAAGCCCATCAAGGTTAAGCATGCACCCAGCGGCATATACGACCTCAGTGGTGGCATCTATTTGCTGGGGAGCGACCGCCTGCTCGACCTAGACTGTGCAGTCCTTCCCCAAAACGAGAAGGAGAAGGCGACTTGGAAGACGATAGAGCTCGAAGAAACTTATCTCGACGTAGGACTGTGTATCGACGAGCACGACCTCGTCGCCATTATCACAACGTACGTTGCGGGCGCTGTGCACATGAAACTACTAACAACGTTGATGTAGCAAACCTTTGGAGGAGACGGGGCTGTTCGAGATTGCGCTTCATCTCAGGCAATTCTCGACGGGTCAGTCACATCCAGCGGCTAAGCAACCCCGAATTACCATCCTTAAGAGCGAAGTCTCTCGACCGGGGATAGGCATTGAAATCGTTGGGGACAACCTCGTCTTAGTCCTATCCTCCAGGAACCCGTCATCTGACCGAATGTGTGTGTTTGAATGGCGGACGGGCGCCCTGAAGACTGTGGGTACATTGCTCTATCTCGCTGTTGCGCATGTTGATTCTGTCTCAGAGTTTCGATTCCACCAAACGGTCATACTCAGGCCTCATATTCCTGGACGAGCACTTGCTCCTCCTCCCTAACACCCATCGTGGGGTATTGGAGATTTGGGACATTCCTCGAACGGCTTCTGCACCGTCTCCTTCAGCGCCTGTCTGCATGCTCGAACTTCCCCTCCTCGCTCCAGGTCGATCGTTCGGAACGCTGTCGTGCAGAGCTGAACCCAATCCCGTTGGCTTAAAAGGGACATCTGGACACGCATCTCGACGCCAGGAGCGCCCATATAAGTGTAGCCCTGAGGAAGCCATCATCATCTTCAACGTTCGCATCCAGCCCCTTCATGCAGGCCCACACCCTGTGGTAGCGCTCGGTTTCAGTCACGTTTACACCTTCTTCGTTCATCGCAAGGCCATTCTTCAGCTCGTAAAGGAACAGCAGCGTTCTCAAATATCGCGGCCATCGATCGACATCGACTTTCCTTCGCCCTCGGTTCTTTTGCCTACACCGATTCCTTGGGAGCACTGGGGCCAGAAGATCACCCGGTGGATTGAAGCTGACGATGTCGCGACACGCTGGGTCACAACGACCTCAGGCCAACGCGCTGCTCTTATATCCAACCACGCACGGAGCTCACATGGTTCCGGTTCGCCTATTGTCATCATGGATTTCAATCCATGGAACGTCAGGAGAGTCGAGCATGCGCTGTCCAAGGAACGTAGGTTGAAGGAGAGGGCGAAACGGAGGCTCGATCAGCAGAATCGGGAGATTATGCAGCGGTTCCAGGAGTGCAAGGACTGGGTCGAGAGGATTGAGAAGGAGCTGGGAGATATCAAGGCTGCGACATCGCAGGAGGGGGAGAGGGGAGCTTTCAGAGTCTCCCCTGAGCCCAGGCGTGCAACACCGAATGAGTCGATTGAGTTCCCGACGCTCGATAGCGCCAATGTGGAACAAGTGAAGACTTTCTTGGAAGACCATTCTGAGTTTGTGGAGCACCTCGAGATGTCTCCTTCTGCGCATTCGCCAAAACACGACAAGAACGTCGGCAACCCAAGCTCGTCTTCGACGGATTCCGACGCCGATACAGACTCGGACTCGGAGTCTGAGCTCGAGTCTGATTCATCTCCTCGACCGTACGCACGGTACACGCCCACTTGGGGCTTGATGTCCTCGCAAATGGTTGACCGCGCAGGTGTCTGCTTCTCTTCCCCCGTGACATCGGAGCTGCCGTGCGTGTGTTACTCTTCGAGGGAGCACTTTCACTATGACGGAGCCTTGGTTGATGAGGAGAGGATTTTGGGTATTAAGGTATGTCTTTCTGCGCATCAACTCGTCGCATGGTGCTGACAGTTTGAGCTAGACGAATAGGCTCGATAAGATTGAAGAATTCGACGTGTTGTATTTCGGGTGAGTGGCCAAAGTGAGGGCGGGGGAAATGCTTTAGAGCGGCTTGTTGGGTATTCAATCCACAAAAACTACTTCTTCCATGCGCAATGCATTCACTTCTCCCTCGCTGTTGAAAATGTGCTGGTACTAGCAATTCTGAAGGTCACTCGTTTCTTCTTCCTCGGCGCGACAAGATTCAGGTTGCATATTCCAATCTTTGCAGACAGCCCGAGGATGAAATCTAAGATGTAAAATGTCTAAGCAATCTATCAAGTTGCGAATGAAATTCGAGAGGTTCCTCAGGGCCGCTAATATGACCACTATTTTGCATTGTATAGTCCAGTCCTAAGCCTCGGACTGGAAATGCTGCGAGGTAAGAAAGAAAGAAGAACCCAATCATGGGCCATGGCCACTGTAAACCGAGTGGCTGTGAAGAGACCCTAACCCTAGACCTCTCAAGTTCCAAGTTCAACTTCGCCCTTGAACTTGAACTCCAACCACCGCCATCGCGCAGGATTCCAAGGCAGTCTTGGATGTCTGGACAAGACTCGCGCAAAAGGCGACACTTGAATGGGGTCACCTCGACTAAACAGCCCACCGGGGCACCAATCTCAGCTTCTCAGCGCGTTCTCACCTCCCCGGAGCTGTTATCTCTGATATTTGGTTTCCTCGTCCACACGGATATCTGGCCAACGGACGGAGATGAGGAAGATTCGGAGTTCTCGTCCCGCCAGAGACGATATTGTTCGTGCGCATGCGGGCAATGCGTGTCGGACATAGGGATCGCTGCCCCACCGGTGTTCAGTCTGCCTTCACCATTCGAAATTCCGTTGAAGGAGAAGGTACGGAGGGGGTCAGGGGAGGAGGACAATGGGGACTCTAGAAAATTTGGATGCCACTGCCATTTGCCGACACACGGGCAATTATCAACCCTCTTCGGTAAAACTACGGACAAGCGGAGGATATCTGAAACCAACAGACCTTCGTACAACCTCAACAACGCGCTCGTTTGCAAACAGTGGAGTCTAGTGGCACTCGACGCGCTGTGGCGCGTTGTTGACAGGCCAGAGCGCCTATTTGCTCTTCTCGATGGATCATGGGGAACCAAGCTACCACCGGAATCGGATCGCCTGAAAGGCCTCACAGGTCTTCACCGCTCAGAACGGGGCGAGGGAAGGATGCCTGCGTGGTGGGAGCCTGGTGTAGAGGCATTTTTGAAGCTCGGAGACGACGAGAGCGATGACGAAGGGGAAGGGGAAGACGAAGCCACTTCGTCGAACCGGGTACGGAGGCGAGAATTTGAGCTATTTGTGAGTAAACCTCCCCGTTCTTC
Organism: Auricularia sp. M12; assembly: GCA_037042885.1. Taxonomy (NCBI): domain Eukaryota; kingdom Fungi; phylum Basidiomycota; class Agaricomycetes; order Auriculariales; family Auriculariaceae; genus Auricularia; species Auricularia sp. M12. Next base: position 59,651 of record JAXOIY010000018.1, on the reverse strand, counting down.
ATCTCAACTCTGACGCTTTTTTCCTTCAGTCCTTCCGCTCTGCACCCACACCAGCTTCCTGGGCACGCTTTGACCGCTACGCGAAGCGCGTTCGGCATCTTGTTTACACTAGACCGTGCCTATCCGAATCGGCGCTGAACCAGATCGCTGTCACTCGTCCCCGCCTGGTCGTCCTTCCGCGTATGCACGCCTTGACATGGGCAGATAATCCTCTCCACCATGCTGTCTTATTCATGCACGCAGGTGTCACCCGCCTCGAACTGCGCATCGAAGTCTTTGGATGCGAGAAGACCGACCCGCAGGCTTCACCTGAGCAGGCACTCAGCATGTACAACGACCTCGGTTTGAACAAGTATAGCTTTGGCGGAGACGGCGAGAAGATGAGCGAACTCTTCGGGTTGGAGGAGACCAAACCCAATCGAAGTATCACGAGGACGCTAGCGACACAGCTCGCGGAAATCCCAAGGAGGATGCCAAATATACGGGTCCTCTGCATCAGTTCATTCATCCCCGTCTCACTGTACCTCCCTGCGCTGCTGTGCACCCTGTTCAGGCCACCCACACCAGCTCTTGATGATGATACTACGCCGGCTATTCCTACGCTCAGCAAACTCCGTCAACTCGACCTCCCCCGCTTCTACACCTGCGGGCCTCTCCTTGAAAACCTATCGCAGTTCCCTGAGCTGCAGGTTATCGAATACCAGTTCGACATTGCCTTGGGATGGGGGAGGCCGTATGATGTGGGTTTAGGGAGGTGTGTCCCCAAGAGCTGGAAACGGTATGAACCCGAACCCCAACACGCCAATGAGGATGACGATGTACATTATCGACGGTCGGGATGGCTGGGATCTCTGGTAGGCAGTGGGAGTGCTTTCGCTACTGTGGATCGGCAGAAATCAGTCGTCAGCTCGCCACCTTCTCAGACCGCCTCTCAGCCCATATCAGGATCTGCCTTCCCAAAACTGTACGACTTGAGCCTCATCATCCCCATAGTCGACGCGAGAGATCTTCTCATGTCCTCTCCACCAATCGAAGAAACACAAGACGCCTCCGATCCGTCCTCCCCCACCCTTCCGTCAGCGTCATTAATCCGCCACGGTCTGCCCAGTTGGCCACAGAATCTAGTCTGCCTCTTCCTCCAGACTCCACCTGGTTTCATCGCCACTCCCAAAGAAATCAGGCTACTTGTCCAAGCCATTGCATTGGCATGCTACGGGCCGTCCACACCCAATGACTGCATGCCCGCTCGGCTCGAGCGGCTCAACATCACCTGCAGTGCGGATTCCGATTCCGAGTACGACGCATTGACTGAGGTCGATGACGACTACGCACAAGCAGTTGGGGATGAGAAGTACCTCTCTCGAAGGACGATCGAACCGCTGCTCGAGGTCCTTCCGGGTACGGGCCATCCGAGATTCGCTCTGAAGTCGTTCGAAATCGCTCATTACTTGCCGTTCGCGCTCACGCAAGAAGACGTGGAGGTTATTGCGGAGCGGTGGGGAGGGTGTATAGAGAAGTTGGTGCTGAGCTGCGAGCCTGTAGCGGCATTTGGAATTACCGATATCGGGGCGCTATACGATTCTGACATCGGATCTGATGAGACAACAGGTCGACCTTCAGCAACGTTGACGCTTGCCGCTCTGCTGCCCTTCGCCCGGTATTGCACGGAGCTGCGTCATCTCGGCCTGTTTGTCGACGCGTCGAGAGGTATACGAGGGCTGATGGGGCCCGTGTTCAATCGTGACTCCGGAGCAATGGTCGAATCGTTGGACGGCGAAGACCCGATCGACGTTTTCACCTCAGAGGTTGCCCGACGCTACCTCAAGTATCCGCTATCCCACCCATCCGTACCGAACGCCTACCCTGTGTTCCGCAAGCTCGAGCGGTTAAATTTGGGGACAAGTGTCATTCCGGTTTCTGTGGATGATCTTGATTTGTTGTTCTCGAGTCCCAGGGAATCTTCAGATCAAGCCCACGATTTAGGAGGTGCCGGAAATGGGGAAGAGGTACAGTCCCATGTCGGGCAAGCGGTTCCGGTGGCCCAGACGGACGAAGACGGTCATGCTGGCGACGGCACCGACAGAGAGGAGTTCATCAGTGCTGTAAGGGATGCGAGTCGGGCTCGAATGGATAGTGAAGATGATGCGAGAGGGAATGGGTTTGACCTTGACGAGGATGGGCGAGAGGTCTCGGAGTCCGCCGACGCTATCTTCATGCGATATCTTCGATGCAGTGGTGTCCGCCTTGGGTTGGTGGAGGAAGATCAGCTAGAATCCGAGCTCAAGTCGACCGCCTCATCGCATGCCGCTGTGCAAAGCTCCTCTCACGTGTATGACACGAGCAGTCTCATTCCATTGTTCCTCGCTCAAATACTACCTTGCTTCCCCTCCCAGCAGGGCGGGGGTCTTCCAGAGCGTTGACAACCATAATCGAAGCAGGCACAAGCTGTGAAGCGGACCCATCAACGTTCATGGCATCGAACTGGGCTATAGAGAAGTACTGGACTGTTGGCGAGCCCTTCGAGCTGTGGAAGAAGGACCAGCGTAGGAAGAAGAAACAGAAGGAGTGGTTGGATGAGGAGCAGGAGGTGAATGATGCTGCGGGTGCCGCTGGCAGTGTCCCTGAGTCACCTCCCCCTCCCGCTGAAGGAACGCCGCCCCTTGATGCTCTTGCACCAACTGACACATTTTCAACTCTCGTCGTCCCTTTCTATCCGCCATCCCCCTCATTCTCCGAGCCTCATGGGTTCCTTCCTCGTACCCTGTATGCCATCCTTCGTGCTCGCGCAGAAAAATGTCTGAAGTTTAACGAGAGTGTCTTGCCGACGGCGGTGGCCATGAGAGAGGGCGGGTGGATGTGGGGTGGGCGCGTCGCCAGGGAGCTGGGGAAGACACAGTCAGAGGTGGACGAGTTGCAGGTTCGGGTGGAGGTGATGGATGGGTTGACTCAGGCTAGGAGTCGCGGAAAGAAGGTTGAATCGCGGGAGGATCTCAAGGGGCCGGATGGATGTGTTATCTGTTGATTGGATCTAATGGCTCTATGCTTTGGTGTGCTATCTGAACGTTACTTGTATCTTGATTTATAAATGTTGCTCGTACTTCGGGAATCTGTACAGTGATTTATGCTTTCCTTTGGTTTGCTGTGTCGTAGCTCGTGTCCATGTATTATCTATCTTTCTTCTCTATAATCGTACAGACATTGATGGTACCCACCCAATGAATGGCTGCGCATCGAACTACCCCTCCCTACTTCTCTTTGTCCTTGACATATATCCTTGCGTGAGACGATGCGCCTTAGGGCAGCGGGGTTAGGGTATGTGTTCAAGTTGCACAGAGCCAAACAAAGCTCCCGACACTCTTGTACCTGAACTTCCATGCAGTGGCTGCTTCTCCAACTCCGACGTGAATCACTCTGTAAGCTGAATGAAAACGAAACTGTAAGTTTCGGTGGCTACCTTCAAGCCGAACTGGGCTTAGGGCTCCGTCCTGCCGCGCTATACCGGCCGTTGACTGATACAGCAAACTGGACCCTGGACGTCGATGTAGGTATATGCGCCCGCTTCCTATTCCTCAAATGAGTTGTAAAATTTGAACTGACCATTCAATGACTAGGAGTGCATACAAAAAGCTTTTTGCCATGCTTCCGTCGCGGGCCATGGGTAGCTTCTTATTGTCAGTCCCGACAACATGGACTCCTGAAGTGCACCAACTATGCTGCTCGACTATCTCTAGCAACCGCTTGTGTGTCGATCCTCAGTGAAGATAGTTCAACAGCCTCGGACTTACATTGCGCATAAATAGTACATCACGTTGCTTCCCTAATCCCGTTCCGCCATTCATTCCCATTCACGGGTCATTGTCGCCAAAAGCCTCACTGTGATTTACCTTTTCAGACACGAGACCGAGGCTCGCACTTTCTTCATTTGTGCAAGCTCTATTTCAAGTCTATCTGCGCTGAGGTCATCCCCGCTTCCCATCCAATGAGATTGCGACCTTCCAACAGCTCGTGTGGTTCTCACTATCCGAAATTTTAGAAACTCTGAGCTCATGCTCCGTCCAGTGCAGGTGAGCGTATGATACTTGGCTTCAGGAGCCTTCTATTTACCGAGACATACTTAAAGGATAGGTTCCCTTGGGAAGTTCCCTTCCCTCTTCTTTGTGCACCCGGACATCTCAGGGCTCATCATGGCTTTGTGGAAGGCACTTGCGACACTCGCGCTTGCTGCGCCTCAGGCGTATGCGTTGATTCGTTTCCCATGCTCGCAGCTCGTCACTGAGCGTATGGATCCGTAAGTGGATGTTGTCGAGGAGATGGTCTGGTGCTCATTGCTCGATAGGTTGGTTACGCCTGGTATTGTCTCCCCTCACTTGCATCAAGTCGTCGGCGGCGTATGTTCTATCTTGCTGTCTTCTCGCGAGTTCTCACTGACATAGCATTGCCTATCCTTACTGTAGAATGCGTGAGCATCACTTTGCTTTTCTTCTCAGTACCATGCTCATTCGCCTCAGATTCAACATGTCCATGGACCCGTCGCTCGACATTCCCCGCTTGGCCACTTGCACGACCTGTCGCTTCGTGGAGGACAAGTCCAACTACTGGACTGCAGTAATGTACTTTAAGCACCCCAACGGCAGCTACCTCCGAGTGAGTTGCGAGCGCATCAGTCATTCATCCGCAGTGCTCACTAGCGCGCCGTATCTAGGTTCCGCAAATGGCCAACCACAACACCGGTCCAGGTCTCCAAGACGGCGGAATGACCGTTTACTACTTCCAGCCACCCAACAACCAGAAGACCACTGCTTTCGGCAAGGTGCGCCTGAAGCCTTCAAGTGGTGCCCGCGGTGTGCTCACAGCGCTTTTCTTCTTGACAGGGCTTCCGTATGATTGTTGGAGACCCCATGAAGCGAAGCGCCGCTGGTGTTGCGAGCAATTCGCCCACCATGAAGGCCACCACCTTCCGGTGCTTCCAGGGCGACAACATCGGCTCGAGCACACCCGGTGACAGTCCCGACACCTGGGGCTTCCCCTCCGGCACTTGCAGCGGTGGTATCAGGTCTAACATTTATTTCCCTGCGTGCGTCTTGCCCACCATTGCTTCAGTATCACTGTACTGAACCTCTCTCCCTGTCAGTTGCTGGGATGGCAAGAACTACGACAGTGAGAACCACGCCTCTCATGTTGCGTACCCCAACGGTGGATTCTTTGGCACCTCTTGCCCGGCATCTCACCCTGTTCGCCTTCCTCTCTTGTTCATCGAGATCGTCTGGGACACGCGTGCGTTCAATGACAAGTCGCTCTGGCCTTCCAGCGGGCAACCCTTCATCTTCAGCATGGGCGATCCGTGAGCGGTCTTATTCTCCGTTTTCACTGTGTCTTGTCCTCACAAACGTCTAGTACCGGCTATGGACAACACGCGGACTACCTTTTCGGTTGGGAGGGTGACTCGCTGCAGAGGGCTATGGACACTTGCACTGGCGGTAATGGTATCCCCACCGATTGCAAGGTCCTCACTGTCCAGGGTATGGATGCCATGAACAAGTGCAGGCAAAGGTCAAGGGTTCCCGAAATTGTCGAAGCGTCCTGTAAGCCGTTTGCCCATGGTGTACCATGAGTCATTTCTGACGAGGAGTGGCCTTTGCCCACTCACAGACATTGAGCGCCTCCCCGGATGCAACCCAGCTCAGACCGGACCCTCATCTGCGACCATGATCAACGAGTGCAACGCCCCCAGCACGCTCGCCAACGCTCCCGTCCAGACCGCGCAAGTGCCCATCGCGACCCCGCCCTGGCAGGTGTGCCAGAACAACAACCAACTGGCGCCCAAGTGTGACTCTATCCCTGTCACGTTGACCGCTCCTGGATCCAACCCGAACATCACCCCCACTCTCATTCCCAACAACCCGAACCCCACCACAGTGTCGACTGTAACTCAGGCCCCGACCACCACTGCGACGACCATTGTGAACCCGACACCGTCTGCGCCTGCGGGTGCTCAGGTCCCCAAATATGGCCAGGTGAGTTGGGTTGTTGTGAAATAAGCGTGGATGATGCTGAAAAATGGTAAAGTGTGGAGGTAATGGCTGGACTGGCGCGACAGTCTGTGTGTCTGGCTCTACGTGCCAGAAGCTCAATGACTGGTATGTAAATCCAGCATCTCTCTTGAAATATCAGCCCTCAAAACCATGTCTCCAGGTACTCGCAATGTGTTTGATCACACTTTCAATGCTGGGTAGGGATTTGGGTCTTTCTCTTTCTTTACGTTGCTATCCCTGTCATCATCCAATTTGACCAAGATTCTTCCGTTGGCCTTCCCCTTGACGCCGACAATTGTCCAAGCCCGTCTTGCCGAGTGAGTGATAAGATTAGATGTCAGAGCATCCGAAAGAGATAAGATAAGATTGCGCTGATCGCATACTCCATTGAACATTTTGTGCGATCGATCTAAAAATCTTTCGGCGAAATTGAAGGTTAGTCACCTCTTGCTTCCAACCAACATGGTCCTCACTCACCCCTCTATCGTCGGTTCGTACAGCATCTCCACGAAGGCCCATGGCTAGACGCTGACGGTGCTGAACAGATGGCTGGTTCCGGGAGATCAACCCTCAATGGCAGGGCCAAGCCATGACCTTGAAGGTCAACAAAATCTTGCACACCGAGAAATCGCTTTACCAGGATGTCCTCGTCTTCGAGTCCGAGACCTACGGCAACGTCTTGGTCCTCGATGGTGTCATCCAGTGCACAGAGCGTGATGAGTTCTCGTGAGTCTAACATAGGACTTTGTATCCGTAATAGATGCTCAAGAGATCACAGCTACCAGGAGATGATTGCCCATCTTCCTCTTGCAAGCCATCCCAACCCCAAGAAGGTGCTGGTCATCGGTGGTGGAGATGGTGGTGTCGTTCGTGAGTGCTTGAAGCACGACACTGTTGAGCAAGTCGTGCTCTGCGATATTGACGAGGTGTGTATTCAGTTTATTCTACCACAGCTCGACGGCTAAACTGATATGCTCCAGGCTGTTATCCGCGTCTCCAAGAAGTACTTGCCCCACATGTCCAGCTTGCTCAACGACCCCCGAGTGACTGTCTTCGTCGGCGATGGCTTCAAGTTCCTCGCTGACAACGAAAACACCTACGACGTTATCGTCACCGACTCTTCGGATCCCGTCGGACCTGCGGAATCCCTCTTCCAGAAGCCCTACTTCCAGCTACTCCACGACGCCCTCGCCCCCGGAGGCCACATCTCCACCCAGGGAGAAAGCCTTTGGATCCATCTCCCTCTCATCAAGCAGCTCCGCGCCATGACCTCCACTATCTTTGCTACCGCCGAGTACGCCTACACCACCATACCCACCTACCCTTCTGGCCAAATCGGCTTCATCGTCGCCGCCAAGGCTCCTGGCCGCGACCTCCGCACCCCTGTGCGTGAAGTCAAAGACTGCAAGTACTACAGCAAAGCTCTGCACCCGGCGGCTTTCGTCCTCCCTGAATTTGCTCGCGCCATGCTCGATGAGGACAGGGACATCCGTCCCAAGTTCGGCCGCGAGCTTCTTGCTCTCGACAACAAGCCCGCCAAGAAGATCCTTCTCCTCGGCAGTGGCTTTGTCGCTCGCCCTTGCGCTGAGTATATCGTCAGGAGGCCCGACAACGAGCTCACCATCGCTTGCCGCACTCTCGCCAGTGCTGAGGCTCTCGGTGAGGGCCTTGCCGGCACTAAGGCCATCTCCCTCGATGTCAACAACGAGGAAGCTCTCGAAAAGGCCGTCGCTGAACACGACTTGGTCATCTCCCTGATCCCCTACACCTACCATGCCCAGGTTATCAAGGCCGCCATCAAGGGCAAGACCCACGTTGTTACCACCAGCTACGTCAACCCCGCCATGCGCGAGCTCGACCAGGCCGCTAAGGACGCTGGCATTGTTGTCTTCAACGAAATTGGCCTCGACCCCGGTATCGACCACTTGTACGCCGTCAAGACCATCGACGAGGTCCACGCCAAGGGTGGTAAGATTAAGAAGTTCTTGTCGTACTGCGGTGGTCTTCCCGCCCCCGAGTGCTCTGGCAACCCCCTCGGGTACAAGTTCAGCTGGTCGTCCCGCGGTGTCCTCCTCGCGCTCCTCAACAGCGCCTCCTTCTACGAGGGCGGCAAGGCCGTCTCGGTCGCTGGCAAGGAGCTCATGGCCCACGCCAAGCCTTACTACATCACTCCCGCCTTCGCTTTCGTCGCGTACCCCAACCGTGACTCTACACCCTTCAAGGAGTGGTACGGTATCCCCGAAGCTGATACTGTCGTTCGTGGTACTCTCAGGTACCAGGGCTTCCCCGAGTTCATCAAGACCTTGGTCGACATGGGCTTCTTGAACGCTGACGAAAAGGAGTGGTTGAAGGAGGGCGCTGCTCCCCTGTCCTGGAAGGAGTTGACCCAGAAGGCCATTGACGCTTCCAGCAGCGAGCAGAGGTAAGATTGAGCATTCCATCTCAGTTGACGTTGTCATACTGACGTACCGTCTTTTTTCCAGTGCTCTCGTCTCGAAGATCAAGGAGGTCGCCAAATTCCCCAACGAGTCAGAGGCCGACCGTATCATCTCCGGCCTGCGCTGGATCGGTCTTTTCTCCGACGAGAAGGTCAAGCCCCGTGGCGCCAACTTGCTCGACACCCTCTGCGCTCAGCTCGAAACCCTCATGAAGTACGAGGAGGGCGAACGTGATCTCGTTATGCTCCAGCACAAGTTCTACGTCGAGTGGGCTGATGGCTCAGAGGTACGAGTTGTTCTTTATACTTTATTTACAGCTCTCTAACAGCGTTCTTACGTTCTTCAGCAAATTCTCACCTCCACTCTCGAGGCTTACGGTAGCCCCAAGGGCCACAGCGCGATGGCTCTCACCGTCGGCTTGCCCTGCGGTATCGCGACTCAGCTCGTCCTCGACGGTGTCCTCAATAAGCCCGGTGTCCAGGCCCCCTACACCAAGGACGTCTGCGATCCTCTCCGCGAGGTTCTGGAAGCCGAGGGTGTTGGCTTGACAGAGCGCGTCCTCTAAAAAGCTGATTGCCGTTACGGAATCGAGTCGTATGCAGCCCCATTGCATTGGGGTTTGGTAGAAGTTGTAGACTAAAAGTGTATTTTTATCTACCGGAATGTTCACCTCTTCACGGTGACCTGCTGGATGGGCTGAGCTCGGAGTTGGAACCTAGTTTCAGAACGTGCATCGGGGACGAATTACCTCACAGCGCATGTCGCTGTCAACGAAAACTGATGCCAGGCGTTAAGCGTCTTTCATGTGAACCACCATGTCCCTCCTCCTGAAATTGCCGGAAGACCTCAAGTTGGTCGTGATATCGCACCTCTTCCCCACAGACATCCTGATCCTGCGCCAGGTGATTGCCTTCTACCCCTATTGCGAGCCTATACAGGACTAACACATTCGTCGTGCATAGACATGCCACGACCTTGCCAGGTTGAGCAGAGACCGCAGTGTTTGGATAACGCAATGCAAAACACATATCCTCTCCAAGGGATACCCCTTCCCCACATCGACGCCATTAGATTCCATGTCAGCTGCCGACTTCGAGCACCATACTCTTGCTTGCCACCGCGCGGTGCAGACGTTTGTTCAGTTAGCTCGAACTCCCCCCATGGGTCGACACTACGGACAAGAGTTTGAGATTTATCACAGAATTCGTGACTGGGAAACGCGAAAGGCAAGACCAATACGCGACGTTCGGTTCCTCGAAATACATGGTCGTTCTCTGCTCCTGGTGCACTACAAGGATGACTGGTCGGTTTTGGAGCTGTGGGATGTTGGGCCAAGCGCGGATGCCAATAACCTGGGAGTATTCGTTTTGAGAGGCACTATCATCAAGAGCCTCTCAGTGAACACGGACTTGAACTCTGAGGTGACGCTCGCCATAGGTGTCTTGCTCCCGGAAGCGTACGTGGATTATCTGTTTCTCAGGCTCGACTGTTTTGAACGATTACTGTAGGACGCACGCAGTCCAACTCCTGCGCATTACACCTTCCCTCTCCTTCGAGGTAGTGATGTCCCTCCCCACCCAATGGAACCCTGTCGCTCTCAATGGCGATCTCGTCGCCCTGGCCGAATACTGGTCCCAGTCGATCGTCTGGAATTGGAGGATGGCCACCTTCGCATGCCTGAACGAAGAGCTACCGCCGAACCGCCCCGGCCACACGACGACATCCTCTTCAGGTGCTGTAGAGGACGAAGTCGGCCACCTCAATCCGGTTTACAAGATATATCTCTTTCAGAAGCATGTCTTTGTCGTACGGGCATACAGCCTCACCCTCTTCGCCATGCCCGAGCATTTCCACTCCAACCCGGACGCTGCAGTGGCCGAGGCCAGTGGTTTTCTCGCGAAGCATTCATTTGGGTGCGTGGATGCCCTCTCGATGGTCGAGATTGGTGCAAAGGAGGGAGAGCTCCCAAGCTACCGAATTCTGGTCCGTGGAATCAGCGATAATCCATGGGGAGGGCCAGGAAAGGACCACGAACTCCGTATCTACGCCCTCGACATCAACGATGCGTCCTCAACGCCTTCCGGATGCCCTTACCGTTTCCCACCCCGGCTCGAAGCTAACATTCCCACCAAGTACGGTCGGCTGAACTGTGTCGAGGTATTCCTGGGTAAATCGGGTGTGGCTGTCTGGATACAGCCAAAAGATCAAGCATGGGATCCACATAGCTACGATGAGCGCTCAGATAAGGATAATCTCCACGTCGCCATTCTGCATGATAGTGTGTACCGCACGGCAAGCGGCTCAAGGGTGTTGGGTGGATGTGAGTTCCTTGTCTTGATGTTTCGTACCAGAAGGTTCACCAACCGACTTGTTTTACTTTGCACAGTTATGACTCGCGGAGACGACGGTTCGACGACGTTGGATCCTATACAACTGGCGACCCAATGTGACATGGAGACGAACTGGGCCTGCATGGATTGGGACGAAGCAAGCGGAAGGGTCGTTCTCGGGCTTCGGGATGGATCCGTGACGCTCATCGAAATGTGAGGTGAATCAGATTATCGGAGATGTGCACTGGGTAGGTAACGATGTGTCCCCTAACCCCTCTTGAACCTGTAGAATCGTATTAATGTTGATCAGACTTGCTCTAGCTTTTGCCCTTTGAGGTGCGCCATGCGAAAGATACGTTGAAGCCATATCAATAAGATTGGGGTAAGCTTTGCTCGCCGCTGATTGATATGTCGAGGGTCGACGTCGAGCTTGTGTGCTCCAGGTAGGTGAAGCCTACTCCTTGGCATAACCCTATGCGCGACTCACCAGACTTGAAAGGCGGTAGGGCTTCATTCAGAGAAGTGGCGCAATATGCTGAGTGCTATGTGGCGGCCAGGGAGGATGTGGCCTTGCTACCCACCTTCCCCTGATACCGAGTATGATCCAGTCGAGGTTCTCTGTCGGAGCATTGACAAAGACCTTCAGTGGCACCCTGGATCCTCGGAGCATTACACGTGAGCCATATGCTATTCATCGTGCTCGAAGTGTGTGCACTTGATTGTCCCCGTTGTGGAGGGGGACTTGAACAACCTCCGGTGGGGCGATCTCTTCTTGCTGTTTACTTCCACTCCTCCACTGAAGCTACCACCACTCGTCGCTAACCTTCGTACCCCTCTTACTATCACCCCAGCATGCTGGAAGTTCAAGAGAGACGGGAAACTGGCTCCATCAAGCCTCCTCGGTATGTGCTCCTACCACTTGCGTACAAGTCTTCACTCTCTACGGTTGCTGCGACCGAAAATTTTGTCCAAATTTTCATTGCTGCGGAGGACAGCGTTTCACCCCCTGTACCCCTGCTCATGAGTATCATCCCTTCCGCTGACTTCGCATCGAACAGACCGGAACAGACTTTGGGTACACTGAGTGGCTTCATCTCGCAGGACGGGATCGGCAGCCATAGGTCGGTCCATCTTCTACATGAACTCCTGCAACCCAGCGAATGACACAATGTTTCCCTTTTCAGACGCCCAATGCTTGTTCTCTCACCGTGGAACGACCGTGCGGGCGCTTCGAGCCCAGACCGGTACGTGATGGCGTTGTCTCCACTTCAGAGCCACGGTGGATATTGACCTTTTTTTCTTTGGCCCGCAGTATCAGCGAGCTCTACGACCTGCATGATATTCTGCAGCTTGGGCAAAGGACACCGCTCTCAAACTCACCAACGCGCGACCAGGAAGGATTCGCTTCTGACGACTCGGACTCGAGCCCTTGGCTGAGCTATGCGCCGAGGGAACGCCACAAGAAGCTCGCCGATTGGCCATGCTCTGACTCCGAGTACGAGACTGCGTCAGAAATCAACGTTGTCTCGCTCGACGCCACTGGACGCATTTCAAGGATCTCCAGGATTCCTATTGCCAGCGTTCCTGGAACGCCTTGTCTAGATGGCGACCTCGTCCCCCTCCCACCTGAGCTCACAGGCCGCCTCCAAAAGATGCAGAAGCGGGCGAAAGTCGAGGTCCTCCATGACATACGGCCCAAACGTCAGCTGACGGAGCAAGAGGAGTTCATGGCTTGGATGAACCAGGACGGGGTAAGAATGCTCCTTACTCCAGGGTCACAAGCTCTCTTGAAGTCGTGGCTCGCGGCGGGAGATGTGGCGGGGCCTGAGGCGCCAGCGAAGGTTGATCATGACAGGAGGGCGTCGCCTGTCGGTTTCAGAGTGTGTGTGGAGGAGGATAGCGATACGGAGGATGAAGAGATGGCCTCAGCTTCAGAAAAGCTGAGCAAACCTGAACGTGTTTACGTTTCGGCCATACGTTGCGATTCCGCGGACGTAGAGGTTGGCGATGAAGAGTGGGATGCGGGAACGACGCGGACGTGGAGGATCACAGTGTAAAATGTCGACGTTAGGAAATCTGGCGACATATTTGAAGGTGGCGGCAGGGTATTTATCTTCCGCTTCACAAGTGCGATTTTTGCCTTTACCAAGTACCTTGTCTGTACAAGTAACGGCTGATAACGAGCCTTGTGATTTGAATAAACCGACTCGTTCGGGGCTTGGTATTCAGAGAGGGTTGATAATTGGAAGATAGATCGATTCGCGCAACCCATTCGAATTCGATACATGGAGGTTACCTCCTCCCTGAGTCTCCCCCTCCAGGCCTCCGCTCATAGTTTCGATCTCGGTCCCCGCCACCGTACTTCCTATCCCTATCCCTGTCCCCTCTGTATCCACGATCGCCTCCACCACCCGCGCCATGACCATACCTTGGCTTATCTTTCCCCTCCCTTTTCCTTCGCTCCCTTTCCTCCTCCCGCGCCTGAGCTCCACGGGCCCTGGGATCGATCACCTCATACTCCCTTTCTGCCTTCCCCACCTCCTCTGCATTGTTATCTCTTGGGAACCGCAGAGCATGCCCGAGGAAGTCTGTATCGTCATCAACTTCGATGGGTTCAGGTTCCACTTCATCTTCGCCCGCTTGCCCCTCCTCATTGTCTTCATCGTCGTCAACAGCCATAGTGCTCTTCAAGCGATCCCGGAAGCTTTCCATCATCCCCAGGACATCCACCTCGTCCTTTCGCTTCCCCTCCTTCAGCGCCGCTTTCCGCCCCCGCCCTTTGCTGTACTTCTTCATCTCTTCCTCCAGATACGAGACTTTGGGTTTCTTGCGTTTGTGCGAATCAGAGTCCGAGTCCGAATCGTGTCCCGCTGTCCGCCGAGTAAGCTTTCGAATGTCAGCTTCCATCCGCGCAATTTGCGCTTTGTGCGAGTCACTGTAGGAATACCATGTCAGTCCAGACGCAAACACAGTTGGCGGGCAGTCGTTGACGCACGCAGCGCTATCCTTCTCCTTCGCGTGCTTTTCCCTGATTTTCGTAATATCATTGTCCTCAGCTTTCGTCTTGCCCCGGTCTTTCCCTTCTTTCTTGGATGTCGACTTGGCTTGCGGTTCGGGAGTGACTCCACTTTCGTCTCGCTTGGATCTGGCAGGCACAGCAGGCTGAGGGTTTGTTACAAAGTCGGGGAGCGGGACGCCTGTAGACGCGCTGCTGGCTGTTGTGGTGTCAAGTACTATGCGATTTTAAGCTAGTTGAAAGGAAAGGCAGGACAATGGAGACACACGATCAGGGCGGAATATGGCCTTCTTCTTGAAGACTACAGGCTCGTCTTCCGCTCCTCCTTCTTCTTCGCCAAAGCTCAAGAGCTTCACGTTCCTTCGAACAACAGCACCGTCAACACAGTTCCGCTGCTATGAGAGCATGCATCACAACTCACTTCTTTGCGCCTTTCCGTCGCTGCTCTTCCTCCCTCTCCCTCTGGGCGTCCTCACGAGCCTTCAGTTGCGCTCTTCGTTCAGCGGCGGTGATTCGCGGTACAATATCATCGAATGGGTTGTCGATGATTCGGACGGACTTGATCTTTGGTGGACTGCAAGGTGTGAATGAGCGCCCGACTGCTGAAAGTGCATGAAAGCGCGCGACGCACTATACTGGTCGGTTATCTTTGTCAATCTCTAATGGTATCAGTCAGTTAGTCAAGCGTGCGCTAAATGCGAATTGCACATATCCTCACCCATTTCGCCAATCTTCATCACATCTAAGCTTCAAATTAGCGCCAGAGTTGATAAAGTGCAGAAGCCCAGCGTACTGTATACAGTATCACCCATACATCTCCCAAATAATGTGTGTTTGCCATGTAGTTCGTCCGCTCTGTCTATAGTGGTGAAATAACAAACGATTTGGTTGAGCTTTGGGCCATGTATGATGGGATTGGGATGACGTACCAAGAGTTATGAAGAACTGCGAGTCGTTCGAGTCCTTCTTGCCGTTGTTCGCCATGCCCACAATGCCTCGGTGGGCGTACCTTAGGCGAGGATGTATCTCGTCTTCGAACGGCTCTTGACGGATTGCGTCGTTTGAGATGATATGATATACAACAGCAGGGAGTGAGGCGCACCTCCGTAGAAAGATTCTCCGCCATTTCCTGTACCAGTCCTATCACCCGTTTGAACAAGGAATCCAGGTACGATTCTATGCACCGCATCGTCAGTTGACTGCTATAGTCATCGTTTGCAAATCGGAGAGAAGCGCACCGATGGAATATGACCCCGTCATAGTATCCTGCACGCAGCGGTAAGGACTGAGAAGACGCAGCAAGCAGAGAGCCTTACACACCCTCCATGGCAAGTGCTATGAAGTTGCGACATGTTTTTGGTGCTTCCTGGAACCCGTTATCAGCTCTGCGATTTAGTAAATGGAAGTGCAATGGCGACTAGTATGCACCTTGGACCACAGCTCAATGTCGATTTCCCCGACTGTGGTGTCTATGATAACGCGCCCCTTCGTCGGTAATGCCATATTCAATCGCGCTCGGGGTGCTTGGAATTGGTAGGCGAAGCAGATAGTTTGCAGAGGACGGTGGAAGTGGCAGGAAGTGGCAGTAAGCGGCGAACATGCGCCCGCCTTGCAGCCCGTCTGATCCCGTCAGTTGATCCGACTTTGGCGATCCGTCGATGGAACCCTCCGCGACCTACCCCTTCACCTGAATCATCATGGTACTGCCCACACAATGCCTGGTATTGCATTCAGAACATTAAGGCAAGCAAAGTCTGTGGTATAGACATGAAACTAAATCAAAACAAGTCCGTGGCGCGCGTAATAAGCGTCCAAAACCCAAACCCAATCAACACCGACTCCTAGGATAGAGACCCGACGATACCCTCCATTGTCGGTCTCTTACTTGGAGCCTCGTTCCAGCACTTCTCTAGGAGAGGCCACACTGTATCTGCGTCGCTGGAGCGATCCGGGAAGTCCGACTTCTGCGGTCGCCCGCCCTTGAGAACGAAATGCGGGAGTCGCAGTGCATTCTTGATGTTCCCAAAGACTTCCGCTCCTCCTACGATCTTCAAAAATAGTCAGCAGCTGGCAGACGGGGCAAAAAGGAGAGGGTCTATTACTCACCTCGGCGCACACGAGACCAAACGCCCACACGTCTGTCTCCATAGTTGTCGGCGTCCCGCTCTTCCGTCGTCCTTTACTGTCGACCCAGCTGCCGTTTGGCAGTGCCATGAGCTCCGGCGCGAGGTACATGAGCGATGTCTTGAGGTCGGTTGTGTAGCCTCTGACGCCGAGGACTTTGGAGCACCCGAAGTCGGTCAGGAGCGGGCGCAAGTCGTCAGACATCAGGACGTTGGCCTATGAAGAAAGGTGAGTGGTGCGAGAGCGACTATTTGGAGGAATGGACTTACGGCTTTGAGGTCTCCGTGCACGGCGCCCAGGCTGTGGATGTACCGCACCCCGCTTGCTACGCCCTTGATCTATGCAAGTGTCAGCAATGCTCTAGCAAAAGACACCAGTAAACAAAGTATTACGAACAAGGGGCATCCTCCGGGTCTTTGGCAAACGCTGCACGTACTGCAGGACGGTACCATTTTCACACCACGGAGAGATAAGACCTGAAACGATTCTGGACAGCGCAGGGTCTCTGGCAAGCCCGTACAAGGGCATGATATTCTCGTGGCGAAAGCTATACCAAACCCGCGCCTCTCGCGCGATACGCTGGAGGTGGTCTCAGTCAGCTTGGCTCACGGGGGGATCTCGCGCCAATTAGCTTACCCTCTCGAGTTTTGCGATGTGCTCGGGGTCCTCTGCATGGCCTTCGGCGCGTATGACTTTGATCGCAACCTGCACTTCGGTTCAGCGTCTGGCGGTGGGGGAAGCTCAATATGGCACACGGACCTTGACGCGATCCTTGCGACCGGCGTGCAACTTCATACTCCCGAGGTAGACGTAGGAAAAACCGCCGCTTGCTACGTAGGTTCCCTTCAGCAAGCTGATGCGCTCTGTGACATCCTATGAATACTACAGTCAGCCTTCTATCTCAACAGGCTTTGACGTGTATGATGATTGCGCTTACAGGACATCCCCCTTGCGATGACATTTTTGCTCAGTAGTTGTAGGCTGGGGTGAGGTACTCTGCTTAGAGTACACCAATATAGACCGACAGAGGATGTGATGGATGCCCAAATACGATGAGCGCGAAGCTTGAAGGCCGAGGAAGGGGGAACAGCTGCTTATGGTTAGTAGGGAAACTCAAGCTAAATCTAAGCGTATTTTATGGGTGTTACAATGACTCAAAATGACTGGAATATGCTGTGAGGTGTTAACATACAACAATAAGTAAGTGGTGTACAGCAGGTAGCAGCTATCTGGCTTTGAATCTCATTACATTAGTGTGAACTTGAATGCACGCTGCGCCGCCAGTTAAACGAGGCGCATGCACCTTGAGGAGCTCGAGGTGCAGCAGTAATATATACTCTCCATGATCTCGCATAGCCCTGCCTCTTTCTCTCCTGAAGCGATTCTCCAGATTTCCACACTTCGCTCGCAGATCGCGCAGCGGAAAGCGGGCAGAATCCTTGCAAATTCCCTCCGAAAGTATCGAAGTCTTATACCTCAGGACTCGCAGCCTTCCAATACCAGTCACAGCGCATCGCAGATGGTGTATTTGCTACAGCTCATTTCTTATAGCATTACCGTGCACTCGCTTGGTTCATTACTATACCGCGCACGAGCCTGAAACGTGCTGTGGTTAATCGTTTCACACTGCCTAATAATAATCGCACGGCGAGGGGTCTTCTTGAGTGCGCAGGACTTCGCTCAAGGCAGTGGGAGCAAGAGGCGCTGCAGGCAGTAAAAATAATTCTTTCTCCCTATTACCGCATCCGACTCGGCGCATCGTCGTGCGGACTCCTAGCGCCCTTTGCCTCGCGTTTTAACAGCAAGTCTAAGCCACGAGGCCCGACGAAGCCGACGAAGTTTAGCGCCCGCCGCAGCCTGTCGTAGATGGTCAACGAATTCTCTTTCCAAGAGTAAATATAGCATTAAGAGGTGTCATACATCTACAGTACGTCGTACGTATAGCTCTCGAACTCAGGCCAAGGGATAAGGACCCCGACGGTACAGTATACCCGGACCACTCGCTCATCTGATGAGTACCCGTCTATATGCCGGAGGTGCTCGACTACCACCAATGTCTCCTTCGCTGGACTCTGCATACGTCGCGGCTCCCGTCCCCGACTGAGTAACACTGGAACCCCCATTGCTCGTGCCAGACGCTCCCAAAGCCCACGGCTGGCCCCCTTCTCCTCCTCTTCGGCGCGCGTGGGCAGTTGAAGGCGAGGTGTAGAAACTCGACCAATCCGTTTCCGCTGGAGAGGTCATATCATGATTCGACGGAATACCCTGGAATGGAGGAGAGGGTTGCGGAGGCTGCTGCTCAAGATCGCTGTGATGCCGGCGCTCCAAGGACCTTTGCGGTGCTCGCTGCGCCGAAGATTCAAGGTGAAGCGTGAAGGGCTCGATATGCCCCTCCTCCATACTCGATCGATGTCGCGGCGGCGCTGTGTGGTTGGGCGCTTGGTGTCGTGTGTGGCTCTGCGGGTACGGCGCAGGAAGGGAGAAGCTTACGCGCCTTCCTTCCACCGTTTCGACCTGCGGGGTGGGCCTGGGGGACCCAGGCCGTGCAGGTACGTAGTGATAGCCTTTTGCCCGAACACCTTGCCTCTGTGCCCGCCTATTCCGAAGGAGGAAGAATCCAAGGAGGCCGAAGAGGATGGCAGCGCTAATAGCGACGATAGGCCCGACTATTCTTGCGGTTCGGTTCGACGACCGCGACGTAGAAGCTGATATTGTCGGAGATGAGGGCGAGGAAGAGCTTGCTGTACTGGGGGAGCTTGACGAGGACACCAGCGGAGATGGACTGTGAGTTTCAGAATGTATATCAGGTCATAGTAAGGCGATTGGTGCAGTCTGTCCTCCGAGAGGTGCGGTACCTACCTGTACTCGATGCTGTCCAGAGCTATAGCGACTCTGGGCCTTGATCGGTTGTGAGACCACATAATCCGTATCGAATGCCTGTTATCTGTCGTTCTGTTCGACATGAGGGGCTTTTGGAAGAGAAGCATGCGAGGGGATATGTCGTGCTCGAATGC
Source organism: Auricularia sp. M12 (assembly GCA_037042885.1). Lineage (NCBI taxonomy): Eukaryota > Fungi > Basidiomycota > Agaricomycetes > Auriculariales > Auriculariaceae > Auricularia > Auricularia sp. M12. Next base: position 40,697 of record JAXOIY010000018.1, on the reverse strand, counting down.
GAAATCGGCGGCGTCAATGATTTTCTGGCTTTCCAATATGCCGTCGACGAAGAACCACAGACTCCCACTCCCAGTAGATCTTCAAAGGGAAAAAAGAAGTCAGAAGTGCGCTGACTGCCATATTAATGCACGATGGATTCAGGGGCCAGCATTTTAGAAATCCAAGCACCCATTTTGACATGACTTACCTAGGATCCATCGAGCGGAAGAACAAAACGAAATAAACTGCTACCGCTGTTCCTGTGGCCCGGGGCTCGTAAGCATGGGCAATCATTCTTCAAATCCCTAGGGAACGGACAGACCTTGGAATTCGAAATTCGCAGCGAGGGGGGACACCTCTTCCGACTTCCCTCAACGTCAGTGCACCGCTCGTATCACTCAGCGATCAAGCTATCGCACATACCCACCACGCGTTTGTCCATGTACCTAGTTTGCAACCGGTCAACGAACGCTCCTTGAAGAAAGCCAGATGCGCAACCACCAACCTCCCGAAGCGACCTCCATCACCCTCCGTTGCGCCGCGGGGTCGCTGACATTGCACGCTACACAATGAGCGTTGGGCTTCCAGCTCCCGCTCGGCCAGTACGTGATGGAGGGGTCTTGGTCATCCACGACGACACTTGCGCTTGATATGGCCGGCTGACGGGCGTGTAAAGGGGAGAGAAGCATTGAGGATCTACAAGGGAGTTTGGGTAAATGAGTTGAAGAAGGTGTTGGGCGACATATCGCTCACCGGGACTTCCACATCGCCACGACGCTTCAAGCTCTGACAACTGTCAGAGAGGTCCTCGTTTCCATCTCGAGTCCACATCAGAGTCCCGGATGCCTTCTTCCGTACCAGCCAAGCTCTCGGTTAGAAGCCTTGCACCCTTCAAACCCGCTCTATGTGCCTGTAAATTTACAAAAGATGGAAACGTGATGCCACGAAACCTTACAGAAAACATTGCCTCTGATCAACCCCTGATCATGGTACCGTCCAACAGAACGTTACGGTGCAATTGCCGTCATTTGACCAGACGCACTTTACCAGTTCAATTGCAGTATCTATCAACGACGCGCAGAAGGAGTTGCGCTCTCTGCGTGCCATGCAAAAGCGCAGCCCGCCACCTCGCGGTCGGCATTTTCATTCCAGCCAGTAGTTCTGCAATAGGAACAACGTGAACAAAACGATGCTGGCAGTTTAAAGTGAATCCGGAAGAGCAGCACCAGTGGTGATACCGGTGTTTGCACTGCACAGGCAGCTCTTGCCTTCCACGACCCAGTCTGCAGCCCATTCCCCCTCAGTATGCGCAATTGGCTGTGGCCTGAGATCCGAGCCCCAGCAGACCTCCTAGCCGCTAGGCGAACTTGTCGCAGTCGTTCTACCCGCATGTCCGAGTCGCGGTGCTGAATTCGTCAAGCCAACTTGGCCAGCGGGCTTTCCTTATAACGCTGGCGGCAACGGCGATACCTGCGACTTCGTCCTCGCCTGCGGATGCGGGAGCGCAATCGGGAACCATTCCTGCGACTGCTGGGGCGTCGATTCAAATGAATACGGCGGCGGACGCGCGCCCTCCTCTTCCCCGCCCCCATCTCCCTGTGTATGCTGCCCTTCGTTGATTCTCCTATCCGCGCCCGGACGCGGACACACACCCATAGCCTGCTGTCCCCCATGGTGCAATCCTGCATCAGGACCCCACGCGTGAGCTGGGGGCCCGGTGAGGTTGTAGTACCGCCTCCCTTCGACGGTCTCGACGAAGGGGTCCAGTTCTGGAGAACCCGGGGGAAAGAGGGGTTTCTGGCGCCGCCGGTGCCATAGGAAGAAGCCCAATCCTAGAACGAGGAGCGCGGCGGCTACGGAGACGATGGGGGCGACGATTGTCGCCGCGATGCGGTTAGATGGGCTTGAAGGCGAGTTGGGATCCGGAGAGGGGGAGGGAGCTGGAGAAGATATGGGGCTTGGTCTGGCGCAACGACGAGGAAGGAGGGGTTAGGTGTGTTTGATGCATTTGGGTGGGAGGGGAATAAAACGTACACATATTCAATCGAATCTAGCGCGACTGCCACCCTCGGACGATCCCCGCTGTTCAGCCACGCCGCCGTGAACCGATGCCGCTTGAACGGGTCTAAGCCGGTTTGCTGGAACACCATAGTGCGAGGTGAGATGTCGTATTGAAAGCTGAAATCGGACGCTTCGGTGTTCGTAATTTGCTTGAGCTCGCTGTCGATGAAGAATTGCAGGGATCCCTTTCCAACCGAGCTTGCAGTGGGTGAGTGTGAGTACAACGACATGAACCAGCGAAAGGCAGAACGTACTTGGGATCTTCCGACCTCCAGAAGAAGACGAAGTACGCTGAGACGCTCGTCCCTGTCTTCTCTTCAGTTTCCGGCTTGCAAAAATTGAGAATGCAATCTCACCCTCGAAGTCAAGCGAAGCGGTAACCCTAGTTTGGCCAGTTTTCTATGCCAAACGGTGCGTCTCAGCTGCCCAATACGCGATATACTGTCGGTAGGTTGAGACGCTGCCAGGCTACTCACCCACCAGGCATTCGTCCATGTCCCGCCGGCTGCCGTCCGGTACAGCAGCTCTTGCGCGGAGGGGTGCGTGATGTTGCATCCAATGCAGAGGCCCTGGGTCACCCAGCCATCTGGCACCGGCGGGAAGTAGTCGATAATCGAGTCGTTGGAGTTGGGTCTCTTGGCTTGGTCGTCCACTACGACTAGACCTGACATATTGCTTTGCGGCTCTTGTGTTTCGGTTAATGGCCTTGGAATAGGGACAGTTGAAAACCTGATGAGGTGAAGATGCAGACTGAGAAGGACCAAAATCCAGGAAGGTGAATTGGAAAGACTGTATCCCGCCTCGGCGCTGATATAGACGGGTGTCTCCGTAGACACTGGTTGAGTTGCTTGCCGTATGTTGGGTGCCTGGCATATGACTATCAGTATCGTCTGCGGGTCGAGTCTCCGTATTATCTTACGGTCTCGTGTGAGCCCACTATCCTTGCGGCAGCTCTCCGGAAATTAATATGCCGTCCCCTCTGAGGACTCCAACCTTTCTGATGCATTTGCTGCAATTGGGAATGATTCGCAACGCCTTCCCTCGACTTTGACAGCAAGAAAGTCACCGGATTGCCTTTCGCAATGTCGAAAGTTGCGTTGGAGCTGACTTTGTACAAATCCTAGGATCGTTGGTCATGATGGGAGGAAGCAAGTTCAAGTAAAGCTGGCGGGCGCTCGCTCGTCAGGGGCATCAGCGATGGAATGATCCGCTCGGAGGCAGCGCTGGGAACGACGGGCGGCGTATCGAAGAACGAGGAGATGAATGAGCTTTGCTGTGTACTGCGGAAATTGTCATTTATACACTAGGGTACACGATAGGCTACAGTTTGTCCAAGCGAATAAGTTATAGGATAACCTTATACCTGAAGGGACTGGTGAAAGGGGTCGTACGATAGAACCTAGGTTAGGAACACTCAACAGGCCAGCTGTCCTAGCCAGGATGCCAGCCCACGGAAGGGCGAAGGGACTACGAATTCCAGACGAGATCATCTACACAGTATAATCCCTTTTTGAAGACCGCGCAGAATACAGTCAATCATAGTTCCGACTTCTTCTTGCCGCCGAAATGCTTTTTCTTCTGCTTCTTCTCGCTACTCTCGCTGCCATTACTGTGGTCGCTGTTGTTGGAGAGCGAGCGGGCGATATGTCGCTTGTGCTTTTGCTGAGGCTGGTCGAGGAATTTCGCCGCCGAAGACGCTTCCAGAGTCTTAATGAAGCCGCTGGATAGAACGTTAATGCCCCGCTCGTCCAAGGAGTAGTGCTAGCGGTAACGTACCGTTGCGTTCTGTCGATGTAGTCCTGCCTATCCATCCGCTTGTCCGTCTTCATTGACACCCCAGAAGCCGAGATGTCTACGCCCTTGGCCCTCAACCTGCGAATACGACTCCGCGTTAGACCAAGAGAAGAGAAAGAGCTGAACGGGCCACGCACGATGTCTTGGTACTCTCCATGCCCTCATTTATGGACTTCGAGGCAACACTTACGCCATACACCACGGCACAGACCAGTCCCACCACCTATTGGACCAACGAAGCAAACAAATCATTCCGGGTTAACGACACCGAGAATCAGGAACGATTTCAGCAGACTAGGTAGGCCGAATAACTGACAATAATGAGCGCCAATACGTCTGAACTGGTATGGGCGTCAAATTAAGAGTCCAGAACGAGCGATTTGGTGTTACTCACAAACCCATATCGAGCCTGAGGCTAAGCCTAATCCGCACTCTTTACTTCAAGACTCAAGACTCCAGTATAACGCAAGAAATGCGAGCCGTAACAGAAGAAGACCAGAGGGTGAAGGTAGAAGGCAGAAGGAGAATCGCGTTCGATGTGGCCGTACAGAATCAAGGTCAACCCTTGAACATGGGCGCTCCCAAAAGGACGTCAACGGGAGCTGGGAATCGGCGGTGCCTGGCGCACGTCATCAAATATGCTGTGCCCGGGTACAGCCGTGCCGACATTGCCGGTTTGGCGCCGGTGCCGGAGCGAGCGCTAAAATTCGCTGGATTCGTGCCTCGGGGCTTCAACACTGACTGTACCTTGAAAGGGCACGAAAGCCATGGATTACGATAAAGTAGTTAATATACTTACTGTCTATAGGGCCCAATTTTTCTACCACCTTGGGCGAACTCGTCGATACTCAAGAAATATCTAGCTGTGCGACTTGCAGTGCGAAATGATATCGATATACAGCAGTTGCAGAGCGCGTTGGGATGGCGCAATTTAATACCAAGTGTCATCTTTGGGCTAAAAATATCTGAATACGATGGATCCTCGCACCTCTAAAGCAGTGGTAATAGACGCTGGAGGCAGGAGATTCTGAGGCTGAGCAGAAGCGCTGCCGAAAGGATTTCGTTTCACGATTGACACTCCGAGCATGAGGTTGAATACAGATTTAATCTCCGACACTGCGAGACTCGCCCCGTCTTTCTCGTTCTCTACCACCATCTGGCACCACCTCATGCCAACCTGACGCTCCTTGTTGCAGTCTACCTCGCACAGAGGACTTGGCTTGCTGGTTCATGGAGCTCTCTATCGGCTGCATTGCGACCGGCACCTGCAACCTGAGGCCGGAAACCCACAGATTGCGACTTTGCGGGCCTTGGAACCAACCAGAGGTTCCATATGGAATGAGTGACAAGAATCTAGCAAGGTATATACCGCAGCAAGTCGAAGCGCAGAAGCGAAACCCTGCTCCCCGTGATGCCTTCGTCATAGGCGTGCGTACCAATTCACGGTACTCACAGTTCCGGTTGATATAAGAGGGCCATCTTCGCCGCATGGTCTGCAGACGACGATGCTGCCCAACATTCTGCTACCCTTCGCCGTGCTAAGCGTCTACGCTCAAGCGACGGTACTTCAAAGCTCGGCTGAGCTTGATTTCGGCACGAAATTCGACTTCGTGGTCGTCGGATGTACGTCTAACACTTCAGTTTCTCTTGAAGAACATTCCCTCATGGCCCTGCGGTATTCCTTAGCTGGCCCAGGAGGCGCCACAGTCGCATCAAGGCTTTCGGAGAACCCAGAATTCAGCGTTTTGCTCATTGAAGCGGGTCCTGAGTGTGTGCTTTCCTCAGCGTTATGGCACTCACGCTGACAGTGCCCAATCACAGCAATGAAGGCATAGAAGTCCTGCGTGTGCCGGGTCAATGGCCTGACATACCCTCTGCATATCAGTGGAACTATACAACCAAAGCAAGCCCCGCAGTGAATAATCGTACCTTATCATTCAAGCGAGGATACGTTCTCGGCGGCAGCAGTTCCCTAAGTAAGCCCCCCTCACCCCCGCACTGTTCAGGCCTATGCTGAAGAAACACAGATGCGATGGTATACTCTCGCGCGGCAGCGGACGACTACAATTTGTGGGCAAACCTGACCGGGGACAGTGGTTGGAGCTGGGATGCTCTGAAACCCTATTTCGCCAAGGTAAGCCACTGTCCATGACACCGAGGTTGCTTATAAATTCTGTGGATCATCCGGTGCAGCACGAGCGCCTGGTGGCACCTGCAGGGGGACGCAACGTTACAGGCGAATACGACCCTCAGCTGCACAGTGCAGACGGCCAGGTATTCGTCAGTCTGCCGTCGCTAGGTCCTACAGACTTCGACCAACGCTGTTTGAATGTCACGGAGGACCAGCCAGAATTTCCATTCCTCCTCGACATGAACGACGGAAGGGCACGTGGTGTCTGTGAGCCCGCTGATACTCCTACGCATTTTCTCAACTCTGATGGCTGATTTTCGCGCACCGTAGCTTGGCAGCAATCGACGATTGGAAATGGGGAAAGAAGTAGCGCGGCGACTGCGTATCTTGGCCCCAATGTGCGGGAGAGACCGAATCTCACCATCCTTCTCAACACCTACGTCACGAAAGTGCTCCCTGCGGAGTCAACGTCTGGGAACCTCTCATTCGGCAAGGTGGAAATCGGAGACAAAACGAGCCGTGCGTGAATCATTGGCTCTATACTGTTCGCAGACGTTTTCTGATCCACGACTCACCTCGGACACAGGGCACATTCTTGGGACTGTCACTGCTTCCAAAGAGGTTATCCTCTCAGGAGGAGTGATAGGCTCGACACAGATTCTTCTCAACTCGGGCATTGGAAATGCGACTGAGCTGCGTGCTCTGGGAGTCGCCGCTATCCATGATTTACCGGATGTCGGGAAAGGAATGACTGAGCATACGGGTGCTGCCTGCTTCTGGACGGTGAACTCGCAGGATCCTGTGTGCGTCTTTGATTGTCTACTCTGGCACCGTTGACTGATCTCTACTTTAACTTCCCCTTCTATGTCTATACACGGCCTTGGGTGCTGCTAGACTCGATCCTGAAGCTGCTCTCGAGGAATGGCGACAAAACAAAACCGGCCCGATGACCACACCTTTGCTCAACCGTCTCATTCTGTTTTTGCGGATTCCTTCCAACTCCTCAGTGTGGTCAGCCTATCCGGACCCTGCCAGCGGGCCGCAAACACCGCATCTTGAAGTGGTCCTGGCTCCTCTGGTGTGTAGCATTCCGCATTGCAACCATCTGTTGAACGCACGCTTATGGCTTTTGCCATTCATATGGCAGGGAGAGAACACTGCAGGTGGTTTAGTTTCCTTTCTCAATTCTCCTAGTAGTAAGTGCCTCATACTATCGCAAACCCTTTATTTTACTCACTACTTCACGATCATGCAGTCGGTTCTGTCGCACTTCGCTCCTCCGATCCGTTCGACGACCCCATAATTGACGACGGAAACCTTCAGTCTCCCATCGACATTGCAGTGCTCAAAGAAGGTTTCAGCCTCGTAAACCGCTTCTTCTCAGGTCCGCAGTGGACTGCGATCGAGTCCACCCCCGCTGGGCCTTACCTAGTCTCCCCCTTGTTCACCGACCCTGACACGGCCTCCGACGCCGAGTTCGAAGCATTCTTGCGCCAGAATGCTGACACCGCTACACACGGAGTCGGTACGGCTGCGATGAGCATGGATGGTGCGAAAGGTGGGGTTGTAGATTCTCATTTGAAAGTCAAAGGGGTAGAGGGTCTGCGGGTCGTGGATGGGAGTGTCATTCCCCGTGTCCCCGCTGGACACACTCAGGTGCCTATTTATGTCCTAGCTGAACGTGCTTCGGACCTGATCAAGGCGGCTTGGGAGTGATAAACGTGTAGTGATACTGCGAAAACCAGCAGGGACGAAATGACAGAATAGAGAGATAAATTGGAATGATTGACGCCCGCCCAGCTTGCCCCGGCAAAGCCCGACAGCCGTTCAACGTTCAGCGCGCGCGCGCCGTTTGAAATTTCTCTTTCGTCCCGACCCCCATGTCACCTCTGCACTGACTTCTGACTTTGACCTCAAATATGCGGTCCTTGAACCTGTCTCTTGACGAGGAACCTGGCTGGTGTTACCCAAGATCAGCTATATGACCCATGTGCCCGCTCAATTGCAGCGATATCACAAGGACGTGGTCACCAACCTGCTGCGCCTGCGAGATCCAAAGCTCAGGCATGGGAACTAATGGCACATGCTGTTCTCTCAAGGGTATCATGACTCAATTGCGTAAAGCTGATTTCGAACGGCCTCTTTCCTTGTGGGCGGTCATATAAATATTGCATCTGCTTCGAAGTGATTATGGGATCGCCCCATTGAAGGGCTTCCCAGCGCACAATGCACCTTTTTCTCCTTCTGCCGTCTCTGTTGCTCCTCACCGACGCGCATGCGAGGGTGTATGACAGTTTTTCTGAAGAGGACTTCCGTCGGACGAACTTCGATTTTATAGTCGTCGGTTGTGCGTATTCGTCGTTTCAGTCTTCACTGGCATGCAGTATAGGCTCACTGACGCTCGTCTTAGCTGGTCCAGGAGGTGCAACAGTTGCATCGAGGCTCTCCGAGGAACCACTTTTCAATGTACTGCTGATTGAAGCGGGCCCTGAGTGCGTTACACTTCTTCGTCGTATGCGTTCGGCTGGCGTCTAACCGAGAAGCAGCGACGATGGCAGCGAGATGCTTCATGTGCCTGGATTCTTTCTCCAGATGTCGTCGAGATACACGTGGAATTACACCACAGTATCGACACCAACCTTGAACAATCGAAGCTTGGAGTATACCAGGGGTTACGTCCTTGGCGGTACCAGTTCAATCAGTGAGTCTCAACAGGCTCACCTCTACGGCCATTACACAATTTTAATCGAGGATTCTTGCAGATGGAATGGTGTACTCGCGATGCGCAGCAGAGGATTACGAGTCCTGGGTAAACGCTACCGGAGACAGTGGTTGGAGCTTCGAAGCATTGACCCCATACTTCAGGAAGGCAAGCGCTCTCCAGTCAATCGTTACCGCCACCCACTGACTTTTTGGATCTAGAATGAGCGACTCGTCGCGCCGTCAGGAGGACGCGACGTCACAGGCGAATACGACCCTAAGCTGCATAGCGAGACAGGTCGGATGTTCGTGAGCCTACCTTCCTATGGGCCAACAGATTTCGATTTGCGCTGCCTCAATACGACGAGCCGGCAGCCAGAGTTCCCTTTCCTGCTTGACATGAATAGTGGGAAACCTATCGGTGTGGGTGAGTTTGCTCATACTCTCGCCTCCCGATACGGCACAGAAGCGCTTACTATTACCCATTGCAGCGTGGCAGCAGAGCACAATTGGGAATGGGGAGCGCAGTAGCGCTGCCACAGCGTATCTGGGTTCCGACGTCAGGAGTCGACCGAATCTCAGTATCCTCCTCAACACCTACGTCACGCGAGTTATTCCTACGTCTTCGTCAAATGGAAAGCTGTCACTTCGCGGTGTGGAAATCGGCGAAAAAGCTACGCGTGTGTCTCCTCTGACATCTGGCGTTTTTATGCGACTGATAACCGGTGATTTGGACTTAGGACGCGTCTTAGGAACGCTCAACGCGTCGAAAGAAGTCATCCTTTCTGCAGGGGTAGTTGGAACCCCCAGATCCTTCTCAACTCAGGGGTAGGGAATGCAAGCGAACTGCGCGCTCTCGGAATAGTGCCCACGTTCGACTTGCCGGGGGTTGGGAAGGGCCTGAGTGACCATACGTCAAATGTGGTGGCATGGTCGGCCAATACGCATGACCCGGTGTGCGTTTGTGATCTGCCTTTTTTTGAACGAGGGAATATCAGCTTACGTCCGCTTCATTCGGCGCGTAGCGTAGACCAGGAAGTTGCGCTTGCAGAATGGAGAGAAAATCGGACAGGACCGATGTCAATGGGTACACCTTCGCGCCTACTAATGTGGTCTCGCATCCCAGCGCAGTCTTCGTTTTGGGAGGAATACCCAAGCGATCCAGCAAGCGGGCCAAATACTCCGCATTTCGAGGCCATCATCGGTGTGCTCTCTGAAGGTGTAGCGGTAGGAAACCTTGTATGGCTCAGTTCTCCCAGCAGTGAGCTCATTCATATCGCAAGAACCTGTATCACATCCCTTACTAATTTTTCTTTTTATGCAGGGGGATCTGTAACCCTCCGCTCCTCCGACCCATTCGACGACCCGGTCATTGACGATGCCAACCTCCAGTCGCCTATGGATATTGCAGCCTTCAGCCAAGGTTTCCAGGCGCTGCAGCGCTTCTTCTCCGGACCTCAATGGGATTCGATTTATGAACCATATCTGACAAGCCCATTATTTCCTGACCCTTCCGCGCAGCCTGATGAATGGGAGACATTCTTGCGATCGAATGCTGGAACGGGTCTTCACGGAGTCGGGACAGCTGCTATGAGCAAGAGGGATGCTGAGGAAGGCGTCGTAGATCCTCATTTGAAGGTGAAGGGCGTAGAAGGCTTGAGGATCGTCGATGGGAGCGTAATTCCTCGTGCACCAGCGGGACACACCCAGGTGCCTATCTACGCTCTAGCGGAGCGTGCAGCGGACTTGATCAAGGCGTCCTGGATGTGAGGAGGGAAAATCCAAAATGATTTGCTGTCCTTTACTGATACCAGTTCAATTTATCGTTTGCTGACGCCAGCGTGGTGCACCAGGCACCCGGTGAATATTCATATACATATCTCAATCTATCAATGAAATGAAGATGGGCACTGTCACAAATGCATTAGTCCAGTTTCACGGTGAGATAGTGAAAAATCAAGCTATGAAGTATAGAAAGCGAAGCTACTGGAAAACGTGCATCGTGGTCGAATATATAGCATGGATATGTAGAATGGGTATCGTGGGGGTTCACCATGCCTTCCCGCAAAACAGTGCTACTCGATCGCCTTATTCTTTGGGGTCACGTCCTTCTAGCCCCCCGCTATGATCTCCTCCGAGTCCGAGTTTCCATCAGAGTGCTCCCCAGTAGCTTCAACGCCTTTCCAGCTAACTTCATCGTCTGACGCTGAGTATTCACTCCCGGTCGCGTCGAAGCCTTCTCCAGCTTTGCACTTGCCTGCACGACTCTCTGCTTCTGACTCTCCATCTGAGCACTCTCCCAAGAAACCGACACCCTTCCAACTGGCTTCCCCATCCGAACAATCTCCACTGGAATCGTATGCCAACGCTGACTTGCCAAGAATCCCTGTATTCGGCACGTCTTTCGACGGACTGGATACGGGGTCCAGCGCCGCCTTCATCACGTCATTTGAGGTTATTCCTGTCGATTCTTTGTCCGATCCCGTTTCCTCGTTCGATATACTTCCTTCAGACTCATCATCGGATCTTTCTCTGCCCGATTCGTCGTCGGATCCTCTTCTATGCGACGAACCGTCGCCAGAACCACTCGATGTCGAGGCGTCGTCTTCCTGAGTAGCGTCGCCCTCGTATGTGAACCTGGTTGCAAACACTGTGTATACCCGCGTCACCTGGAAGTCGGCAACAAGGACTCGGTTGCTGAATTGGTCGAAGAGGCAAACCCCAGGGACGATCTGACCATGAAAAGGGATGTCAGAGCGACACTTCAAATCATGGAGGGGGCTGTCGATAGAAATAAATTCGGTTGAGATTCGTCCTCGGGCGATCTCTTTGGTCCAGGGATAGCGGGCAAAGAACATCTCTTCGTAATCACCCCCATGAATGCCAACAGCTCGGTTGAGATGGAAAGCATGAGTGGAGCGTGTATATTGGTCGAAGTTGCCCTTGAGGAGGGGGAATACTTGAATGCCGCTCAGCGAGTTATCATCCCTTTGAATGGTCAGCCCATAGACAATGCCGCGGGTAGGCAAAACCATTCGGATAGTGTCGCCAATGGTGAGCGGCTGCTGCACGGCAAAGGAGATGGTTCTCTGTGGTGGCTCGAATTCCCAGACTGGGTTGAAGGGGTTCTCTGGAACATCAGATTGTGAAAGCTTGGTGTCTCGGTAGTCTCGTTCCCAGTTGTGGAGGCTGAACGTAGACTTTTCATGCCCAATTACATAAAACACGCTTGCCAGGAAGGAGGTGTAGAGACTGCAGGTGACGCGTGAGTCACTGCCTTGCTGCGATGAATATATACTCACGTCTATGCTGGGCGAAGGTCTCCCGTTGTCGGGGATGTATCGGCCTTTCAGAGGCTGTTCCATCTTCCTTCCGTTTACCTCGCGCCAGTCCACCACATGGACGGGGTAGCCACGAAGATTGTACGCTAGTGTCGTGCCTAGAAGAGAGGCCTTTCCCTGACCAAATCGTGCGACCTCCTCAAAGGATGAAAGGCGCTCGCCTAGACATAATTCGGGTCCGTAGGGCCCTTCCTGTACCCGGATATTCCACACACTGATATGCATAGGATTGTCGATTTTCGTCTTGTGACACATTAGCACGGCGATATTGAACTGCGCGAGATAATAAGACGCATTGGCGGATCCCTGAGCGCCTCCTGACGTCCAATCAGCTGCAAGGGTCATGTGGAGATATATATGACGATCAGATTCGGGGCCTGGCAGGGGAATTGCCGGAACGAGCAGACGAGGCTCAAGTTTTGCCGTGGAGCTCCAGTCCTGGGACAAGTGGAAGTACCACACTGAGCTGTCGTCACGGCATACCAGAGCCCATTCCCCTCCAGGCGCCATACACATCGTCGACGCCCGAAAATGATGACCATTGTCAATGTCGAGCGACTCGTCGGAAACATCCCGCCGAATTGTCCGCACAGGAGATGCAGGCAGCCAAGGAGAATCCCACCTGCGAAGGGCAAGCTCTAGTTCACGAGCTGAGCATTTGTCAATCGACTTTGGAAGGAAGAAGTCTTGGGGAATTGACTCTCCCAAGGACCTCAAAAAGAGCCGCTTCCAGACCTGCCTTGTTCCACAAGCCCCTTTCAAGGATCTACAGACCTAGATAAATGAGAATGAATCATTTCTGCGCTTTGGGAGTGCGAGATGGGCAAGGCGCACCAAGCGAGCTTGCAGTAGATCGCCCAACGAAAGTTGTACGATTATTGCCACCAGAAGCTCGGAAGGCAAGGAAGTCAGTGTGACAGTCATTTCCTAATTGACCTGATGAGTGCCCGAGCTGAATTAGTACTCAGGGACTCACTCAATATTGACGAATGGCCTGAAAACTGATTGTGGTCAGAAAGAAAAGAGCACGGTGTGTGAGAAGGCTGGGATTGACTGTGTTGATGACGCATGTGGGAATTTCAAATACACACCGCACACACAAGAACAAACTGTTCACGCTGGGAGCTGTTTCAACACTGGGCTACTTCTGATTCTACTGTGTATGAACGTGGAAACATAGCAGGTATCATGTCCTCAACTTTAGCGGCGACGCGGCTTTGGAATACCTTTCTCTCGTGGAAGACTGCCACCAGGCAGACAACACTCACAAGCTGCAATGTTAGGACGTCGGATTTTGGTACCGTAGCGTACAGGAGCAAGAGAGATAAGTAAGAGACGCGTCGCAGCGCGAGCTAACTGGGCGGACCATGTGACCGCGTGATGGCCAGCCTTACACCCTCCCCACCTCACATAAATAAAGCATGGTTTGACTTGTGAAGAAGGTGAAGGCGGATAGGAATGAGTGAAGGAAACAAAAAGAGAGCGCCCATTAATGACGGAGGTGCATTAAAAACCCCAGTGGGAAAAAGACAACCTGTTAGCGCAAGAAAGGTGAAGGTCAACTACCGCTTCCCGTGCCTCCCTTCCACCAAAAGCCGAGCGTCTTCGTTCTCTTGCAAGAACGCATCCAGTGCCTCACAGTCATCTAATTCAGCCGCGGGTTCCCAAGAATCGAGCTCGGGACCGTATCCTCCCCAGCGGACTAAGTACCGGAAACCACGGCCTGCCTTGCGAACGTCAAGGATCTTCTCAACTTCCCATTCCTCAATGCCATCCTCTGTCACAACAGGGCCCGGACGGCGATACTCCCGTTCAGGGAATTTCGACGCGTCGTTTGGCACATATCGCTTTAGCAAGGAGACATGGAAGGTAGGATGCGTTTTTGAAGCCTCGGGCAGGAGGATGGTGTAGGTCGAAGTCGCCAAGTCGCGGTCCAAGACGATGTAAGGTCCATCCCACCGCGGCATGAATTTAGCCACACGATGAGACCCTTTCTGCATATAGTCGCGTCGCCGATGACGGGTGCACAGCCAGACCTTGTCTCCAATCGCGAAACGAGGGTCATCCGCTCGATTCTTGTTCGCGTGGAAAGATTGGTCGATCTTGGTGGCAAGCAGAGAGTCCTGTGCTTGAGAAATGTCATCATGCAATCTCTCAAGTGCTTGGAAGGAAGGTGCAAGGTCAACATCACCTCTCTCCCACTCTTGAATGGGAGAAATAACCCGTGGGGAACGACCATACTTCAGCTGGAAGGGGGAGAAGCCAGTGGAAGCGTTGACGGTGTTCATGAAGGCGAAGCGGACACGGGGAAGAGCCTTGACCCAGCCCTTTTGCTTTCGGTCGACGTGGTATCGTAACATTTGTGTTAAGGTTTTGTTCGAGCGTTCGCTAGAGCCATCTGTCTGAGGATGGAAGGCTGTGGATTTCTTGAGTTTAATACCAGAAAGAGAATGTAAGGACTTCCAAAATTGCGAAGTGAAAAGAACATCCCTATCTGACACGATGTCAAGGGGCATCCCGTTTTCGCAATACCACCTGTCGAAAAATACTTCAGCAAGCTCAGAAGCAGTCATCGTCGACTTCACCGGTATGAACTGAGCGTCAGAGCCAAGGCGGCAAGTGATGGTCAACAAGGTGTCAAAACCCTCATCTATAGGAAGAGGGCCGATGAAATCCATGGCTATACTTGCACAGCGTTCGTCGGGCACAGGTAGAGGGTGAAGAGGACCTGGAGATTTGTGCGTGGAGGCCTTGTTCCGTTGACAAGCCTCGCAGCCCGGAATGTACGACTGCTCTAAATCCGTGCGCATACCAGGCCAATAGTAGTCGCTCTTGAGCGCTGAATAGGACTTTTGGAAACCTAAATGTCCAAGGTAATCATGAGCGAGCGCATAGAGCTGGTTACGCAAGGATTTGAAGTTGGGAATGACCAGTCTGCCGTTAATGAACCAGAGGCCGTCTACCTTTTTAAAGGCGCCAAGACCGCGAGCAGCGTCTTCGAAGCGTTGGCACCAAGGGTCGGCCTCATATCCAGCCTTCAAATCACGGATGAAATCCGCATTGAAGGAAAGTGCTTTCTGGCGTTCCCTAGATGGGAAAGGACAGTCAGCGAGCGAAGAAACCGATGCAGCGACGGAATCCGAGAAAGATGCAGGGGAGAACAACGAGCAGACAGGGAAGGATTTCCATGGACAATCCTCCGCCATGTCGTCCTCATACACCTCTTTTGCCAAAGCTTCTGCCTCGACGCTGGATTCCGTGACGGGAACACGGGATAGTGCGTCTGCCACAGTGTTATCTTCACCGCGGACATAAACAATCTTGCCTTCGAATTGCGACATATATTCCATCCAGCGAGATTGACAGCGAGAAAAATCGCGCTGCTTCTGGAAATTCTCGAGTGTCTTGTGATCAGTGTAAATGAAGAAAGGCACACCGAGAAGATCCGCTCACCATTTCTTCATAGCGGAGACGATAGCTAGCAGTTCTTTTTCATGGACAGGGTAGTTGAGTTGAGCACCGCGGAAAGGGGTAGAGTCGAAAGCCACAGGGCGGGCTGTCTCCCAGGTGGGGCCAAATGATAGAACAGCGCCCATTTGACGATCTGAAGCATCAGTGGTCAAGAAAATCTTGTTTTCACCCAACTTGGAGTAGTCGATGACAGTTAGACAGTCGGCGGAAAGAACAAGTCTCTTGATTTCGTCAAAAGCTGTTTGATGATTCTCATCCAAGTAGGAAATTCTGTGTTGCATTCCTTGTTCGTCAATGGGTTTAACACGGCGGTGTGCTCTGCCAAGTTCGGGAGGAAAGCACCAAGATATCGGACAAGACCGAGGAAAGCGCGAACCTCAGTAGCGCTTGTCGGTACAGGCTACTGTTGAATGTGTTCAACCTTCGAGCCATCAGGACGAATACCATCCTTTGAGATGATATGACCCAGAAACTTGATAGATTCTTTAAAGAATTGGCACTTGTTGGGATTGAGAAAAAGGCTATCCTGTTTCAAGGCGGCCATGATAAGACAGAGATGCCTCTCATGGTCTTCTGCGTTATCAGAGAAGATAATGATGTCGTCTAGGTAGACGAAACAGAACTTCCCTATGAATTTCTCCAGGCATTTCGACACGCGACGTTGATGAATTGCCGGCGCGTTCTTGAAACCTTGCGGCATCACTAGCCATTCCCATAGACCGTAAGGTGTAGATACCGCCGTGAGTTTGACGTGGTCGGGGTGCATACGAGTCTGATAAAACGAGTTTGTCATGTCCAAGCACGAGAAAACCTTCCCTTTGCCACATGCGGCCAAGATATCGTCAACCCGAGGCAAGGGCAACTTGTCTGATATGCTGTTCTCATTCAATTGGCGGAAATCGTTGACCCAACGAGGAGGGGCGGAAGGGTCCGACTTGGGAATGACAAAAGAGGGGGAAGCATGTGGTGAAGACGACGGGCGAATGAAGCCTTTTTCGTGCATATCATCAATCAGAACCTTCCAAGCTTCTCGATATTCACGTGGACAGGCGTAAGAGCGCGTTTCAATCGTCTTCATAGGGTCTTTCAAATGAATCTCTGCATATACCCCTGTGGGTAGTTTGGAAGCATGCGGAATAGGCGTAAAAAGCTCAGGGAACTCAGCTCGGACGCGATCTCCTCGTTCCTCAAGAGAGAGGCGATGAGAAGTTTTGTTTATTGCGGCGATGATATGGCGGGGCTGGCGAGAGCCAATGTATGAATGCGAATTCATGTCCTGGGCGACTTTGATAGGCAAGAGTTTGTTCTTCAAGTCACGAAGGAAATCGCGTTTTTGGAGGACCAAGGCACGAACTTTCTCAATCGGGGTAAGATGAGGCGGAGGTGGCGGGACACGGGCTGTGTTAGGGTTCAATAAATCGTAACCGTCTTCAGTCATCGCAATACGGTTCGCATGGTCAATCACAATCTTATTGGCCTCTAAGAATGGCAACCCAAGAAGTAATGGAACACACAAATTATCTACAATGACAGCGGATACGGTACGGGAAAGCCAGGCATTATCGGTGCTGGATACGGAAAAACGAACAAATTCTGAAAGCGTTTGTTCAGTGTTTTCGGGGGAGAAGGCGGGAGAGACGGGTAAAGGTTTCCGTAAAGTGTAACGCTTGAGACCGAGCTTGGTAGCGAGATCGTTGTCGATTAAGACTAGATTAGCACCGTGGTCAAGCATCGTCAGTACAGCTGTTGGAAACTCCTCCTGACCGTCGATGAAACAACGCCAGAGGAGATGTCGAGAAGGCACAGGATCACGTACCTCCTCACTCTCCAGCTCGTCAGTTTCTCCCTCAGAGCTCAACTCTTGGAACCTGTTGGCGTCGTCGGAGGAGGATTCCTCCCAAATGACGGCCGAGGGCATGGAAGCACGGCCGGAGACGCGAGAAGAGTGAGCGGCGGCGACGACGTTAGTCTTGCCGGTGGACGAAGAGGCGGCAGAGGTAGAGGAAGATGCGGAGCGAGACTTGCCAGCGGCTTTGCAAGACTCCTCAGTGGGCGGTTTGTAGTTAGCGGGATCAGGGCGGCCATTGGGGCAATTGTTGGCCTTGTGAGACTGGTACGGAAGCCTGCACTTGTAGCACCCGTGATGTTTCTGCAGCAGTTCCTTCTCGGCATCAGTGAGAGGTGCAAGCCAGCCCTGTTTCTTGTTGGCGTTGCCAGAGGACTGCTGGGTGCTCGGGGTGGAATCAGTGCGGGGCTTCTTTGAGGAGCGCTCACGTTCCTTCTCCATCAAGCGGCGAGTGTGGTTGCGGAGGCGCTCGAGACCCTTGTCGAGCTTGACGACCTCCCTGCACCAGTCCTTGAAGACCTCCACCTCCTTCCAATCCTTCTCCGTGAAATCCTTGGAGACGGAAGACAAGCGGTAGACCTCGCGAAGCTCGTCGGTTGCATTGGTGATGAGGATCTCCTTAAGACGCTCGAAGTTGAAAAAGGCGTCGGAATCCCTGAGCGTGTTGTTGTTCTGGATGAAGGCGTTGGAGAAGTCCGACCAGGACTCGTCGTCTTTCTGGGTTGTGCGAGAAAGCTTCTGTCTGAGGCGGTCGGCCCAGTCCTCATCAAGGAACTCGCGACGGAAGCGCTTCATAAAGGTGGGGAAGTCGATGAGGACGAGTTCGTCATGACCTTCAGCTTCGAGCCAAGCAATGACACGACCGTCTTCGAAGGAGCCGAGAACGTGTCGGACCTTATCCTCGGGCTTCACGGACTTTGCCACGAAGTAGGAAACAGCACTCCGCTCCCACGTCTTCAAGACCTCGGGCGAGATCTTTCCGGCAGTGAGCAACGGGGCCGATTTGGTTCCGTTAGGGCGAGTGACGGTAGCATACGACTTGGAAGACATAGCGGGAGCTGTTTTTGGAAGAGCCGATGTGAGCGGTTCGTCCTCATCATCATCAGAATCGGAAAGAAGGGAAGAAGGGGAAAATGGAGGTGGAGAAGGAGATAATGGAGGGGATGGAGGTGGTGAAGGTGAGGATTCTTCGATGATAGAGGACTCGCCGCTCAGAGCAGTGAGTTCAGAGACTTTGTCGTCCTGGCGAGGCCGAAGTCCCGCCAAGCGTTGAAGCTCGTCTACTCGAGCGATATGAGCGGTATGAGCGTTTTGGGCTTGGGCGGCCCTGCGATTCTCTCGGGCGATGGCCCTGAGATCTCGAGCTGAGGGTTCAGTCATATCGCCTAATGGCGATACGGTGATAAGGTGGTGAGCGGTTGTCGCAATTGCGACGAGCAGAAGATCTCCAAAGGGTACGTCTAGAGTATTGCAAAAAAAAGTGGAAGACTGCCACCAGGCAGACAACACTCACAAGCTGCAATGTTAGGACGTCGGATTTTGGTACCGTAGCGTACAGGAGCAAGAGAGATAAGTAAGAGACGCGTCGCAGCGCGAGCTAACTGGGCGGACCATGTGACCGCGTGATGGCCAGCCTTACACCAATGCAAGACGGCTCGAGTTGCGGCACCCTTAGCCATTGCACCATAAAAGGAACATAGCTGATAAGTTACACTTATCAGCCACCGCAACTATATATGCCTGCTAGGAGAAGCAGGGGCCAGCGGCCTTACACCCTCCCATACCCACAACTCTTGACCCCCTCGTAGAGTAGTTCTCCATCCCTAGCTCTACAGGTTTTTATAGATACCTTGTGGACAAGTGAGGGCCATATAAGGTTCCTGAAGGTTGCCCTTCCAATCAGCCCCCATTCGCCGCTGGAACGAATTCTGCCACTTGGCAGAATTGAACTGCTGACCGCAACTTATCAGCTAATGCAAGACAGCTCGAGTTGCGGCACCCTTAGCCATTGCACCATAAAAGGAACATAGCTGATAAGTTACACTTATCAGCCACCGCAACTATATATGCCTGCTAGGAGAAGCAGGGGCCAGCGGCCTTACATCTCGCCTGTAATCCTCGAGACAGGCTTTGCGGTATTGGATAGCCGTCCAGATATGTTCAGGTTGGGCATATGACTATGTGTAGTAAACGACCATGTAAGTCCATCGACGGAGGGGAGGGAGGCTAAACACTTACCCAGATAGTCAGCATCTTCATTATCAGCCGCGCTTGAGCTATCATATTTGAGTTGTCTCGCGCTGTTATGTTTGATGCTTCTTGTTTTTGACCAGGCTTACTGGCAGACAATGTCGCAGGCCCCGGCATAAGGGGTCGACTTTGAAGATATGCCCATTTCCAATGTCCCTCAGTGGTGGTGGTGGCCCCAAATAGCCAGGTGACTCCGTTGGTTAGAACCCATTGCAAGCTCTGGCGTCTGTGTATAATCAAAGCGAGTCTATCTCGAACTGGTTGGCAGATAGAAGAATCAGAGTCGTACCTTGTCTTTTGCATGCTTAGTTATCGAGGAAAGTAAATAAATCCTGGCTGGGGGTAAACGTCTCAAACTGACATACCTGATCAACGACTGTGCGATCATCTGCGGAAGGTGAATCTGGAGGTCTTCGTCCGCCGCTTTGCTTTCTATCGGTAGCAAAGTCATGTCTTTTTCGTCAAGTCCCACGAGAGCACCAGCGCGATCCAAAGTAAATCCTTTCTTCAGCATCTCGACTAATAACTATAGAATCTCTAAGTACGGCACCTACGCATTCATAACTATGTCACTCACAAAAGTACGGTTTGCCTAATTCCCTCGGAATGTTGAGCACCATGATGTCCACAGATCCCGATACTTTCAGGACTTTCACTTTGGAAGATTTTGTCTTCTTGCAGATTTCGCCCGGATTGGACGCTGTGTCCTTCATTGCTTTGTTCTCAGTCTGAGATAGCTGTGTGTTACGCACACGTAAAGCTTCTACTTCCCTGGACTCCTTTGCGGACGCTTCGTGAGTGGCAAGGGTCATTTCCGAACAGCATTGAATCCAGCGGTATGTTTCAGTGTTGACGTTGGCGTCTCGCATCACCACTTCAACGAAGACATTAACGACCTACCTTGCCCAATCTTCAGACTGATCACCAGTTAATCCGAGCACAGAGGTGAGGTGAGTTCACGTCTGCCCATCACCTTGGAGACACGTTCGGATGCACCTTTCTACTCACTGAGGTCTGTAGGCCTTCCAAACGGGCGTAAGTGCCCAGATCTTTGACTCCAAGCTCCCATATATCATCGAGCTTATCGAGAAAATTGCTGGTACTGGCTTCAAGAGATTCTTGGTCAAGGCCTGCAATTTCCCGCACAACTTTCCGAATTGAAATGACAAGTTGCTCGATTGATTTGCTGTAGATCGTTCCAAGGTCGTCCTCCTCGCCCAACTCGAATGCAGAAAGATTCGGCCACTTCATATCACTGAGTGGTGTGTGGGACTACATGTCGATGATTAGCGAGGAGACTGGGCGAGATCTCTAGTGTCTTACACACCTTCCCCCGTTTGGGCTCTCCCTGCAGACCAGCTGCATCTGCTCGAGATTCAGAATCAATGCCAAGCGTAATCTGTGTATGGTGGTATGCGGGCTTTATACCCGTCGGTGCGCCTGGTCTTGCGCTTGTTGTCGATGCGCGTTCACCCCGGCCATGTTTGCCGGCTTTCTTATCACGGGTAGTACCCGCATGAGCCGCGTTCAGTTGCTTGACGGACGTCTCCCAATCCCCCATTCTGTCGTCGCTACGATCCCGCCGTTTCTCGCTTGCCGCTGCGCGACTGCTTGCTGGAATAAGGGTTTCCGACCTTGCCATGTGTAAGTGCAGGAAAGGATAGTTGGTAAAGATGCATATGTACCCTCATTTAAGACCGCTTAAATATCTCGAACCCTGCATGGATACCTCGTTAACAAGGCTTCATCTGACTTACCAGTCCCAAACACAAGAGAGCAAAGAGATTAGCTAGATACTGCTCCTGTTGCATCGGGACTTATCTTATCTTATCGTCTAGATTAGATTAGATTAGTGTAGAACATTCTAGACTCGGAGCCCTTAAGGCTTTAGTCATTTGCGCTTATGCGCATTTCACAGCAAGTGGAGCTCGCTTACTCACCTCGCTCCACTATTACTCATCATTGCTATGCTCCACTACGATGTCATAGCTCCACCTACTAGTATAAATTCTGTACCAGTAGCACCCCAGAATACAACGAGTTACACACTCATATCTACGTAGTCACTTAGATAGCCTCTAGCAGAAATCCTCTCGGTAAGTCGTAGCTACTACCGCTGTGCTTAGACAGCGCTACTTCAATAAGTTATGAGCCCCGCAGTGGGCGTGATCTGCGCTGTAATAGCTGCGATCACCAGCTGCGACTTATGACTTGTCGTCATTGATCTGCGCCGTTACTGGCAGCGATCACCAGATCTGCGCCAATGCTGGCTGCGATCGTTGTGACGTTGAGAAGCGCCTTTCTGGCTGCATCTTGCACCGTTAGACATCGTTGCTGATTGAATCTGTTGCAGATCAACACCAACATGTCCGACTCCATCCGCAGCTTCGTTACTCGCTTCGATGGCTCCAATGCCAACGAGTGGTTCGACGCGATGACCGCTTATCTCCAACTCAAGGGACTCTGGAACATCGTCAATGGCGACTACGAGAGACCTGAGGAAGCTGAAAAGCAGCGATACCAAAGAGGTTAAAGCTGCTGCAGCAAAGGAGATTCGCGAATGGGACATCGACGATGGTAAAAAGCGCGAGGTGCTATGATCCTCTGTCTTACTCCTTCGATCGCAAACCAAGTCAAAGACAAGAAGACTTCGAAAGAAGTCTGGGATGCGTTGAAGGAGAAGTACAGCAAGGTCGGAGTGTCCGTGATCTACGCTGACTTCAAAGCAGCGATCAATTACAAGATCACAGGCAACGGAGATCCTCGTCCCGAGATCGCCGAACTCCAAAAGTACCTTGACCGTCTCGAAAGCAATGAAGTTGAGCTTCCCGAATTCGTCAAGGGAATGCTCCTCATTGGTGCCACACCCCAGAAATGGGATAACACCTTGTCCATTGCCCTCACGGGTATAAACAAGGACAGCGTCACTTTCGAGAAGGTCGCTGATGTTCTCGTCTCGGAATACGAGCGGACTAGCAATCCCGCTGCGTTGAACAAGATGTCGAATATCAAGCGCAAGAGGTATGACCCTAAGTTCAAACAGCAGCAGCAGCCCGGTCAGCAATCTTCGTCCAATGCGCCTAATGGGCAGCAAGGACAAAAGAAGAAACACCGAGGCAAGCGCGCTGGGAAGAACAATAAAGGTCAATCCTCTCACAACCACGCGCATAACCATTCTGTCTCCCACATCGCTTCGGCCGCAATCGCTGCGCCTGCTCCCTCGCCTCCGCTTCCGTCCACTACCACGGTTGCCTCCTTCACTCCGTCCGGTATCTCTACCGAGAAAAGGCCCGTCAATTTGCCTGCGCACACCTTCTCCCCAGCTGCTGCGGCAAAGAAAGCGAACGCTCCTCCGTACGCTTCTCCTTGGGTTGGTCTCGCTGACGCTCAAAAGGTTCTGGACTTCCATGGTGTTCCTAACACCGCCGAAAACATCCGTACCATTATGGAGTCCAACCGCGTCAAGAAGGACCTGGCTGATCGCATCAGCTCTCCGCCTCCCAAGAAGAAAGCCAAGATCATCGACTTGGACGACTATGATTCCGATGCAGTCTCGCTCGGATCTGAGTCCGACGTCGACATGGAGATCGCTGAGGCCGCCGGATTGGAGAATGGACACCATGACGCGAGGTATGTCTCCAAAAATCTCATAGAGACAATCACTCATCAATACCATCAGCGCACTCTTCGATTAGATGCTGCAGATTGGGATGATGATGTAATCATGGACCTTTGTATTGCGCTGAATTATGTAGCTGCAAAATACAACACTTTGTGCAACGTCCATGCTGATTGTCTCAAATGTAAGGAGGCGCGCGATATCATAACGTGGATAATGGATTCAGGTGCATCCATTCACGTCACAAATGATTTGAATGACTTCGCCGATTATAAGCCTATGGATAACTCGCCCGTAGTTCATACTGCGAGTAAAGGTAACACCTTATCCATGAAAGGCGTCGGAACTGTCTTCATCTCACATTGGGTTACCGGATCAGACGGTCGACGTGAGGAACAGACAACTCGCTTGTTCCCTGTCTTCCTGATTCCGAACCTAGATAGACGACTACTGTCTATGGGAGAATTTCTCCAGAAACGCGGACATTACGTTCGTGGTGATGCCAAGCAACTTGGTATCTACAATGCGAAGAATCGCGAGATTCTCGCTTGTCATCCCTTTGCCCTCGGGCAAACCATCTATTGGGCAAGTACGCGCATAAGAAATGCTGCGAATCTTGCGGGTAGTCTGACTGTTTACTCAGTCGACTATGAACTCATGCACAGACGTTTTGGACACGTTTCAAAACAGGTGCTTGAAAAGGCTAAGGGTAACACAAAGTCGTTCCCACAGGATCTTGACGTTCCAACAAAACCTCCCATCTGCCGCGGATGCGCGCAAGGGAAAATGTCGGCGTCAAACTTCCCAAAGTCTGTCAATCGTGCGACCAAACCGTTTGATAAGATTCATTCGGATCTGAAGAGCTTCCCTACCGAATCCTATAGTCGGTACAAGTACTTCATCAGTTTCATTGACGACTTCTCCTCCCATGCCTGGGTCGTACACCTTCGAAAGAAGGATGATGCCATTACGGCCATTCGCAATTTCCTTGCAATGGTCAAGACCCAGTATGGCACCACCGTCAAACAGTGGATGTCAGATGGAGGGGGAGAATACAAGTCCAATGAAATGGATCGCCTCTTGAAAGACAATGGGATAGAAATCCTGACAAGCGCACCACATCAACCCCAACAAAATGGAAGGGCTGAGCGCTTCAACCGGACAATAGGCGAGAAAGCGCAAGCATTACGCTTTGACGCATGTCTCCCTGATTCCTGGTGGGAATTTTCTATCACACATGCGGTACACCTATACAACCGCACTCCTGTCAAGCGTCTCAATTGGAAGACTCCATACGAGATGCTCAAAGGAGAGAAACCCGATGTCTCGCACCTTCGTGTCTTTGGTTGTGGCGCATATGTCTATCTGCCAGAAGATGTCCGAGCTAACAAGCTCGCTCCGCGTTCGGAGCTCATGATTTTCTTGGGATATCCAGAAGGCATGAAAGGATACTTGTTCATGCGCACACGTAATAACACTCTCTTCAAAGGCACAAAAGCCATATTTGATGAGACGTTGTTCCCAAAGTGTCCTGATGCAAAGGTTCCGCGTGGTTCCACGCAAACTGGCGAACAACCAAATTCGTCAGATACTCCATCAAATGGAGGTGACATTCCTTTCGAAGACAGTGACGATGATGATGACGTCAATCGTCCTGGCTCCCCAAATCTTCCGAGAAGAGATCGCGGTCCTGATGATGACGATCATCAGCATGACCAAGATCCCCCTCAACTGCCTCCGGGAAATCTCGATCCTCCACAAGAACAAGAGGATCCTCAGCCACCGCTGAGACGTTCCGGCAGAAAGAGGGAAGCTCCGACAAAGCCTGGCAATATCTACGGGAAGAAAACACCTTCCGAAATAGAAGCTCAAAAGAAGAGCGATTGGAAAAAGGCTGTAGGCGACGATGAGCGAAGGCCAAGCACATCGCGTAAGCCTGGGCAGCAGCAAGAAAAGGTTCCCGGACCTAATGCAGCGCCACCTCCATCGCAAAGTGACTCTTCTTCTAAAGAGCCCGTAGACGCTGAAACGGAGATGGCTAGATTAGCCCGAGAAGGGGGAGTAGAGTTTATCCAATTCTTGCTCGCGAAAGCTGTAGCAGAAAAAGATGAACCACTTCGATCCACACCAAGAGAGTGGAATTTCCGTGACATCATGCGTATGCCAGACGCAGAACGGAAGGAATGGTTCGCTGCATGCAAAGAGGAGATTGAGGCTCTCCAAAAGCGTGGAGTGATAGAGCTCGTCAAGCTCCCTCCTGGCCGCAAAACGGTCAAATGTCGATGGGTCTTCGACGTCAAAACTGACGGTCGAAAGCGCGCCAGACTTGTTGCCAAAGGTTTCTCCCAAATCGAGGGTATCGATTATGACGCCATCTTCTCACCAGTCGTCAGATATGAATCTGTACGCACAATGCTCGCTGTTGCGGCATTAGAAGGATGGTATGTCACTGCCCTTGACGTCAAGCAAGCATTCCTCTATGGAAAACTTGACGAAGAAATTTACATGGAACAACCTGAAGGCTTCAAAGTCCCTGGCAAGGAGCACCTAGTGCTTCGTCTTCGCCGCGCTATCTATGGTCTCAAGCAAGCCGCCCATGCGTGGTACAAAGAGCTTGTGAAGTCTATGGAGTTACTACACTTCAAAAGACTATCGACCGATACCGGCATCTTTATCTTCCGTGATGCGGATGGTGGCTTCGTCATCATGATCGCATACGTAGACGATATTCTGTTCATGGGTCCGAACAGGAAGCTCGTCGACAGGAAGAAGGCTCAATTCATGGCCAAGTGGGAATGTCGCGATTTAGGCGAACCCACAGAGTTTCTCCGAATGCGCATACGTCGGAAAGGCGGCAAGATCTTCCTTGATCAAACTGCCTATCTTGAGAAAGTGCTGCAACGGTTCGGCATGGCTGACTGCCACGCCACAAAAACTCCGATGCCAGAAGGCTGGAAGCCTGAGTCTAATCCTGATCCTGTTGACGACAAGCTTCGCCAGCTATTCCAATCTATCATTGGATCGCTGCTGTATCTCATGTTGGGCACTCGACCTGACATTGCGTACGCCGTAACAAGGCTATCGCAGTTCGCAGCTAATCCGTCCAAAGAGCACTTGAAAAAGGCTCTGTACATATGCAGATATCTCCGAGGAACGAGCGACTATGCTCTAGTACTTGATGGGACGTCCAAACATGGACTAATTGCATACTCGGACTCGGATCACGCTGGTGACCACATCAACAGACGATCCATAACTGGATACATCGTCAAACTGGCCAACGCAACTATCAGTTGGACTTCTCATGCGCAGAAAACTGTCGCAACTTCTTCCACTGAAGCTGAATACATGGCGCTCTCTGACTGTAGCCGCCAAGCTATGTGGTTGAAACACTTGTTCGCTGAACTGGGTATTCCTATTGGAAAAATCCCTATCTGCACGGACAACAATGGTGCCATCTTCATCGGATCCAATCCGATCCAAGAGAGGCGTATCAAGCACATTGATGTGCGATACCATTACATCCGTGAACGTGTCGAGAACGGTGATGTAGAGATTCTCCGAGTAGACTCTGCAGAAAATCCTGCCGATATGTTCACTAAACCTCTCGGGCACATCAAGTTCCAGCAGTTCAGGAACATGCTCGGTCTCGAGTTCTACTCTTGACTGATTCGCTCAGAGCGCTTATACAGCTGCACTTAGCGAGGGGGAGTGTTGAACTTATCTTATCTTATCGTCTAGATTAGATTAGATTAGTGTAGAACATTCTAGACTCGGAGCCCTTAAGGCTTTAGTCATTTGCGCTTATGCGCATTTCACAGCAAGTGGAGCTCGCTTACTCACCTCGCTCCACTATTACTCATCATTGCTATGCTCCACTACGATGTCATAGCTCCACCTACTAGTATAAATTCTGTACCAGTAGCACCCCAGAATACAACGAGTTACACACTCATATCTACGTAGTCACTTAGATAGCCTCTAGCAGAAATCCTCCAGAAGGGGCAGAGAGATAGATGGCCAGTTTTCCATGACTGGTGAAGATGGGGCGCAGAGACCGGGGGTTGCGATACGACGAGAGCGACGACTACAGCGATAACGGTGAGGGTGTGGGGCGCAACGGCGACGAAATATATATTTGGCAAGGTGCAATGGCACTCGTATATAGCGAACTCGGCGCTGAGGGACGAGAGACTGCACTTACGCTTTTCGATAGTCATGCTTGTATTGTCCTCACTTTGTTACAACCCAAGCACTTGTCTTTTGTAGCTCTTGTGAGAGGCCGCGCTATAGTACGCGGAACGAGGGTTGGAAAGCTGTGCGTCAACATCAGGCCAGCACGTTCGCAAAGCATCATGGCGTCGTGGCAAGACGACTCGCCTACTCCAGCTCCTTGTGCCACACTGACCGCGTCATGCACACGAAAGTGCACCTTGCCAGGTTCCAGCAAGTCTTGTTCGCCGTTGCTTCGCTCAATATGCGCATGCTATTCCTGTGCAGAAGCAGGCGGTTCTCAACATCAGCCAGTGCCGACGTCTGAGCGGAGCACAATCTTCTATTCAATGGCGACAATCCATGCCGTCCTCGACATCGGCCGCGAAAGAACGATCAGTCTGACTAGCAGACCATGATCCATGTCAAGTTGCCAGAGGGACAATGTTTGGAAACCCAGATGCGTATGCACTGACCACTGCGTTCGTCGAGCGGCGAGCAAGGGGCAAGGAGCAAGGGCCGATGATGCCCACCGCCGGTCTTCGCCTCAGCTTCTTGCACGCTGCGGGCCCTAACAGACATCTGGAAACCCGCACGCCTGCCTTCGGACTGCCACACGCCCTAGCTGTGGCGAGAGCCGGCAGTGCCGGGAAGTATAGTGAACTAGGACGAGGGCGAGGGCGAGTAGGTGCCCGGGGGAGGGGAAAAGCGGCGTCGGACACATTGAGGATGTATAACCGGAAGACGCGGGTGCATGCCAGTGGGAAATTCATCCCCCTCCCCCCTTCTTCTGTCTGCAATCTTCAAACCTGACTTTCACGGGTTCGATCCCATAGACGCCCCCACGATATCCATAAAGCTCGCATCCGTCAGCAGTACCACCCCCACGTCCCTCGCCCAAGACCATGACCACTCTCATGCTCCTGCATACTCAAGCAAGCCCGCCGTTGCGCAATCGAAGATGCATCCCCATCCTCTGTTAACGCCGGCGAACGGCAGTTGAGAGCAGTCGGAGAGTAGTGTGGTGTGGTGCGAAGAGAGCTGTAGTTGGGCTATTGGTTATTGGCTGTGTTCGTGTATGGTGTGTGGTGTGCAGAGACTGAATGGGATGTTTGGGGCTTTGACTCGGAAGGCTCAGTGCATGGTGACCATAGTCACTCGCGCTATCCCGATTCTCCTCAGAGCCCCAAGACACTGCAGAGCAACCCATAGAAGGCCATGTGCTCCTGGTCCTGTCAGGCCTACCGATACAGCGCAGAACAACGACTGAACGAGAAAGACAAAAGCTAGAGGCAGAGTGCGAGAGGGAATGGCACCAAACCATGAATTTGCTCCCGGCCCCGGGAGTGTGGCGTGACGCGGCCACGTGGACAGTGGGAGACTGCAGCCGTGGGAGCCGGGACCGGACTTAAGCAGGGTTTCGGTTTCGGCAGCGACGATCTACATCAAAAACCGAAACCAAACAGGTTTACCCCACATCGCAACCGCACTCTGTCTCTCTTCCTTCCTTACGCTACCGGTGTTCTGTTCTCCTATCCTGCCCTGAACGCTGTCGCTCTATCCTCTGTCCGGTAACCGTTACCCTTGAACCCAGAAACGGAAGCGAACTTGAAGAAGAGACGGAAATGAACATGAATGGCAGCGCGACGGAGGCGATGCTTATGAGCTCGCGGGCTGAGCAGCGGCGGTTGAAGCTTATGGAGGCGGAGCGGGAGCAACTGGCGGAGGAAATGGAGGCTCTCAAGATCACAGAGGTATGAACGCGTTCACGGCGTCTGCTGGCTTCACAGGCGTTGACTTGCCCAGACAACGATACTGACAAGCGCACAGGAACAACTGACTATCCTCAAACACCCGTTCCGCAATGTCAAGTTCGAGTTCTGGGACCTCGACGGGCTGTACTGGACACAGTCGTCGCTCTACACGCGCCAGGTACGCCCTTCCTCTCTTTACCCCTTCTCCCACTCACTCACCTTCATAGTACCACCACCACGTAGCCTGGCACGCCACCCCAGCCGCATCTTCCCCCTTCTCCACGTCTATTGCCACTCCCCCACTCACCACCGACAATTGCACACCGGCACCACCCATAATTGACCTGACCACCCCCGACGACGACGTCGACCCCCAAGCCACCATCCGCCTCGCCTCGTCCTCCACCCCGCGGCCGCGCGCACGCAAGCCACTCACACGAGTGTACTCGAGCAACGACCTCCGCTTGCAGGCTGCGGGCAGTGGCTCTTCTGCGCACTCCGCTTCTTCCATGACACCCACTTCGACCTCCGCTACCTCTTCCTCCCCCTCAACTAAACACCCAAAATCACCGAAATCGGACTCGGCATCCTCCTCGCGCTCAGAGAACGCAGCCCCCACCCCGCCCCCACCTCCTCCGCGCTCGCTCTCCCGGAAAGCGTCGCGGCCCAACCTCTTAAGTGGCACAGGCGCGGGGTCGCGTGGCTCATTGGGGCGAGACCCCAAGGCTCGGGTGAAGAGCTCTTCGTCGTTCACCACGCATCATCAGAGCATGGTGCATAGCGAAGTGGGCCGGAGGGTGCAGAGCGATGGGTCGAGGAAGTTGGAGGTGAGAGAAGAAAGGGAGGAAGCGGACCTCGGGGTGAAGGAGCCCGGGAGCCCCATGCGCGAGCTCGACTTTAACGCGGGGTTCAACCGTGCGTTCCAAGTTAGAGCGCCGGCCTCTGGATCCCCAACCTCCTTCTCCTCTTTCTCTTTCTCGCCTTCGCCGTCGATTCCCTTCCAGCCAATCTCGGTCGGGGTTCCCGGTACGCGTGTGGGTTACGTTCGCAGCGAGGACGTGGTAAGGGAGTGGGCGGAGCAGGGAGTGTATCTGGACGAGGATGGGGATGGGGATGGGGATGGAGGGGAGGATGATGATAGGACACCGTGTCCTACGCCTGCGGCGACGCGGACGTCGTTCGCTGTGCACGACGTGGACCCGTTCGACGTCTCGGGTGCGGATATTACCGACATGGATTCTGTGGAATTCGAGTTCGATTCCCGGAGGAGGGGGAGTGGGACAACGAGAAAGAGTGAGAGCGAGAGTAAGAGTGAGAGTGAGAGCGAGAGTGAGAGTAGGAGTCAGAGTGAGAGCGAGAGTGAGAGAATGGACGAGAGAAAGGACGAGGTGGATGCGGATGCGGATGAAGGGTACTTTGGGTTGTCGGCGAAGGACTTGCTAGCGTTGGTCGGCTCCGAGCCGATGGAGGCGTCAACTGCGTCTGGTTTGTACGACTACGGCCGCGCGTATGTGTGCCCGCCGAGTCCGGTTGTCGGTGCTGTTGGGTGGTGAGCAGAGAGTGAGTGGGGGCGTTGGCGTGCGTGTCATGCCCACTTGGTCTTTGCTTTGCTTCTTCATTTTTGCTTCGAAGGTTTCCATCCGGTTTCGTTTTGCATCCCTCTGTGTCTCGGTTTGCCACCGTCTGTTTTTCGTCTGCGTCTGCCTGTCGGTCTGCATCCCCGGTTCTTCCTGTTGTTATTGCCTCTCACCTCTTTTTCTTTATAATGCTCTCGATTCCTGTGGAACAACTTGATCAACCCGTACGCATTGCATCTGGCGGCGTACTTGCACCTACTACTACTAGACCTGGCTCGTATTTCATTCCCTCTCCCTCTCCTTCTCGTGTACGCGCTCTCCCTCTCCATCCGCCCTCCCTCGGTGAACTACCATCGCTCTTCATCAGACCCACGGCACCAAAACCCGACTCGTCACCTAGATTTATAATTGTAATGACCCTGCTTATGAATGTACTGTTACGACTATAGATGTGGAATTGCTTTGACGCTTTTTTCTGGCTTGCTTATATCACTTAGAGTGCGTTCCACTCCTCCTCTGCCTCTGCCTCTACCTCCTCTGCCTCTGCCTCACCTTCTCCGAGCCCCCTCTCGTTCTCCGACCAGCCTCTCCTCCTCCCCACTCGTTTACATAACGCACATTCCATTTCTCCCTCTTTCTGTCTCTCTCTTATAGCCGGAAATTCAAAAGCGCGCTAAGTGCATACATAAGTAGTATGCTTTAGACTGCGAGAATCGTATCACGCATAAAATAAATGCTGCAGAAAGTATTATGACGGCAATGATTGCTCTGTACTTTTCTTCTCCAAGTCCCCGTTGCGTCTCATCCCGTCTCGAATCATATCTCGAGGACTACCAGTCGCAGTACGCGCCGAGGTGCAAGTACTGAGTAGCTGGCGGGAGTTGCCGAGTGCGCCTCTGAATCGGAAGCGGGCGCGATCCGTGCCAATGATCAAGCTATCGCTTTCGTCCGTACCGTCACCTCGACCTCGACTCAACCGCCTTGACTGTCATCCTCGTCTCCGCTGTGGCTAGCTGGCCACTCCTTGATTTCACATCGTGTGCTCGTATGCACGAACGGGCTTTTCAGAGCATGGGTACCGCCGCCACCGGACCGTGACGTCTTTGGATAAATCGACTCGGAAATTCCAGGATGGCGGCGCTGGGATGGGTATGGTCTGAGTAGGCTGGGAATTGGGATACGACAAGGATCGCACCAGGGAAAGTGGGGTTGGAGTGGATTGAAGAAGAAGTGTGACTAGGGAGATGATTTGCCTACTCAGTGGCGGCGGGCACCCTCGGTTTCCGTACTTATACATCCCCACTATTTCCGACGCCTCTTCCTCTCTCCCCCGTTCTCGGCCTCGCCCTCGCCTTCGTTCTCGTCCTCCTCTGCTTGACTTCCGGCCATTGCCACGGCTAGGGGGCGTGGCGGTCCGATGGCAGGTGTCGAACCATCGGGGACCCAAGCATCTAATCTATGTGTACTGCGAGTCCGGTGCCAGCGATCTCGTTTTCCAAACAACTATGACCTGCATTGTGTGCGTGCTCGTCTCAGCCGAAAACCGGGGATCGGTGTCGTCGCTCTTCGCTCGACGAACGCAAACGTTCGGTATTCCTCATACCGAATTGGATTGAGGTGCTTTGCACCCTCCTAGGGTGCGTGCACGTACGTCTGGTTGCCATTGAGAGGAGGTCGGAGGTCCGTTGGGGTGGGGCGCGTCGGGCTTATGCTCTCGTGCACCTTTTGGTCACCGCAGTCTATCCGGTCGGCGTTGTGTGGGCTGTTTAGCTTGGGTTTGAGGGATGGGGCGGACGCCGGATGGGTGACGCTGTGCGTGGCGTTTCGGAAGGCGGAAGAGGGAAGAGGGAAGGCAGGAGAGATCGAAGAGGTCAGCTCAACTTCAAATGAACCTGAAGCACGACTTTACAACTCAACGGTCTCCAGTTTGATGACAGGAATTCATTCGCCTCTTTGTAGAGAGACTGGGTTTGGAGCGGGGATTGCGGGGAGGGGTAGAGCTGCGGCTTGGGGTGAAGGCATGGATTTAGATGCTGTACGTGGGAGTCGAGCGGGCGTATGCGCAGTTGGTGGTGGGGATGGGATAGGGAGAGTGAGAGTGAGAGGGAATGGATGCGCTCGTGGGTGGGGAGTGTGGATGTGCGATTTGATGTGTCAGAAGGAGTGGGACGGGATGGGATGGTAGAGCGATGACGCTTCTGGGGGAGCGGCGTTTCGGGCGCGCAAGGGAGGGGGGTTCAGGAAGAGTGGGGAAGAGCAGAAAAATGTTGATGAAGAGGGAAGGGAGCGGGGCAGCGCAACGGGTATCCCCAGCGTTACAGGCCAAACTTGCGAGGTCAGAATTCTGGAATCCGGTAGGCCTGTGGAGATAGGACGTTGGCTGTCCGCTGATGGCTCGACCAGGCCGCTGGATGTGAGACTTGCGTCGGTACATAGTTTTGGCCGTTCAATATCATATGCGAGCTAAGTTTACTGATGTATTGTATCCAGGGGAGGTGATATATGCGGCGGCCCAAACGAACGGAGTATAACACTGCCATGATAATCTGCTGGAGGACGACTCTCGCAGTTCTACAGCGTTTTACATGATCCCTACATTTGCTTCCCTTACACACATCCGTCACCGCCCCTGCATTAGTGTTGCGTATGCGGTAGGGTCCGCCAGAGGCCCTAGAGATGTCAGACCCCCCTCACGAGGGAGAGCGGTGAGTATATCGAGTGCCTGGGCAACGGTTCACTTCGAGAAGAACTGTCGATGGGATTCGAGGGTGTGTTTGCTGGACGGGCGGTGGTGAAGGGGTGGCGGGGAGTGAATGTTGTGTGGCTTCTAGTGCGACGAGATGGGATGGAATTGGGTTGCTGGAAATTTCTAGGAGGGGGAGAGGTGCTAGAGCCCCAGACAGGCCAAAGGGGACCCGGTGTATCCTGCACCAATGAAACTCTCATGGATGACGACTTTTACAAATTCACGGCTCTCCACTTGATGTCTTCGCCCCCCTCCTTCACCCATCTTCATCGCTTGAAGAACCCAACCCATCAAGGGCTTTCAGCACCAGCTGCCTCGAAGTCTACAACAAGATTTCCAGGACCATCTCTCAATCTGGACCAGGCCGCATCGCAGATGTCTTCGATAGAAATGAACATACTCCCCTTATGGGGTGTCTATTGTGCTCGCCATGTGGATGGTACAAGGCGGATGGGTGCAATTGCGTGACCCATTTTCCCTCCTTTCTTCACCCCCATCATCCAGCTTTTTTGCTTTCGGACAGTCAGGAACAAATAGCGCATCGTGAGTTGCTTTCACCGAATTCCAGGAGATTACTTCGCTGACTTTAGACGTAGGAGCCTCACAATGTCTCAACGAACTCACTTGTTATCCCTCCCGCAAGAGCTACTGTGCAAGACAGTTGCAGAACTTTCTCTCGTCGACATGCTTGAGGCACGAGCGGTATGTGCTTGTCAAAATTTTACCTGGAGCGAACCTGATCTCATGTACAATAGACCTGCCGCGCTCTACACCGGGCGTGCAGGACTCGTCAAGTCTGGCGGCAGCTACTTCGCAACTCCTTGGGGGTGACAATACCGGAGCCATTCTTTCTCCCGAAGCCTCTCGAGGAGTGCTCCTCCCAGGAACTCGAGTGCGCCATTCGCAGGTGGGACGCCCTGTGGCTGCCCGCCGCCCCTCTACGGACAGTACGACGAGACGTCGCGACTCCTCCGCCAAACAAAGAATTTCCTAGTAACGGTTTACCGGTCATGCTGCCAGGTGGGAGGTGGATGCTGCTCTGTGGGCTCGATAGCTCAGTGTGGTATTTTGACCTATTGGAAGACTGGACCTCCACCGGAGCCCTCGAACCGCGCCTCCTTGTCCCTACCAAGGAGTTCGTCCCCGAACGTGCTAGGCCACGACGATCAGATTGTATACAGGCTACCTTGGCGGTGGACTGGACATCCAAAGAGGCTCTGGGGTCATCTAGAAACAGCTGCGCGCTCACACGATTCAATATCGCGGTGCTTGTTCGAGACGTTTCCCGGGCTTTCCCGAGAGAAACGATGTACGTCGATATCTGGAATGTCGAAGTGCAAGATGGGCCAGACGGATGTCAGCTATGCCTCAGTGAAAAGCTGTCGTCTTTCTGTGACAAACCGTATTCGGCCGGGAGGATTGCTTGTCTCTACGGCCCAACGCTCGCGTACGCTGCAGACCGCC
This sequence comes from Auricularia sp. M12, assembly GCA_037042885.1. Lineage (NCBI taxonomy): Eukaryota > Fungi > Basidiomycota > Agaricomycetes > Auriculariales > Auriculariaceae > Auricularia > Auricularia sp. M12. Next base: position 5,751 of record JAXOIY010000018.1, on the reverse strand, counting down.
ACAGGGTATCCATTGTCAATTGGCGCGAAGTTAACGGCAAAGGTACGGACGATGCTTTGCCTGGTCGCTGTATCGTCACCGGTACTGCTGAAAGCGAGATGGACGGTGCAAAGCTTCCGAAAATAGAGGTATGTGTGTTTATCTCCCCAGCACACCAGCTCCTTTAGCTTACAGATAGATACCCAGTCCCTGCACCTTCTCCCCGGAAACCGCATTCTCATCGGCTTCAAAACTTGGATCAAACCTTCCTCCCGAGCCACATTCACACTGCGTAACTGGGAACGAGATCACCCTATCTGCGATATTTCGCAAACGCACTCCGAGAGCTGCTTCGTCAACCAGTGCTTCAGCGAACCCAGCTGGCAATACATTGCGCCGTATCCGGCCATTCTGTTCCCTTATCAGCCCCCGCTCGTCATCCGCGATGCAGTGCGGATGGTGCTACCGACTTGGCTTGCGGTTTACGGGTTGGTCGTGCCATTGGCCCCGGACAACGATCATAGGGTGCAACTCATCCCACTTGTTGAAGCCAAGTTCGACAACAGAGGCCTCGCCCAGCAGGCTTTCTCTGTGAATCGGGCCGTTGGCGTTTGTCGAGATCATCGTCCAGCGTACGCCATGCATTATTGCCGCTATTCGTGGACCGGCGAACATGAGACGAAGAATGGTATCTCGTCTGGGTCTCGCGTCATCGACAATCCAATCGAAAAACATTTGTGGCATTCGGATCGCGAACCACTTGCAGGGCGCTTACTCTTCGACCCATTCTCGAATCGGGTCGTCGTCTTGAGTTATAATCTCACTCACCTTTACACCATTTTCGCGACCAAGTTCATGACGGAGGGCGAGGGGAGTCCACCCGCGAATATGTTAAGGGGACTCTTCGGGGGCGAGCTTCCTGAACGACGACCAAGCGCAGAACAGGCTGGCCCCTCGGATGGACGGTCGGACGACGAGTCAACAAACGTTGCACCGAGTCCTAAGCAGCTGAAGCGGAAATGCAGGGAAACCTCCGAGGGCGGTTCGACGAGCTCTGGCTCGGACACTGCATCGGAAGGAGGTGCATTGGAATATGCGTCCGAGTCGGGAGGAGGGCGCTCGGATGATGAGGTCAGCTGGAAGGGCCTTGGCTCGCTGCGAGACGATTTAGACGGGGACTCGAGCGCGGACAGTCGCGACGATCGTTCACAGTCAGGATGGGGTTCAAACGACGCAACAGAAAGAATTTACTCGGATGACGAGACCAGCTGGAAGGGCGTCGGTCCCATCAATGATTGCTTGGACGAGGATTCTTCACAGGAGGATAATCGTGGCGCTGGTCTGGAAAGAGGTTCTTACAATGAATCGGGTGACCGGGGACTTGAATTGGGATTATTGAAGGGCGTCAGAAAACCTTCAAAATGCGAGGAAGAGTAGAAGTGCCTGTTATTTAGTAAGGAGCGGCGACTTTATCCACTATACCCGTCCTACTTGACGAATTCGTACGCATCAGGTGCGATGTACGTTTCCATTGGCTTTTCCATTATCCCGTGAACTATCCTATTCCGCGGCAATATCTGAATCGCATCAATGGCGGTCAGTAAGTTTGAATACTAGTAGTAATGCGATAACAGTGCGAGCTACCCGAGCGTTTGGACATTGGCGTCAAAAGAGCAAGGATAACCCGCGCGTAATATCCTAGGTCCTGTTCAGAGGGAAGGGCTTGAACCCAACCTTTCCCCATGGTCGAGTCCAGGTTCAGACGGTAGGTAGGTAGGTAGATGATACGGCACGGTCCCGAATGGAACGCCGGTGATTCAAGCGCCCAAGCCAGTTCCCCGCTCTAACCCTAACCACGACGAAAACCTGGCCCGCCGTCGCGCCGTAAACGGGAGTTGCCGAAACGCGAAATTGAGCTTCGGCGGGCGTCACTCACCGTTCTCTCATCTCGCCAAGCCCATCCTCCACTGCACATTCACTAGCTCTTCTTTCTATCGGATTCCAGCTTAGGAGTGATTATGGGCTTTCTGACATCCTCTGTCGCTGTTGAGCCTGCGACTATTTGAGTTGGATATCTCCCGGTCTCCACTGGGTGAGAAGTCACATTCGAGGTGGAAGGGCGAGTGTAAACTGATATTTACTTGAAGAAGCAATATTATATGGTTTCTTACAGCTTTATTTTGCCGGTGCAAGCAGCCATAGTGGCGGCACTCGCGTCTCGGCGCCATCCTTAGTTGCCATTCGAACTTTCAGACCTTCTCGAACGATGGGAATCCGCTGCTTCAAGGACTCACGTTCAAGCTGCTTTTCTACGACCATCAGGGATGAAAATAGAGACAATCCCGGTATCTAATGAGGATGGCGATGGAATGAAAGTGGTGTCGTATTGGCTGGGTGCTCTGGGATAGGGCCGGGTGCTTGAACGCAGGAGATAGGAAGGCAATCGGGACGCATGGCCGGAGACTGAAAAAAGGTGCATTGGTATGTAGTACATCTGGCGCAACACGAGCATGCTACTAATAAGAACACAGGCGGCGAACACATAGCTCAAGACTGGAAAAACCGGCAAGAACCTGCTCCGTATCAGCAAAACAGTCAGCGAACTATGATTTGGGCGTTGTTGCGCTCCTGGACCTGGGATGTCTGTTTTTCAAGCTGTCGCTGGATCCAACGATCTCGACCGCGACTAGTTTACACATCGAGCGCTTGCGGACGTCGAGCATTACCAAGGATTTGCGCAGAGTTACGTCTAAGTTCACTGAAGTAGCAGAGATCAGTTTGCATTGGTATGTACTACAGATAAATCAAGCCCGGCTTTGATTCACTGACGCACTCCATTTAGGCGGAAGTGTAGGCGCAGCGAAAGCTACAGGATCAAGTCCAGCATTTGCCTTGCTAGATTGCTGTCATGCCATATGTTCATATTTGTCAAACACAGAGTCTTACTAGCCATTCACGGATACCTTTCATCGGTGTGGACTCCTCCAGCGCAATATTTAGCGAGCTTTGCACCGAAGTACCACCGGAACAGGGCGAAAAGAGCGAGGATTGGGACCGGGTCGTCACATCCTCTTTCAGTCGAAAGGCGTGGGCCTAGCTCCCATCCTAGCTTCATCCCCGCTGTCAAGCTATCGTCTAAATCACTCCTCCTTGCACCCGAACTCTACCTTCATAGACCTTCATCCGAGGTCACGCAAAAAATGGATGCAATCGCTTCAGCGCCAAAGGCGAGTCTCGCTGTCGATGAGGCAGGGTTTGGGTTCGCAAAGCGGGTTAGAATAACGTCGGAGATGCTGCAAGGGCGTGGAAGGTGAGAGCAGTGTGTGGTACTCGGACTGAGCGATACGCAGGTCGACGGTGTCAAGGATAGGCGTTGTGCGTCAACAAAGCTGGGATGGGGTCCGGTGGGGATGATACACCTGTGAGTGGTGTATCATGCGCGCTCAATGGTGCTGATTGACCACATCTAGGCGTGGCGATGGGCATTGATCGCTATGTGGGTGGTATGCTCCCCAACCACGCTCCGCGCGCCCAGCATGAGACGCCGGACAATGGCCATTGTATTATTGGTGAGTTGCGCTGCATGGTTACAGCGCCCTCTCCAGGACTGGTGGCTAATGTCGAGACTCTTATTTGTGGCACAATGATAGAGAACTTACACGATGAAATATAGAACGCTTGGAAGGGATTGGCAACGAGAGAAACAAAGGCAGAGCAAACACTACTACAGCCGCTTCCTTTCAGCCATTGTGCTTGGACAGCACCCATCGTTTCTGCTCAGAGAAAGGGTTCGAGGTTGAGGCGGAAGCTATGGTACTAACAATTGCGCACAATGGCTCCCCTTTGATGCCTTGTTTGTCTACTGCACTGCGCGCAATGGCGGTTGAGCGTACCCCGCTCGCATGCAGACTTGTCTGCACTGTCAGTCGGTGTGACGCTACAGCCTGCATCCGGGACTATAACCTCTGGTATCTATGCAGCAGCACGCAAGTATGGCACAACTGTTTATTGTTATCTTCGGAGGTCGTGAAGACTGCCCTTATACACGAAGTATCCATGCAGACTCCTGGAGGTATATAAGGGACCTCGAAAGGAGGGATATATTCACTACTACTGCATTGCTCTCCTCACGACAAGCAACACTCACAACGATACTGACGACCCTCAGACAAGAGAAGATATGGTGAGAAGTTCTGATTACTCCTTCCCGAGGGGCCTTGCTAACTATGTGCGTTTGCCAGCCCCCTACGCGTCTCAGCGACGTGACTCGGTACGACTTGACTCGGTTCAAGTTGAAAGAGTATGATCTTGGCTCTGTTGGAACCACGGGTGCATTCAACCAAATATTGGGTGAGGTGAAGATGTGGTCTCTGGAAACCTTCCATGTCACCTACGCTCAAGAAATTCACCGAGGGCGTCTTGACTCGGTTTGGCAACAATGTCGATCTGGCTTCAAGGCCGAGTTGACCCGTCTCAACTCACTCGATTCACAGGTATGCTCAATCCATGATCTTGAAATTCTCCCTCAGCAATGCTTATGTGTGTGCGATCAAGTCCATCGACTGGGTACGAGATGTGGTAACAGCATTCACCGGACTTGTGCAGAAGTCCTGCAATGATGACGCTGCTACTTTTCGAACGACCCAATGCCTGTCCAACATTGAAATAGCAACAAGCCTCGTACCTGCAGCGGATGTCACGGCGAAAATGGTTGAACATCTGAGGGATCACGGCACATCGCCTCACAAGATAGCGCAGATTCAGACTCTCGATTTGCTCAACCCCTGCCGGATCGCGAAGGATGGCGTCCTGGAGGATTTGGAAGTGATCGGCAGCGGGGATTATATGCTAGTCGGTTTCCCGGGTTTCCCAGAACGCACTGATAGGGCCAAAGGCCACTGCTGCCGTATGTCATCATCCTTCAGGCTGATTACGATGACTGAACAGAGTCCCTAGTGGAGATACTGAAGGATCGATTCGCGTTGGATCGTGCCATGGCCCTCTTGGAAATCTGGGACTACGGCGGAAAGACGAAGATAGTGCCAATACATGTGGCACAATTGAACCAGAATCTTGACGAACATGTTCCGCGAGCTGTAGCCGATTCGCTGGTCAGGTGCGTGTGTCCGACTTTGAGGTGTACTGATGCCTCACCAATAATTTCTTCTTCCTTCAGCATGTCTAAGGCAAGGTACGGGCCCTTAACCATGCTTTTCGTACCGTGCCCTCATCCTTTGTCCTGCAGCCGTGATATCATGCCATGGGTCCTCAGTAATGGAGATGAGTGATCTTTGGATGCACCAACACGACAGGAGGTAGGTGGAGGTACACGCACTTGCGCGTTGAACGGGTGATGGGTAGGGGCAGGTGCTCGATGACAAGCGCATCCCTGGTCATGAAGATGTTGAACCTTTGGGTGAGTGTGTGTGTTGATCTTTTTCCGATCGCAGAGTCTCACTGTCTACAGTTATTCTCGGACCGCACTGTCCTCTGGAGCGCTATGGGTCGCCGACGGGTCTATATCGGCGGAGCGCCCGGGCCTGTTATACCAGGCTTCATTACCATATAGTACCAAGGTATCTTGTGATAATGCTCGGGCCGCTATGTAAGTATTCCTCACTCTGTTTGTTTCCCCCTCTTATATGCCCCATGTCTTCGTATATATATATGTCCTATGCCCGTATACTATGTCCTTGCGCACTATGCTTATATGTATCAAGAATCATGCCCATCCGGTCACACCTATTTTGCAGATGGAATTGTGAATAACGC
>JAXOIY010000017.1:0-79448 GCA_037042885.1 Auricularia sp. M12 | reverse complement strand
TGCTGAAGGAAAGGATCTCGAAGACCCAGAGTCAGGGATCCATCGGCTTACGGCCTATTCTAAAGTTCAGTACCGCGAACTTGTTGCAAACCTAGGGGAGCCCGAGGAAGGGCAGACTCGCATCCCACTGAAGAGAATCTGGGCTTCAGAAGGTGAAAGCAAATAGACGGTAGAGTCAAGGAGGCAATGTACACAGTCTACAAAGCCAATAGTCAGAACCAATCCTAGCTTCCAGAAAGCCATACTCACAAGAAACATATAACCAAATCAAATCCCATCCCCCCTTCTCAACCTATTAAACTTTGGTATCATCTCCCGCAGATAATCCGCATGCTTCCTCCTCAAATCCGCTTCCTGCACCTTCCCTCTCCCGCTCCACTTCCGGCGCTCGGCCGCGGGGCCGTACACGACGGTGAAGTCGTCGAGGATCTCGTCTTCGATGGGGACCACGAGGCACCCAACGCCGATGACGCAGTAGTTGGATATCCGGACGGTGTGGTGTACGCGGGAGCGGGCTGAGATGGTGTTGTGGTCGCCTATGCTAGGGCATTCGACGCCTAGAATAGGCAGGGTTGAGAGGGTGGAATGGATCCAGGCGGGAAAGGTAGTGCTCACGACAGCCGACTTCGAAAAGGTTCTCGTCGCCAATCCGCATGACCTCTTTCCTCCTACATCATGCAATTTGGTTAGACAGACGCCACAGACGATGGCCAGGACTTGCCTATTCACGATGATAGTCGCCTCCTCGATGATACATCCCGAACCAATGACGATAGCTCCAGCAATAGCGAAGATTGTCGCTTTTGGATGGACAATAGTGCCTAAAACGCAAGGGGCGAGACTATGAGCATCTACAAAGCCACTCTTCTGGCTGTATTCCCAAACATACCTGCGCCAATGGTGATATCGCCCTTCAGTTCGACATCTTGGCAAACTACGGCTTTCGAATGTATCGTGAACTTGTCGCGACTGTGAGAATGAATTCCAATCAGAAACCACGTAGATGCTTTGCAATGGGCAGGTCACAACACATTGGCGGCATTTTGATAGTCGGATGTACGTGGTAAGAGGAAGTCCGAAGAGGCGCGGTTGTCGCGCCCCTAACTTTTCGACAACTCTCACGTGACCACACATCAAGGTCTTGGCGCTTAGCGTCAGAAAGGGGCCTCGAGGACAAAGAGAGTGAAAGGGCTTTCAAGAAGGCGAAGTCTATTGCAAAGAACTGTTTAACCTTCGTAACGAAAGTGAGAACCAGGGCGCCGCAGAACCAAGCATACCAGCCCCTAATTATTTCCACATTTTGTAAGAAGAGGCTTTTGCAAGGCCAGTCTAAATCCCCGTGTAATCTCTGACTTCATGGATGTTTGGATAGAGTAAGACGGGGAAGGCGGAGGGAGTCGGCCTTAGAGGTGAGGGAGAAGACGAAGCCGTTAGCGGGTACAGGGTCCTTTGGGGGCTGTTAAGCGTAGTCCACCGGACAACATTTGCCTCGAGGACGGAATCTGGCATTTAATAGCGGAGAGGACACGATTGGAAGGTTCTATATGAGTGACTCGCGGCCATAGAAGTATCAAACATTGCACAGCAGAGAAGAGCAGCTGACCGCAAAGTAGGGTGCAAAGTCAAGCGCCCGTAGCCACAGGCAAATCCAGGGTCGCCAGCGCTGCGGAATAGCGAAGGCCCTCAGGATGGTACCCTCGTGTTGCGACCGTCGTAGTCTCTGTGGGCAGCAATAAAAATATCCGATTAACAGCGTAGAAAATACAATGGAGGCGATGCGTGGCGACGGAAAGCGAGGGATGTCGATGCTGGGTCTATGCAGTCTGGAATTTCGTGAGGTCGACAAGCTCGCACCATCGACTCGTCCCACGGGAAGCCTCGTCTCTGGGCAGGACGTCCCCCTTCTCGAGGACGACCCCGACGAACTTGCGCTCGCCTCGCATCCACTTTTCCTTGTAGAATCGAACGTAGCCGGGTGCAGTCGCGAAGATGGTGTGGTCGCGTCCAATACCGACCTGGAAGAGCGTTTGTTGTCAGTGTAATTGTACCCGCACGGTTGTGGACGCAGCGGCCTACGTGTTGACCAGGATGGAACAAGGTCCCTCGTTGGCGCACAATAATGTTGCCAGGAATCACATACTGGTCTGTGGAGGAGGTGAGCTTGTCTCTGAAAAGACAACAATACAATAGCGCACCTGAGAACTTCTTCACACCTAGGCGCTTACCGGGTGAGCCACCATGATTGTGCACGGTGCCGCCTGCGCGCTTTGTTGCCGTGCGCACCGCACCGACGCCTGTCAGAAGTGAGTCACAGGGCGCACCCCTTACGTGTCATCCCGACGCACCGAAGAGAGAGAAAGGACTCTTGGCCGCGAGGCCTATCCGAGTCACAAAGGACATGGTGTGTCGCGTTGGAGTCAAAAATCGCGGACTGTGGGCGGGGAAGCCGCGGCAAATGCCGAGTCACAAGACATCAGGACCAATTATAAAGTCGCCTAAATTGCTGTGCCACTGCTCTCTCCATCATACCAGCTTCACACCTCGCATACCCACAATTCAAAATGGTCCTCCTCGTCACGTCCGACAACGAGCAATTCAACGCCGACAAGGAGGTCGTTGAGCGCTCCGTTCTCATCAAGAACATGCTCGAGGGTCCGTTTTTGCGTTCCTTGGGCCCTGCCGCCCGCACTGACCAGAGGCGCTTGTTCTTAGATGTCGGTGAATCCGACCAGCCCATCCCTCTTCCCAACGTTTCATCAAGCGTGCTGAAGAAGGTATGCTTTGCGGGAATGGCGATGCCCGCATATCGCTCATGAACGCGCCTTTTTCAAAGGTTCTTGAATACTGCGAGCACCACCGTGGCGAGCCTCTTCCCTCTGCCGATGCCGATCAGAACCAGGACGAGACCCGCAAGAGGACGACTGACATCAGCGAGTGGGACCAGAAGTTCATCACCGTCGACCAGGAGATGCTCTTCGAGATCATCCTCGCCGCCAACTACCTCGACATCAAGTCTCTGCTGTAAGTGCTGTTGAGCAGAGATAATAGTGGGCGGGCATTGATCTGGAATCCGCAGTGATGTTGGGTGCAAAACCGTTGCCAACATGATCAAAGGTAAGACCCCCGAGGAGATTCGAAAGCTCTTCAACATCGTGAACGACTTCACGCCCGAGGAGGAGGTGCGCACTGGTTCTTCGTCCACTCATTCCTTGTCTCACGTATCTCTTCATCTATCAGGCCCAGATCAAGAAGGAGAACGTATGTGCCCAGGCTTCTTTCTTCATTACCATCGATACTGACTGGCATGGCAGGAATGGGCTGAGGATCGATGAACGGCTGATTGATACCTTTTCCTTGCATCCCGTCCTTCCCTTTTCTACATCGTCTCGAGCTGTGTGTACATTTAATCCCATCCACGAAACCAACAAGCAAAGCATTTTCCGCGCGATAACACGAGGCGATGAGGACGCGCGTGTCTGAAATGAGGTTCTCCTTACGTAAGGTTACGGTATACCGGAGTCTCTGTCGCCCTCCAAAAGTAGACCATGTCAATGTCGAGGCAGTTCTGACAATCCCTGAGCTCTATATAATCCTTATAAGTCGCCGGTTTCCTGCAAGACCTCCTTGACAGTTGCCACCCACGATGTCTCTCATTCCTGAGCTGCCAGGCAGGCTCGTGCAGCGACACTCCGACCAGGAGCAGTGGCTGAAAGCACACGTCGCGAGGATGTGCGGGTTGGATCATGACAGGTGAGTCGGCCTCCAGGGCGCTTGGATTCTTTGTTAAAGAGACCGCAGGAAGGTTGAAAGCGTTTCAGATTCCCTGGCAGTCAGCCCGTCAGTTTCGGTGGAAAAGACCTCGCCAAGCTGGAGCAGTACGAGTGCGTCTGGTGTCGTCGTCGACGTGTGGAACGGGCGTTGAACAAGACTCTACAGCTTCTGGGTCTGCGAAAAGTCGGACGGCATTCGAGTGCTGTTCTTGATAGCCTACGACCCAGAGTCGAATACGCAGGCTGTCTTCCTCATCGACCGGCACAACACATACCGCGAGATTGAAGGCTTTTGCTTCCCTCACCATGAAGACCCAAGACGGAATCTGAAGAACTCATTGATTGACGGGGAGCTGGTGATGGACGTAGATCCAAAGACTCGCCAGGTGCGTCCTGCTATGTTCTAAAGTTGTGAACATGTTCTGAGAATTGTCTAGCAAACGCTGAGATTCCTCGCGTTCGACTGTCTGGTGATAGACGACCAGAATGTCATGTCCAAGACCCTCGACAAGCGCTACGGTGTGCGTATATGCTCGCCTCCTCCTTCTGAGAGCAATTCTCATGTTCCGGGTGCTACAGAGGCTCAAGGAATGGTTCTACCGCCCGTACTCTCGCATGATCAAAGACCACCCCCAAATGGCCGCCATGCAACCCTTCGACATTAAAGTCAAGGATATCAACTTTTCCTACCACGTCGAGAAGGTCTTTAACATGGACATCCCGAACCTCATGCACGGGAACGACGGTCTCATATACACATGTGTTACCACACCCTACACCCCCGGCACGGACCAGAACATGTACGTCGTCTTCACCGTCATTCCAAAGCGCATATACCCTGACATACGTACTCTGCGTGCAGTTTGAAGTGGAAACCTCCATCAGAAAACTCTATCGACTTCAAACTCGTGTTGCGCTTCCCCCCAACGCGGGAAAACCCAAATAAACCAGACTTTTGCGCCAAACCCCTCTTCTGGCTGTTCGTCTGGCTAGGCGGAGAGGGCCATAAAGCGCAATACGAGCCGTTCGACGAGTTGTATGTCACTGACGAAGATTGGGAGAAGTACGTGTTGGCGTGCCTTTATCCGCTCTTTTTCTCACTGTTTTCCTACTTAGAATGAAGATGTCTGGAGAACAAATTGACGACCGTATAGTGGAGGTACACTGGGACCCAAGCCTGCAAAAATGGAGGATGATGCGGTTCAGGGACGACAAGCCTCAAGGCAACCACAAGCGTGTCGTCGACAACATCATTCAGAGTATAGCTGATGGTGTAGAGAAAGACGCTGTGGGTTCGCACTCCTACATTCTCTCTACAGTATCTAACATTTATACCTCCTCCCAGCTCCTCGCACGGTCAAACGCAATCCGCAACGCCTGGAAGACACGCCAAGGCCTCCCCACCCAACCCGCACCTCCCGCACCCCCTCCAAACAGCCGGGTCCCTCCACCCCCCGCCCAAGGTGCCTATCCTGGGCCTCCACAGCAGCAGTCGATGCCTCCTAAACCCCGGGCACCACCACCGAACGTCGCGATTCGGTACGGGCCTCTTGCACCGAGTCCTTGGAGCAAGGTGGCTGGGCCTGAGGTTGTGTGCGGGATGAGGCGGTAGTCTACAAGCGCAAGTGGCTGCCTGCTACTTGCGAGTGTATACATCGAAATTGGCTCGATATACCCTGCGACTCTGGTGCCATATACGAATTACGCGCCTGGGGTCGCGTGGCAGCACCACAGGGATACGGGGAGGCACTTGGCTACGCATGTGTTGGGGGAAGGGGTATTCAACCTCTGGAGTGAGGGAGGGAAGGCTACCCTCTCACCGAGAGAACCGGCCAAGGGAAGGGCTGCTTGGGACAGCGGGAAATAGCGACCCTTGCTGTCAGAATATTGACATATGCACCCCCTAGTGCAATACTACCTTGACCAGGGCGCGCGTGCCTCGATCTCGGGGCGACTTCATCGACATCTCCCGGTGATTAGTCCAGCCTAGCCTGGAGTGTCCAATTACTAAACGTCGTCGCCACCTTTTCTCTGTTGGCACGGTGTTTAGGCATACGGAATGCTACTGCTCAATCTACGATGCGACCTTATATGGCTGGCCTGGCTTTGACTGTGGAGACACCACACACCCCGTGTCGTATTATGATGCCTTTCCTCTGTGGGCAATTTCAAGCACTTCGATTGATTCGGTAGTCTGAACTGCGCCATGCTTTGTGTCTGGAACTCTCGACACCCCTTGAGCGTTTGGTGGGCCCAGGCGGGGTATGACAACTCAAATCTTTTCACAACCTCCGCATTGGGCTTTGCTTGTCCACGGGGCGCTACACACCCGGCGTTGAGCTGGAGTGTGCGTCTTCAATCGGGTACGAGGGTCAAGATCCTCTGTGTTAACAGCGAGCAGATTGCACTGCCCCGATTTCGAACGCCCGTAACTGAGGAATCTTTTAGGCCGCTGTGTTGCACACTTCTAGCGTGAGGGCAGATTCGTGCAAACTGTCGACGTGCTCGACACCCACTCGAGTGACATATACTTACCGTCTCTTTTAGGGAACGCGAAGTGCCGCTCGACTGACGAGATAACGTCGCAGCTACCGCCGCACCCATCTGCTTTCAGGGGACGTTAGCAGGTGATTCTAAATCCCCTGCGCATATCATCGGAATGTGTCCCCTTGTCTACGAGCGCCTACACAATAAATACGAATCGCGCCATCGCAGTGCGCATACAGTACGTTCGCCATCTCCGCCACCATGACGTCCACCGCATGCCATGCTCACTGTCGTCGGTGTCGCTGACTTTAATTGATCGCCCAACCAGACAAGAAAGCGCACTAACCATAAAAGGCTGGCAGGCGCTTGCAATTGGGCGCTTTGCGAAGCGCGCGTTACTAAGCAGGCTCTGAGAAACAAGGAGGGTCCCAAAAGTCGATTTCAGAGGGAACAAAAAGCGCTCGCTGGGAAGAGGGAGCTTTGGGTAGAGGGTCACAAGCCTATGTCGTGGACCATCAGAATGGGTACAACACCGGGTGGGGTCACTGCACCCATAAATCTGCGGAAGAGCGGTATTGTATTCTTACCTTTTTGTTGTCTCGGAGAACAAGGACCGCCGACGCGACGGCAGGGTGCGGCGATCTATGTATCCAGGTGATAACTGGCTACAGCGCCCAAAAGCCGTATAGACACCTGGATGGCGTCGCCTCGGGATGAGTATAAGGGTCTACACAGGATATGTGGGGCGACGAGGATGGGCGCGACGGGGAAGTGAGGAAGAATCAGGGGAATGGAGGGACCATGCGCAAGCATGGTTATACTCGCACAGACGTCAAAGCCTCGACAGACGTCTTGGCCTACAGTGACGACGGCGGTGCCCACAAAATGCGCGGTTCCTAGCGCTTGGATAAGGACAAGGAACGGTAGCCAGGGCGCCCAGATGACCATGTCCACCGCTGGAGACATCCATCGCAACAGTCTAATACACGTTCGTCAAAATCTTTGTATTTCGTGACTTCGTCAGACGTCAGATCATTGAGAGGATGGAGAGAGTAACTAGAGATAAGTAGATTCGAGAGCGAGTTGCAAAATGGAAAGCATATGTGTCAATGCGGAGAGAGACAGAGAGATGAGCGAGATGGGCATGCATATTCTAATCGTACAATAGTGAGATGAAAAAGAGTTCAGAGAGGGAGGTAACACGGAGAGCGGATTGAGGAAGAGTTGATTGTGGTGGACGCGTTGCAGAAGAAGAGTAGAGAAGCGATCGAGCAAACCCAAAAATCAATGACAAGGATAGCTAGAAGGAAGAATAGTGCAGTGACGACAACGATTGAAGAATGCAGAATGACAGCGAAGAAGAGATGCGTAATGTTGCGTGAGGGTGAACGTCAAGAACAACGTGAATGAGACTAGCAATGGAAGTAAAGTGTTAGAATTGAATGTAAGGCATGAAGGGAGTAAAGTAACGGTGTCGTAAATGGCGTCGACGCCCACCTTCCGGTTAGAAGGTAGACAGTCTGATGCGAAATGCGTTGGTGAATGGGTGCAGAAGGGAAAAGACAAAGCCTTGCCTGCTATCAGGCTGGGCCGAGAACGTATCCGAGACCACGTAGATGATCGTGCTGTTGCAGAGGTAAGCCCGTGCAGTCGAACGGTTTCCACAATTTTTGAGTATCGAGAAGGCATTCGTAAGAACGTAACGTCGTGCAACGCGATGGATGGAGTGATATGTACGGAGTCTTGCTGTTGATTAGCCTTGAAGTGTGCCGGGGAGCGTTGGAAAGAAGAGAAGAGGCAGATGTCCCTAATGGGCCGGCTGGCCGGCTCCATTTTTCAATGGAGGAGGCACATATCGCCTGGACGATATGTGCGCTCAGCAGACGAAGCCCGGCATGAGTAGCGAGGAGGCAGGGGAGCCAAAGACATCACAGTCTAATGCGGAATCCGAGAAGAGGTAGCCTCGACGCCCCACCGGAGGAGCTGGCGAAGACAGCATGGCAGTAAACTTGTCGCCGAAAAAGATGGGTTCCAGGCCAGCGAGGTCGAGGCGAAGACCATCGCACTCGATGGGAGAAGGGCCTTCGGGTGTAGACTCTACCGAGGAGTTCGCCGACCCGGTGTCGAGCGAGAGGTGTCGCTGGAGCGGCGTCTGCGGCACCAGGGAAAGGGCAGCGAATTCAGCGGTCGGCAGATAATACTAGAATGCAACGAACGGTATGATGATCAGTAACGACGTCCAGATATAGAGCGGATGTAGAGCAATTGATGGGCAGGTCAGGTACTATCTGACCGCCGAAGGTCCCAGCGTGGAGTTGTGAATCATCCAGCACATACCTCTGTCGTGCTCGCCGGGGACGCTGCGGGCCTTGGAAGGGAAAGGATGGACGACGGGTGGTCAACACCATCGTATACATCGCGCAGGATAACCCCTGGGGTGGCGACGGGCTGGGCGTCGCCGCGGACGTGTTCCTCCAACTCCTGGTCAACAGCACTTGGGTCGCGCTGGCCGTCGGTCACTCTCCACCAGTCGATGTCGGCGAGCACCCGCCTGGTCGTGGTATCTGACCCCGATGACCTTCGGTGACCATGTCCCCTTGCAGCCTGGGAGGCATTCCAGGCGCTGGAGTAGGGCGAGGAGCGAACCCCGGGGGACGAGGAGGTGCGACGAAGTGAAGGCATGGTGGATGGGGAAGACGATGAGCAGAGTCGGTCGACGACGTGGACAGCGGCGAGCAGACTGCGAGGAGCAGTGTGCAGGAAAGAGTGAGGAGAGGGAGTGGGAGAGCACACGAAGACCGTGAAAAGATGACTTTTGGCTTTATATAATTCGGATTGATGCTATGTGACACCTGCGAAAGTACCGGCTACCACTTTAATTTCTTACTTCTGCCTGATCGCCCGGGGATCTCGAACGGACTGTCTCAATTCCAGTTGCTATCGCCGTCGCTGTCCTCCTCGTTCTCTTCCTCGTCCTCCAAAACCACGACAAGGTGCAGATTCCACGGCGCTCACACATTCGGTCCCATTTGCAGGGTCCCAAAGCTCGGGACATTGTTGACTTCGGTGACAACCTTCATCTGAATCGAGCATCAGGGCGATACGGCATATGTTACACCGCCGCAGCCATCATCTTCTCATTTCTCCATCCATGTCTCTGACAGACATGGCGACTTTCAGGTCTCTTGGCATCCAGCTTGCTGTCACTCGTCGCCGCTGTCGGGAACGTCCAACCGCTCCGACTGCTCTCCTTGTACGCTGGAATCACATTTCCCTCACGGACAATTCTTCGCATCTTTGGCGTCATGGTCTTCGTCATCTGAGCCAGTCTTTTTCTTGAGCTCAGTTTCCATTCCGTGTCAGTGGACCCTGGCAAGGAGCTCCTCACAGCCCGGATTTCTCGCGTTCCCCTGCGACGATCCATGGCCGATGAGCCCTGGCCTTCTGACGACATTCCACTGCACGGCCGCCCACCTTCTTCAATCGGTACAGCGTCTATGGAGCAGGTCACTTAGTCACCACTACTTTGGTACGGCCCTTACTGTGCCCGCAATTTTGGGTCATTCGACTATTCGTCTAACAGAAATGCACAGATTCATGAAAGGAACATTTCTGTTAGAGGGATTTTCGATAGGACAAAAACTGACCGAGTTATATTTTTTGCCTCTCCCAGATTTTGCCATAGACCCCGAACTCGTCCCAATATGGCAACTCCTTCCCAATTTGGGTAGCCCCTGACGCTGGTGGGTGTAGGTGAGGGTCAAATTTGGGCGACTTTCAGGTAGGTTCTGAGGGCTGAAAACACGTCCAATTGAGTCTCCAGAATCGCAGGAGCTCTCCGCAGGAGCAACAAGCCTCCCCCCACATGTTAAATTTTTTTGGTCACCCATCCTCGATTTTGCCACTGTGCCAAGGTGGTGGTGACTAGGTGACCTGCTCCATACAGCATCCTATCGCCGATATTTTTGCCTCGTGTCAGTGGAAGGCACTACGGATCAGCCCAAAAGGCGAGCCGCACGGCGACGCCCGATGATACATCACCTCAAATTCGCGTCTTTACGTCTTTCCCTCCTCCCTCCTCGTCTTCGTCGACGCGTTTCCTATCAGAAAGAGGCTATAGTCGGCGCATGCGAACGTAAAGACGCGTGAAAACGCGTCGAGGATGCTGCTTTTGAGGCGCCTTCGTTGGCCTTATTTAGTGACGACGGGCGCAAGTCCCGATGCTTCCACATCTCTGGCCCAGTGCTTGGGCCATGCTCACTTCTCTGACGACCATACTCGGAACTGTGACTTCTGAACTTCCACAAACCATGCCTTCCTTGATAGCTGGTCTACGATTGCGCCCCAATTGTCACAATCTCATCCCTTGCCATCCTGATGGAGCAGATAGACTGAATACGATATGGCAGTACTGCAGAGGTACCCGTGTGGCAAATCCGGTGCACTTCTACGTTGCCGGGTAAGTGCCAAGTAGCGTTGGTCAATTGCCGCAACGGACAGGAGATCGGTAGCCAGAACACAAGAAGCTATGTCAATAGGTTCCCCTCTGGAATGAACGTCGTCTCAGGCGCCAGTATCACAAATCTTCCAAAGCCTCCGTCTTGAAGAATGGAGAAGAAGCAATCTATCAGGCGCGTGTCTCTGATAGTCAGCTATAGCGAATAGGTCGGTCTAACGACTCTCTGCTATGGTTATCAGTTTGCGAGCAACGACTTCAAAATACAAGGTAGTCAGCTCACTAGAATGAAGAAGCTTTGTCCAGCAGCGATGTCCCTCTCTATAGCGACCTATGTAGTAATATCCAGACAACGGAAGAGCTATCTCTCCTAACTTCTAACCGCGATCCCTCTCATCTAAGCGTCACCGGGAGGTATGTAATAACGTCAAAAGGCCCCAAAGGCCGTCCCCACCGCTTCACACTGGTCTTCACCGGATCCCACTGCAAGCACCAGACTCCCGGACCCTCCTCTCCCGTTCTGCAGCCCTCTCCATATTATTAACTGCTACTGCGATCTGTTCTACACCTACATTAACCCAGAGGGGCAAAAAGAAGTGAATGGTAGACGCTCGATCATCACCTGCAGGCAGTGCGGCGCGGGTTTTGGGAAGTGACGAGGAAGAGGTGGGTACCTATGGAGACGCTCAAGAACCCCGTCCCTCCTTCATGTTCGGCAGGCACTGGCCTTCTGCATGGCCCTAGCAGAATGGGTTCCCTGCGGGTCCAGTTTCCGAGTGTGGGGACCCTGGATCTGTGGCGGAAATGATGTATACTGCATTTCAGTTAGGGGCATCTTGCTCAAGCGCTCAGCAGACCTAATGCCAGACAGCTTGATAACATTTCCAGCAGAGACCTGTCCGATAGGTCGCAAAGAAGTAGTACTGCGCTGATCCATCGAGAAGATTCATAGAACCCAGAAGCCTTCACACTCCCACTTCTTGAAACGCGTCGCGCGACGCGTGCCCTGAAATGCCCCTAACCCTAATATTGACGCGTCGCATCCGCTCGCATTTTGGATTCACGCGTCTGCCGCTGGCTGGCACCGGCGATGCTCGCGAATGCCAGACGTCTGTAGGTGCCGAAGTGCACAGGAGATTCGTAAATCTAATTTAGGCTTGGCTGAGCACAGGGTGATGGTGGAGGCACGGGAGGCGTCTGTGATACTCTTATCTCCAAAAACCAGTAAAAGCACCCAGCACCCACCTCAAAGCCGCACTTTTATGGAAGGGCTCGACATGATCGAGAATGATGCCCATGCTCGCCGGTCTACCCAGCCCACATCTCGTCGTCTTACACCCCATTTTGCCGCCCAGAAGGCTGGGATGAAGGGGCATGAGGCATGCTAGTAAATGCCTAACTACCTTGTACGTCCGATGGCCAGATACGCCGTTGGGGACCTAAGCCGGAGTAAAAGTAAAAGGTAACTCAATGGTATCGTCACGAAAGGATTCATTGAGGTAAGTGGCTACGGGGTGTTGCTCGGTACGGCGGTTAAATGTGAATATACGTAGGACAGGCTGTGGCTTGTCACCGCCAGCGAGTTACTCGTCACGGTGCCGCCCCGCCCTTAAGCGCAAATGCAGTTCAACTAGGGCCCCATTTACCTCTATGGATGTACGCATTTAAATCTTTACCAAATGACCGCCCAAATTTAACCCGCATCGTCCTGAAAGCGCCCACCGCAGGGGATTCCAATTTAAAACCATAGACGTCACCCAAGACACCCAGCTGAGATCCCAGCGCTGCACGACAACCGCGGGCCACATAAAACCCAACCAAGCACGAATTTGACCGGACAGACGAGGCACACTCGACGGCCTAACCCATCGAAAATGGTGCAGATTCTCCGTCGGTTTTCGTGGTGTATAACGTCCTAGAACATCGACCGTCGCGCTGATTAGTTTCCTGTCGCTCGATAGTGACTGTAAGTGGAATTGGGGTAGACATCGGACTCGGGCGTATAATTGACCCTCGGCTCCCGCGATCTGAACAGTGCCAGAGCATATACGATGTGTGATCCATATGCCACAAGCTGATTCTTCGGAAATTTGAGTGCGGGGCTATATGGCCAACGCTGAGGAACCCTTGTAGGTCCTGCAACAAAATCCACAATTCATTGAATGGAAAAGGGAAGCCTGGAGACCGGAAAAAACAGGTGCTCACCGTAGTACAAACCCCCTCCTGACCTGGTAGAATTTCCACCCCGCACGACCGCTTTGCGTCGGTCGCACTCGCTGCCAATTGGCACAACCGTGTCAAGAACATCGCCGCCGCCTTCTCGCCTTCTATCCAGGCACCCAAGCCTCATTAGCAGCTGTGACACCCACCAAGTATCCTTCGGCTTCCTCTTCGCTACTCGACCTTCGCACTGACAGCTTCCCCTTCCCACTGAGGGAAGAAATAGAAGGGTGATAGATGTCTAATTTATCAGCCAAACTGTATAGAGAAAGAGGGCAAAGCGTACGCTCGTAACGTACAATTTCGTACATGGCACTGGTTTCAGAATGAAGCTTGATGGTGGCGGGGTAAAACATCCAGAGAACTTGAGCATTATAGAGACCTTGGTGTTCGAATGCGCATGAGCCTGATAGAAATATTGGGTGTGTGCGAGGATTGAATAGGACGCCGTCACTTTCTCGCGTGCTCGACTTCGAGCGCTGAAGATGGGTATACGTTATGTAGGTGCTTACCACGCTGGAGACCGGCTCGATGGGTAGCTGCGCCATGAGAAAGATAGATTGTGCTCACTGCATCCATTTCTCCACCGCTTCTACTTGAACCGAGGGAGGAAGACCAAGAAGCGTCGGCCAAGCCCACAGCGAAGCGGTTGGTTCTCTGGTGTGGGCGTGAACAGTCAGGAAGATATATCGACACGCATGGAGCGGTTCCGGCGAGGTCTGCTCCTTTCTGAATGCATTTGAAATCGAAGTACACGCACCAGGTTGTAGTGTCGAGGAAATTCCGGCGACCTTGCGACGCAGCTGTCAGAGGATACAAAAACAGACATGCATGGATGTACGTACGCTCCTCCAACACGATCCACATCTTGTCCGGCCCTCAGGCCTCAATCTAACCAGGACCAGGTCCCCGTCGCCGAACTGGACGACAGTCGCGGGTACCTTACCTTACCGCTGTCCTCACTGGCAAAGCAGTTCTACGCCACAGAAGCCGATGGAGTTTCCATGAAGGAGTAAAGAACAAGGTATCCTGGTTCTCGCATTCCAATGCAAGAGACCATCAATATGCAGATCTTTCATGAACTGACCGCGTCGTTGTACTCGAGCTGCGTCGAGCATCGCGGAGTGCATGGGCGCATCTACAAACGCCCAAGGTTGCAGCGAGACCAAGTACACAAGAGAGTGTGGAGTGAGAGCGATCTGTCAATGTTTCAGCGAGTTGTTTGCGCGCAGATGAGATTGGGATCCGAGCATCGTGGCTCGCTTTACGAGACGATAGTCACCGAATGCATTCTGCGATAGATGGATCCTTCGTCGGCCACGGTTCTCGAGGGAATATGGGACCAGAAAGGCGAGTACTATTGAATGCCACGAAGGTATGATGGTGGTCAGAAGAAAACCTACAGGAAGCACTCGTGAGAACAACACTCTGGCGCAGAGGAAATTTTAGAGGAGGCAATTGCATTGGGCAGACTACAAAATTGCATACAACAAATTGAAAGAGAAAAGATCCATCAGACAGACGCCCAGCTCGCTGGGAAGCATCTTCGAGCGCCTTGCGGCAAACCCGTCGACACCTCCCAAACGTCCTCGAGACCCAGAGGGCCATGTTCTCTGTCGAACGAGCGGGCGCGAAAGTCATCGAGTGGATCTGAAAATGTGGCATTTGTAAAATTGCGAGACTCGGTCAGTTTCTGTAAACAGATCCTGTTCGAGTATGTTCTGAGGAAACCAGGAAGCAGGGGGTCCTCTTCTTATACCTTTTCTGTGTGGTCCGTGCGCGAACAAATTTGACGACACGTGATCTAAGCGCCCAGCCCGCCGAGCGCTTCGGCAGCCGGCGGCTCAACTCTGAAGCCACGAGATAAATGCGAAGGATAACGAGGAGAGGCAAAGAGTTGTATGTGAGTGTATCGTAGGTCATGAAGGTCGTAAGCGTTAAGATCGATAAATAGCATAAACAAGAGTGTGCCTGTCCGTTGGCAGGAAATCAGTCGGAAACCATTGTCAGGAGTGAAGGAGGCCGAAGAAATACAACAGTAACGAGGAAATGAGTTTGTCATTCTACATACGCGTCCGTGGCGAAAGCTTGCTGGCGTACAGATCCTTTACACCAAAATATATGCTGATGGCAAATGAAAGTGAAAGCAGGCAGGCAGCAGCGGTGGACGCGTTATAGGCCGTACACCTATCGAAAGCAACTGTCAGCAAGGAATACAGGACCGATTTTATGATACGCACCATCCCCCGTAACCCTTCTCCTTCCCTCCTGTTGGACACCTTTTCCCGGCCATCACAAATCCGAACGCGACCGCCCAGAGCAGGAAGACAAAGCCATCAATGAAGGCCTGTTTCCTCAAACACCCTCTTGCGAATTTCCAGTCATCCTCAAGGGCAAGCGCAGTAGCCAATGACCTCCGCTTCTGCCTCTTCCGCTTCCGTTTGGCTTTCTCTTTATCCTTGACACTATCACCAGAGAAGAAAGCGCCCGGCATGCCACCGTCGTCGAAGTCCTCGTCTTCCGAGGATGACGAGACCTCCTGGCCTGGAATGCCAAAGGCGTTAGGGTCCACAATGAGATTCACTTGGACGTCCCCCATTCCAGGGCCGTGTTTGCCTTTCTTATTCTTTTTGCCGCCAGGAACTGCACCATTCTTCCCGCCTTTACCCTTCTTTCCACCGCCTGCTGTGACAGGGAGAACCATCATTCCTCGTGCAGCAGCAGCATGCGCAGAGTTGGCCGAGGAATGACGGCGACGCAGAGTGCATGGCCGAACAAGGAAGAGGTATAAGAGTAGGAGGAGTGTGAGGGGAGCGAGAACGTAGAGGATGTACAGTGGGGGCTTGCCGGCGGGTGGTGGTGCTGGATTGGGTTTCAATTTCTGGGTGGTGGGCGATTAGGGTAAATGCTTCTGATACAAGGAATGCGCTTACGATGCCCGCCCAAATGACGGGACCTCCAACGGCCACAACCAGGAGGAATTGCAAGAACCTCACTGACGCACGGAGACGGGGACTTCGAGTCACAAGTCCACCCTTTCCATCCGGCGTACCTACCAACAACTTCCCGTCGTCGTCCCTCATGAGGCCATCGTCCTTCTCCTTCCCTTTTCCAGAATCCCATTTCGGTTGTGCCCGACCGGTCTTCGAGTCCGTGCCAAACGCCTTCTCAAGCATGCGCATCCGCTTCTCTTTTTCCAGGGGGTCCAAAGGCGGCTGGCCGTACTCTGGAGGGTCATAGCTCCACGGTACGACACCATCTCTTGGATCTCCGAGTAGGGGGTCGTGGTGGTGATAAGAGGGAACGGAATAGGTGCGGTAGTCGTCAAAGGAATCGCGATGAGGGTAGGACTGGGGGTGCACATAGCTGGGATCGAAGGGGGATAGCGGTGGCCGTTTACCCATGGACTCTGGATCGTGACCTTTGCGCGATGAACCTCGTTTTGAGGACGAATCTGCGAGGAGAGGCTCCGGTAGTGCAAGACCAGCCTCACGTTCATAAGCCTCGAGTGAGTCCACCTCATTGTTGCGGGGGTGTCTCTGGCCGCCCCTACTCCCGGTATTGCTATCGTACCAGTTTCTTGACCATGCAGGGAACTGTGAGATGTCAATCTCGTCTTCCGGGTCAGCAGGCCTTCGATTAACCTGAGGAGTGCTAGCGTTGGGTGAGTTGGGAAGGGAGTATGGTCGCCGTGGTCGCTTTCCGTAAGACGTTGGTGGCACACTGGCATTGCTGCGGGGTGTCTGGTGCGTCGCGGTGGAGCTACTCGCTGAGGATCGTGCCCCTCCTCGAGATCCTTGAGCAGCGTATGAGGATGGTGGATACTCGTGTCGCGCTGTCTGGCGACTGACTTGCTTCGCACTTGAATTGAGAGACGCATCTGCGAAAGGAAAGGCGGGATACGGATCTTCCGCTTGCCTTGAGCGAAGCGTACGAGCATAGTCTGCGAGATCGAGGGTTTCTACTGATACTTCGGACGCCTCACGCCTAACTTTCGAGCGTACAACCGGGAATTGATCTCCTGGAAATGGTGGGTATTCCTCTACGGCGATCCCAGAGTCAAAGTAGCCATTCCGTTGCTGCCCCCTCTGGAGCCCATTGAAAAGGTTACTGCTGTGGTTATGATGACTGCTGCTTCCTGGGGTGGACTGAAGGTAAGCATAGCTGCCGTTCGACCATGGTTGTGGAGAATGGTGATCGTCGACAGGTGTGAGCAGAATCGAACGAGGAGGAGGGGAGTCGAGATCGTTGTACATCGTGGGTGTCCCTGAGGGGGAATAGATATGGTGGTCAGTACATAAGGAAGGAGTGTGGGTATCACAAGGGGCGTGGTCGTCGCCGCCGACGATGAGCAAAGGGGCCTGGACAACGTTCCTGGCAAAATCGAGGGCACCTGGGCCAGGGAAGCAGCGTGGGAATCCCTGCGTAATGGCCACAGCCACGCCGACCCAGGCAGGCGCCTCCAAGCGCCCACTGCCCGACGCACGTTTCTTCGAAAGGAGCCTAGTCCAGTATGCGATACGACGTCAAAGAGGGGATTGGTGTAACGGAAGTCTATACCCCCGCCATGACCAGCCAAGGCAAGAAAGCAGCTGAAAACGACCCTCTTTCCAAGCTCAATCCGAAAGTCGGGCTAATATTCGTCAAACCAAACCTCTTTTCACCTGCAGCTTCATCCGACGGAAAATTAGACATGACAAAACACATCACCGATGCGGTTTCGAGAGACCACGAAGCCATTTCGATACTGAACTGCGTTGCTCGGACGCCACGGGAGAAAGAGGTGTGGCAGCGGATGTACGAACAGTCCAAGAGGCGGATAGAGATTCTCGGCGGTGCATTAGAACAGAGGGGTATCATGCATAACTCAAAGTATGTGAAAGAGAGGTACCAACAGATAAACAGTCAGTGAAATCATAGACATCCTCCCTTCGGTCCTTGACTCAGCCATTCACAAGTATCCGTCGTTCCCGATCCAAATATGACGCCTAGGCTGCGTTAAGTTAAAGGAAACGACAGAGTGGATGTACATGTATGACTTGGAACGGAACTCATTTGTTCGCCGTGCCAACATGGATGTATGGATTGGAACTTGTTGTCCCGCCGGTCCTTCACCCTTTTTTCACATGTAGTATCACCTGTACCCTCAGCTAGATTAACGCTGAGAAGTTGTTCCTTCAATTGGCTGTCCAGATGCGCGATGCATCACAGTTCATTACCTCCTTTCCTTCCACCGCTGTGGGACGAGAGGAAGCCCCTATCTCGCCCCAGTATAATGTAGACGGCGTGCGAATCTCCTGCCATATGCCGGTGATCTTCCCCTGTCAGCTGCGCAGACGGACCCGATTTGAGGTTTGCAGCGGTCTTCCACCAACCACCAAGAGGTCGATGCGCTTGCTACTGCCTACACACCTAGTCTTACTCCTCCAAACCGCTCTTTTATGTCTTGACAGCGTCTCAGGCGCTTCGGTCGGCGGGGCGATCAATGGCGGAAGCACGACAAGCCATCTGGGGTCCATTAAGACCATCCCAATCACCGTACACAAACCTCGTTCTCTTGACTTCCTTCAGAAGACGCGATTGAGGTCTCTGCGACATGCGGAGTGCTTAGCGCCGGCCAACGAGACAGAGACTTTAGAATGGGATGCAGTGGAGGTGCAAGGTCCTAATGTCGAGGATAGACATACCTTGGCCCAGCTCGCGCGGATGGCCGGAAACGCATATGCACTGCGCGGTCTGCCCAACTGGTATGATGTTGACGACGCTTGGAACACGGTGCGTTCTTTATAAGTTCAATGAGTTCTCGGACTGAGTATATGCGCAGAGTTTCCCCTTCGGCTGGGAAGAGGGCGAGGGATTCAGAGGGCACGTATTCATCGCCTCGGACAACAACACCGTGGTGCTGTCTATCAAGGGGACCACCATCCAAGGTCCCACCTCCAGGCTCGACAAATACAACGACAATCTGTAGGTAGCCGCAGTCACCAATTCGCTCTTACGCTGAACAGCAATCCGCAGGCTCTTCTCCTGTTGCTGCGCGCGGAATGCTTGGGTAATGAGGACCGTCTGTGACTGCTTTGGGCGTGGCTGGAAGTGCGACGACAGATGCTTGTCAGATGCTCTCATCGAAGACAGTCTTTTCTATTCCGTGGGCACAGTAAGTACCCTGTTGAAGCCTTTTTTCATGACATATCCTGACCGTGGCTCAGAAACTCATCGACGACCTGATCCACATATACCCGAACGCCAATATATGGCTGGTAGGACACTCGCTTGGCGGCGCCCTTGCCAGCCTTCTGGGTGCAACGTACGGCCTACCAGCTGTGGCGTTTGAATCACCTGGAGAGAGGATGGCTGCCCAGCGCCTTCACCTCCCCATGCCGCCTGTGAATGACACTGATGGGCCCGCCCAAGAGGAAATGTCTACTCTCCTACAAAGAATACTTCATCGATTCCCTGTCGCCTCTTACATCGGCACATTCTTGTCCTCGTTCACGAACCCACGCGTCCCTCGCGCCCCGCCACCACCTCCCCCACATGCCGCCTCCATCACCCATGTCTACCATACCGCTGACCCCATCCCATTCGGCACTTGCAACGGAGCGTACTCAATTTGCGCCACTGCAGGCTATGCGCTCGAAACCAAGTGCCATCTTGGTAAGAGTATCATCCTTGATACGGTCAACCGGATGAAATGGCTGGTCGATGTGCGCAAGCACGTTATTAAGCAGGTTGTGCATCTGCTGGATATGCCGCAGGAAGGGGAAGAGGGCATTGATTGGGGCGAGGATGGGGATGACGATGGCGGAGACGGTGACGATGACGACCCTGACCCGTGCAAGCCAGGTGGTGACTGGTGCTTCGACGGGGCTGGGGAAGTGTCCGTGTTGTCGAGCTTGGGTCGTGTTGCTACCAGGACTCGGGATGCCGTCCTTCCTGGATGGGGCCCTGGGCGCGGAAAGAAAGGTGGAAAGAATAAGAAGGGACAAGACAATGATAAAGGAAGGAAGAAGATTAGCGGCCGTGTACCGAAGCCGATTATAGAGTCTGACTGTGTGGTATGCACATTAACTCTGGTCTTCAGACGAGATACTGACTTTGGTCACAGGATTGTTTCCGCTGGGAATTTGGGTCTTACAAGGACGAGATATTAGAACGTCGCATCGACTCTGCAGTCCAACCTTGAGGTCAATACTCCTCTGGATACTACAGCTTCAAAGCCAGTCTTCAACTCAGCGCAGCTCATCGGTACAACCATTGTATTCTTAGCTTGTAATAATAGTGTATTCGTCTTCAGGTCATAGAGCAGGCTACTCAGTTTGCGTCTTGCTGCTGGGACTCCTTCCATGCACGTGCCATCTGGATGAACTTCGATGCTCCGACTTCCACCTCATCGTCTGGGAAGATGAGGCCTTCAACTGCATGGGTGTAAGCTGCCGCAAACACAACCGACAGCGTTGTACTCACCATGATTTATCTCTCCAGTTGTCTCGTCGACTACACGACGGATACCTTCCACTGGTTTCATGAGCTTGACCATCGCAAGGTCCTCCGCTGTCCCGTGTGTGCCTTCAAATATCTCCCATGCCTCAAGCAAGGCAAGTCGCTGGGTATTATGTGTGTCAGGAATTGCTCGCCGATCTGCAGATT
Source organism: Auricularia sp. M12 (assembly GCA_037042885.1). Taxonomy (NCBI): domain Eukaryota; kingdom Fungi; phylum Basidiomycota; class Agaricomycetes; order Auriculariales; family Auriculariaceae; genus Auricularia; species Auricularia sp. M12. The sequence continues at coordinate 58,865 of JAXOIY010000017.1, read as the reverse complement.
ATCCCTGCGCACCTCGTTTCTCAGGCCTTTGGTCTTCAGGTCATCGTAGCCCCGCTTGAACAAGGCTCGCGCCAGGGCAGCGACGCCTGGAAGTACTTTGCGTTCCTCGACTCCCTCCTCCGGCTCCTCCTCCTGGACCACTAAATCCTGACCTTCAAAAAGGGCGTACGACACCCAGACCTTGACATGCGCATCTAGTTTGACGAGGCGCTCGTAAAGTGAACGGACGGCTCCTCTGTTTCCTTGTTTGGCCTCAAAGTCGATGTAAGACTTCCAGAGTACCTCCGGCGTGCAGAGGGTCTGGGTGAGACCCAGCTCGTAGATACCCCGCGCGCGAGATATGTCGGCGAGTTGAGTTTCGAGCTCGGCGTACGCTACCCAAGTGGTGGAGTTGGCCGGGTCGAACTGCCGCAAAAAGAAATGTAAGCAACTAAAAGCATTGGGATGGATTGAATCTCACCTCCAGATACTTCTCGTATAGGGTGCGCGCACGATCGAATTCGCGAAGCTGGATCGGGACAATGTGGTTAGCGCCTGATCTGCCGAGAGATGTTCGTGAGTTCCACTGACCTCTATCTCAAGTTCAATGTACCGCTTGAACAGCGAGGGCTTGGGACACATCCCGATCGCCGTTCCCAAGGCCTTTCTCGCCGCAGGCAAATCGAGCCGCCGTACTTCGAATTTCGCGAACATCAGCCAAAGCTTGGTGAAGGTAAAGGACTTATGCGGGACGACATTTATAGCGGCCCTGTAGACCTCTCTGGCTCGCGCATGGTCCTGGTTAAATTTGGTTAGCGCTGTTCAGGTGGAGCATGGAAAATCGCGCCGACCTTTCTCTCCATCTCTTCGAACATCGCGTACCTGAGCCACAAGAAAATGTATCGACGCCAGTCTCGCTTGTCGGTTGTTTGAGGAACCTGTGCTATTGCACGCTCGAAAATCTCTTGCACGACCTTGGCTTGGTTGTCGCATCCTTCGACTGTCATTCCACCTGAGGTTGACTTCCATACTTCCTCTTCCAACCGAGTGTAGTCCAGCCAAATGTCGTAATTTCTGTTGTCGCGCTTCAGCTCCTCCTCGTATTGAAGCCTGCGCTTCGAGTATACGGAAGTCTCCAACTCGCCTTTCGTGCCGTGTTGCTTTTCGAACTTTTGTATGAATTGTACAATGCAGCGCTGTCACGCTCGCCACGCGGTGTGTTATCCAGCGCGAACTCAAAGGGAAGGTCAGAAATTGGTACAGAAGCAGAAACTCGCGAAATCACGTACCTTATACGCTACTCTCGCACGTTCATGCTCCTTGAGCCGCGTCTCCATCTCGGCGAATGCCAAGTAGACAGGCTGAGCTCGCTTCAATCCTTCAGGCTCATCTCCGAAGAAATCCATCGCCGTCTTGAATACGCCGCGTGCTTTTTCATTGTTCCCTCGGTTCTCCTCGAATTTGGCCCACTTGACCCAAATACTTGCATCGGGTCTCAATGCAACCAGCCTCTCGTAAATCAAGCCTGCACGGTCCAGCTCGCCATACCTTTCTTCCAGCTTGATGTACGCCTGCCAGGCTTTGGTATCAGGTTCCCATGTCATCCACCTCTCGAAGACCTGTCGAGCTCCAGAAACGCTTCCCAGGAGCTCCTCGAGGTAGACATACTTGTACCACAATTGGTCCATTCGAGGAAGGATGGCCACAGCTCTGTCCAGGAGGTTGCGCGAATGCTGTACATCCCTGTTCTTGAGCTCCATCTCCGTGTAGGAGAGCCACGTCTGAACAGAGGTGGGGTCGATGTCGAGTGCTCTCTCGAAGATCGACCGAGATCTGGCGAAGTCATTTTGGGAAGCCTGTAACGCGAGATTTTGGATGATTAGACAAATGGATAGCGGATTGTGTGGCGTACATACCTCCCAGTTTGCGTACCGCAGCCATTCTCTCCTTAGATGGGTGTCAGAGACTGGCTTGCCTGAGAGATAGGACCGGCACTGACATGTTGCTTTTCGATCTCCTGATTCGTTCCTCGAACTCGGTCCTCTTTCGGTTTTGATACTCACTCAACTCTTCCAGGCTCTCGATACGTTGGTCCGGTACTCGAGCAGGGGTGTTCTGAGCCTCATTTGCCTCAAAGAGGAGTTGTTCCGCCGTTATCTGGACTGCTGCAGGAGCAGTGTTTTCGACCCTGTGATCAATTTGAGGTTCTGTCAGCGAAGGCACAGCAACTGTAGACACATCCATGCCTTGACATAATTTACGCGCTACTCGGTGACGGTAAGAGAGAAGGATCGATGAAACTCGGATGAGAGAAATTGCAATGTGCAGGAACTACTGTGAGTCCACACGCTCCCACACCGGGCCCGACAAGAACGAGTCAGTATTGAGTGTGGCGGTAACGAAGTGGCACTAGATACAACCCCAACCGAAACAAATGGTCGCTTGTACCTATAAGGGAATCTCCCTCGGTCAGTTGGTGCACGAGCACATCCCTAAGCCTCACGACCGGCACAATGTCCAAAGTGTCTGGGGGAAGAACCGCCAGTCCATTAGACCGTAAGGTACAGTCGCCTTTCGCAGTCCACAGGACCCTCCTCCGCTCCAAGTAATTCAGTTATCACCGCTCCTGCTGTCCGACGAGCCTCTTCGAGTCGTACACGACGCGCCTCAAGCACCGTCTGATCAAGGTCGTCTCTGACAACCCCATACACATCTGTCCCTTCCTTATCCTCGAGCTGACGGTCGACGTAGTGATCGACGGGATAGAGGACGCCATCGTGGAAACTCAGCAAGGGGGAAACGCTTGGGGGGGATTTCCTCTCGCGCGAGCTTGAGCACCTTTTCATCGGAAAACCACTCGGCGGCGTGAAGTGCTGCCGAGTTGAAGTCTGAAAGGGTGCCCGTGAGCCGGAGGATGCCACTCCGCAAGCCCTCGTGAGTGCTCTCGAAATCGCAGATTGCGACACGGATCGACGACAAGTGAGGTGTGGTGCGGAGGAAGCGGTTGATGCTTTGGACAGAATAGTCGAACAGCATTAAGTTATTGAATGTTGCTGGTATAATCCAATCGAATTGCTTGAGCATAGGTGTCGAGAGGTGAGTTAGAAAGGATATCCAGGGATACGCTGCTGGGCGAGTCAAAGTACTTGCGGTTCTACACAATCGATCGTTGAGCTCTAAGCAATGGAGACTCGCCAGTGTGACCCGTCGAAACCCCGACGTGCCTGGACGAACTTTGGGATAATCGATATTCGTCTTCGTGATGTGGAATTCGACAATGTTTGGGGTGTACTGTAGGAGATCCAGCAGGTCGTTCAATGGAAAATTACATCCCGCAGAAAAACGGGCTCCGAATGATAGATATGTTATTTGCTCCCAGGGTATCAAGAGGGGGCGGATCGACAACGAGGAAGTATAGAGGAAAAGCCTGGTCAAGTTGGGTGCGGTCAAAGTGACATTTGAGTCCGACTCAGGCAGTCGAAGATCGTCAAATAGCAGCAGTTCTTCAAGGAGGGGTGTCAAGACTTCATCGATAGAGAACGCTCGGCCCAGCACGTTGCCAATTAACGCCAAAGCCTTGAACTGATGCCGATTCTTAAAAAAAGCGTCCCGAATCACATCCAAGATACTCGCGTCATTATTCAGTGGGAGGTGGATATAGAACCGCTTGAAGTTTTGTCCGTAGAGGTCCAATGCCTGACGCAGTCGACGGTCGACAAAGCCATCTTCGTAGGACAGTGGCATTCTCAGCACCACATAATGGTGCCACATCTCTGAGGTTCCTCGGGCAACCTCCCGCCAGTACTTGCATACACGGGCAATATTGTGACTCTGCGGGATTGCAACACGCTTTCCATCGGGAACGATTTTAAAGTCAGGGTCGTCTCCACAAGAGTAGACGAAGATGCGAGAAATCAGCTCTGCCGGCAGAAGCTGGATCGGAGACATGTACGACGTGTACAGTTCCTTTTGCTTCGCCAGGTAATCCACTTTCGATTGAAGGGTGTTGACCAGTATGAGCGCCGCATCGAGTCCTTTCTGCCATGAGGCCAGCTCCGATTCGTAGAACTCAGCCCTTCTCCGTATCTCCTGAAATTGGGCAGCATCGGCAGCAGAATGCGTTCGAAGTAGTTCGATAACGGCTTCTGGACGCATGAGAACTTTGAGAAGGCCTGGGTAGCTATCACCAACGCATCAACTTGGGAACACATCGCGTGCCAGTGATTCCAGGACGATTAGATGTTAACGCACCTCACACAGCTAGGATTACTACTGCTTCGATCTGTCTTTTATTGCTAGGCTTGTGTCACAGTGGTTCACTAGAGACCCCCGAGTGTTGTGAGAGAAGGGTGAGATGGTGGTTTGAAATCAAGCGCCCGCTTCGCGGCATCCCACCGAACATGTGCCATTCATGATTGCTCCCACGCCTTTCCTCTCCCTCGCGAGCCGCGACACGCATCTAGACGACTAAATTGGTACTTAGTACATAACTATTCAAACATATTAACCACGCCTGTAAACAACGGTTAAATCGTGATGTACAATCGCCTTTCACAGTCTCTAGGACCCTCCTCCGCTCCGAGTAATCCAAACACAACCGCTCCTGCTGAAAGACGGGCCTCTCTGAGTCTCGCGTGACGAGCCTCCAGCACCGTCTGATCAAGGTCATCCCTGACAGCCTGATATACCTCCGTCCCTTCCCTGTCCTCTAGATAACGGTCGATGTAGCGGTCGACTGGATTGAGAAAACCGTCGTGATCGCGGAAAGCCAACAAGGCGGATGCACTTGGCGGACAGTTCCTTTCCTGCGCAAGCTTGAGCACTCTTTCATCGGAAAACCAGTGGGGGACGTTGACGGCTGCCGAGTTGAAGTCTGAAAGGGTGCCATTGAGCCGGAGAATGCCACTCCGCAAGGCCTCTGGAGGGTTTTTGAAGTCGCAGATTGCGACACAAATCGACGCCAAGTGGGGGGCGTGGTACGGAGAAAGCGGTTGATGCTTTGAATGGAATAGACAAACGGCTTTAAATTTTGGTTTATGGCTGGTATAATCCAGTCGAATCGCCGAAGCATAGGCGTTGCGAGGTGACTTAGCAGGGACGTCCAGGGATGCGTTGCCCGGGGCGTTAGAGTACTTGCGGTTCTGCAAGCTATGTCGTTGAGCTCTAAGCAGCGGAGGTTGGCGAGCGTAACCTGTCGAAACCCCGACGCATCTAGCTGCGTGGGGTAATCGACGTACAAGCCTACTAGGTGGAGGTCGGTGAGGTTTGAGAAGTGTTGTAGAAAGTCGAGCGCATCGTTCAGCGGGAACCATTGCTTGATACGCTCCTTGAACACGGGGAGCCCGAACGATAGGTAAGTTATTTGCTGCCAAGGCATCGAGAGGAGACACAACGAGGATGCGGAATAGTAAAGGAAAAGCTTGGTTAGATTGGGTGCCGTGAGTGCCGTGAAAGCGACAGGTGCATTCAATCTGTCCTGCACAGGATCGGCGGATAACAGCAGTTCTTCGAGGAGAGGCGTCGAAACTTCAGTGATGGGTACTTCTCGGTCCCGCACGTTGCCAATCAACTTCAAAGCCTTGAATTGGTGTTGATTTTGGACAAGAATGTTTTGAATGGGCTCGGAGAGAGTCGTACCATAGGTTGGAAGGTGAAAATAAAACCGCGTGAAATTTTGGCCGTAGAGTTCCAAAACCTGGCGGAGTCGGCGCTCGGCAGTACGGCCTTCGTAGTCACTCTCCTTCACCCGCAGCACCACATAGTGGTTCCAAACCTGCGAGGTTCCACGAGCAACCTCCCGCCAGAACTTGCACACACGGACCAAAGTGTGGCTGTTCAAGAGTGCAGTCCGTTTTCCATCGGCGGGGAAGATCTCGAAGTCGGGGTCCTCTGCGCAAGCGTAGATGAAGATTTGAGAGAGGAGTTCTGCTGGCAATAGCTGGATGGGAAATGTGTACGATGTGTACAATTCCTTCTGCCTTGCCAGGTGGTTCACTTTAGATTGCAGGGCGTTGACCAGGATGAGGGCAGCATCAAGGCGTTTCTGCCATGAGGCCAGCTCCGATTCGTAGACCTCAGCCCTTCTCCGTATCTCTTGAAATTGGGCAGCGTCCACGGCAGAATGTCTTCGAAGTAGTTCGACAACGACTTCTGGACGCATGAGAAGGCCCTGGGTAGCTATCACAAACGAATCAACTTGGGAACGCATCGCGTGCCAGTGATCCTAACGATCAGATGCTCACGCACCTCACAGTTCTAAAGATTACTACCACTTCGATCTGTCTTCTCCAAAGCTTTGTGTCACAGTGATTCACTAGAGACCACCCGAGTGTTGTGAGAGCAGGGCGAGATGGTGGTTTGAAATCAAGCGCCCGCTTCGCGGCATCCCACCGAACATGCGGCATTCATGGTTGCTCCCACGCTTTTCCTCTCCCTCGCGAGCTGCGACGCGCAGCTAAAGGACTAACTTGGTACTTAACTATTCGAACATATTGACCACGCCTGTAAACAACTGTCCACTAGATCGTGATGTACAGTCGCCTTTCACAGTCTGCAGGACCCTCCTCCGATCCAAGTAATCCAAAAATCACCGCTCCTGCCGCTCGACGGACCTCTTCGAGTCGTACGCGACGCGCCTCAAGCACCGTCTGGTCAAGGTCGTCTCTGACAGCCCCATACACATCCGTCCCTTTCCTGTCCTCGAGCTGACGGTCGACGTAGTGATCGACTAGATGGAGGATGCCATCGTGGAAAGCCAGCAAAGGGGATGCGCTTGGGGGGAAATTCCTCTCCTGCGCAAGCGTGAGCACTCTTTCGTCGGAAAACCACTCAGTGGCATGAAGTGCTGCCGAGTTGAAGTCTGTAAGGGTGCCCGTGAGCCGGAGAATGCCACTCCGCATGGCCTCTGGAGGATTCTTGAAGTCGCAGATTGCGACACAAATCGACGTCAGGTGGGGCGTGGTGCGGAGAAAGCGGCTGATGCTTTGGATGGAATAGATAAACGGCATTAAGGTATCAGTTGTGGCTGGTATAATCCAGTCGAATCGCCTGAGCATAGGCGTGACGAGGTGACTTAGCAGGGATACCCAGGGATGGGTTGCTTGGGGTGTTAATATGCTTGCGGTTCTGCAAGCCTTGTCGTTAAGTTCTAAGTAGCGGAGGTTGGCGAGGGTGATTTGTCGAAAACCCGACGTATCTGGGTGCATGGGGTAATCGACGTTCAGGCCTGCTAGGTGGAGGTCGGTGAGGTTTGAGAAGTGCTGCAGAAAATCGAGCACATCGTTCGACGGGAACCACTGCATGACGCGCTCCTTGAACGTGGGGATCCCGAATGATAGGTAAGTTATTTGCTGCCAGGGCATCGAGAGGAGACGCAACGAGGATGCAGGATAGTAAAGGAAAAGCTTGGTCAGATTGGGTGCCGTGAAAGCGGCAGGTGCATCCAATCCTTCCTGCACAATATCGGCAGATAGCAGCAGTTCTTCGAGGAGAGGGGTCGAAATTTCAGTGATAGGTAATTCTCGGTCCCACACGTTGCCAATCAGCTTCAAAGCCTTGAATTGGTGTTGCTTTTGGACAAGAACGTTCCGAATGGGCTCGGAAAGAGCCGTACCATAGGTTGGAAGGTGCAAATAAAACCGCGTGAAATTTTGGCCGTAGAGATCCAACAGCTGGCGGAGTCGGTAGGCAGTACGTTCGTAGTCACTCTCCTTCACCCGCAGCACCACATAGTGGTTCCAAACCTGCGAGGTTCCACGAGCAACCTCCCGCCAGAACTTGCACACACGGACCAAAGTGTGGCTGTTCAAGTGTGCAGTACGTTTTGCATGGGGGAAAATCTCGAAATCGGAGTCCTCTGCGCAAGCGTAGACGAAGATTCGAGAGAGGAGTTCTGCTGGCAATAGCTGGATGGGCGATGTGTACGATGTGTACAATTCCTTCTGCCTTGCCAGGTGGTTCACTTTAGATTGGAGGGCGTTAACCAGGATGAGGGCAGCATCGAGGCGTTTCTGCCATGAGGTCAACTCCGATTCGTAGAACTTGCCCCTTCTCTGAATCTCCTCCAAGTCTGCAGGATCTACAGCGGAATGGTTTCGAAGGAGATCAACAATTGAGCCTGACTTCATTCCGAGTCCCTGGATATGTTTTCGAGTCAATCCGCGCTGTAAGGGAGCCTGAACGGCAGTTGAGATGGGAGTTCGAAGTCGAGCGCCCGTCCGCGGCATCCCAACTCGAACATGCGGCATTCAAGCCTACTCCCACGCTGTTCCTCTCCTGCCACCACCTCGCCGCCGTCCCTTGCCCCATTCCTCGCCATGGACAAGTCTCCCGTTTCCACATTTATAACAGGAACGCTCGTAACATGCAAGTCCGTCTTCTACTCAAACCTTGGAACCCCAGAAATTCGTGCAGTGATACTGACCTGACGCAATATAGCCGCGACGAGTGGAGTCCTGGTTGGTTTGTATAGTGGAATTGCTGGTCGGCCTGCACCCGCTGTGATTGCTGGATTTGCTGCAGTGAATACTGGGATTACTGCAGGCACTTTCTTTGGTAGGTAATAACTTTGTGCGCCTGGCGAAAGCTCATTGACAGAGTCCACCTGCAGGTCTACGGGAATTCGTCGTTGGCCCCTCCCTGGCGTTGTTGCGGAACGATGAAAGTACTTTTCGGAGAGTAGAAGAACTAAGAACAGACAAACTACTTGACAGTGGACTTAGCGGTGCGATTACAGGAGGCTTAATTCGCGGTTGGAGATGTACGTCTTGGTAGTCCTTCTTCCATGCGTTCAAATTGACCTAACCATTTTTTAATGCTTCGCAGCTGGTCCGAAGGCCGTTCTCCCAGGGGCAGCAATAGCTTCACTAGGCTGCGTCGCGCTCCAATACGGCTATAACCGCGTCTCGATGTCCCGACTACAGTACATCTCCGAACACCCTGAAGCCGCCCTCCCTCCTGTTCCCGCACCCTCGGAAGAACTCACATTCAGACAAAGGATGATGAGCGTCTTGGGAGTGTCGCAGATATCAGAAGAGGAATATGTTGAAAAGTTGAAGCAGCAACGGGAAAAATACGAGAAGAGAATCAGAGGTTTGGAGGAGCTGCAGAGAAGAGAAGAGGAGGAGCGGAAAAAGTAACAGTGGTGCGCGTTTAGTTGCAGAATCGTCATGCAAACAGCTGCTTCTCATAGACATATACTACGGCGCACTAGCTATCTAATGCTTAATCCTGCTCACCCTTCCCATCCGCAATCCGACTGTCTTCTGGTGGCGACGGTGCCCCAGTAATCGCAGCGGCCGCCCCTTCCTGCTTTCTCCAGAACTCGATAACGCCTTTGCCATCCTTCGAAAATCCTCCTACAATGAAACGCCCATCATCGACCAGCAAGGCGTTGACTTTGTCAATAGCCTTTACCTCTCCTCTCCAAAGCTGCTTGAGGAACGCTTGCCCTTCTCCATCATGAGGATCGTAGAGGAGCTCGTACTGCGTCATTACACCCAGCATGGTCGAGGTCGTAAGGATTCGCGCTTGGGAGAAGGCGACTGCGACGATGGGTCCATCAGCGACCTTCATGAGCAGCATTTCAGCCGTGTTCAAACCGGGCCATGTCTTTGGCTTCTTTTTCGACGCAATAACTGACTTTTCTCCTCCAAAGAATATGCCGAGCCGACCATCAGCGGTGCCGATGGCGAGGACGCCGGAAGGGGAGAAGGCGGTAGACAAGACGAAAGGAGGGGAGAAGGAGATACCGTTTTCCGGTGCGGCCAGCGTCGAGTCGTCTGAGGCATATATGAGATGCGGCTGAAGAAGAATGGAGGGAAACGCGGAGTCTCTGGTCTGTTGACGCACCCATTTTAATTCCGAATACGAGCTCGTCCTTGATGAAGTCAAGGTGCTTGACGCAGTGGTCATAACCAGCGGAAACCAGCTCGTTGCCTCTGTCCGCGATGAATTGCACAGAGCTGCAGATCTAGAATCCCGATACACTCAGAAGGGCGATGCAACGAAAAGTGTCATATTGAACTCACATTATCGTGCTTTGTCTTCAGCTTCTTGACCTCCCCGTCCTTCTTTCCCAACTCGATCAATCCTACAAAGCCAGAATCCAGGCCGAAGGCAAGGTGACTCTTGTTTCCATTCAGAGCAAGCTTACTGAGACGTACGCGCATTAGACTTCTCGCCAAGTATAGGAACGATGGGCGAGGGAACAGACCTGATTCACAAGATCGTCTTCCGTCTCTCCGACGGTGAACGACGCGAGTGCGTCGTCGAGCGATTGTATCATTTTGGGATTGTCTAACCTGAACTTGGAGATCTATTCAAACGTACTGGTAAGTTACATTTTAGATCGAATCCAGCAGCACTCACCATCCTCCCGTGCGCAACCCAAGCATCCCTCAATTCCGAACCCGGCCTCTTCACACAAATTATAGACGAAACCTCTCCACCGAGGCCTCGAATCGCTTTGACAACCTTGTTCGTCGACAAATCGTAAACCCTGAGCGAGCCGTCGTCTGTGCACAATCATCAGCACTACACCCCTCTAACCCATTGAAACTCGACCCACCTGAACCCGCATACAGCTGCCCCACATGCCCGAGCGCCAGACTGGAGACGGGCGCGGGGATCGAGAATGTGTCCTGGATCGCGTACATCGTGGCCATGGATGCTCGTGGTCGCCGTCGACGTCGAAGAAGGTTCGGATGATGGCAATCGCGAGGCGCGTCGACGAATTTTCGGACCCGCACACGTGGATCGGGACGTACGGCGTGGGCCGGGCCGGGCGCTTGTGAGCGGTTTAGCGCCGTCGTCGCTCCGTGGGCGAGAAGAAACGGAACAGGGGCGTAGAAGGCGAGGTTTTAGCGGGGAATTACTGTCGAGGTTTGAATTTTGTCTATCCTTTGTACAACCAGTCGACAGGAAACCAGGTACCAAAGTCTCAAATAGAGACCGTATCAGCGATAACTAATGGGACAATGGCGCAATTGGGTAGCGCCTCGTCGTCCAGGGTGGCTAACTTTCTATGTCCTGCTGTGGGCAATAGGGGCGGCTCCTGAGCGAGGCTACCCCTGCCAAGGATGCGATCTGTCAATGATACTCATCCGATCCCCAAGCTTTGCGGACAGACGGCAGCGCCAAGCGCAGGTACCGTAGACTGTCTCGGATGCGGCCTACCGAGAGACAGAGAGACCTCCTCCTGGTCACCAGGTTCACTTGCAGTGCAATGCAAGACGAGCAGCAATCGCTACGCAATTGAACGGCAGCTATTGCAGATCGAAGAGGTTTGGGTCTATTTGGGGCCGGTGCTACGGCCATCCGAGGCCATGCCACTCCACCCCAGTCCAGACCGTGCCGTGCTGCGGGAGCTCTCGCAGCTTCCTTGGCCTCAGAATTGACGAGGAGGAGAGAGTCTTCCATGATGTGGATATCAAGGAGACCCCCAAGCTTCGCGTTGAAACTTTGGAGTTGGACAAGTGCTGACACTGAGAAAAGGCTGTCCTGAAACTCCCAATGCTCCTCCTTGCATGCACAGAGCGTTCTGGGTATTTCGGAGAGGTCACTTTGTGTGAGCGCGATGAGAAGAGGCGCAATCAGAGCTTATCTCAGCGTTCCATGTGGGGTAAAGCAGTGCTGGCAGTGCTGGACGCTTTTGCTGAGATGCGCTGTATTTCCGCATTCGAGCCTTTGCGGCGTGCCCAACATACCTCTTGTCTTCTCTCAATTCTTCACTGACGCCGCTCCTTTGCTCTTTGACCTCTACCACCACCTTCGTGTTCAACTCGCCACTCGTTTTTACACCTCCTTGACTGCCACGAGAGCTTGAGGGAAGAGAGATGGCGGGCCAGTGTGCGACGGTGCCAACGTTGACGAGGACGGATGAGACGATTGTAGGGACCCAGACTGTGACTACGGAGGTCGTGTCGACGACGACGGCGCCGCCCACGTTCATCACCAGTACGATTAGCACAGACATCTGCACAACGAACACGACCTCGCCAATTAGCTCAGTATGCACCCCGACCTTTTCCATATCCGTCGAGACTGTGCCTGGTACTTGAACATTTGAACCTTTCCCAAGTTCTCCGGTTGACCTTTTGTTTAGGAACGACGTCGCTTGTGACCCAGACAAGCACCATTGAGAATCCAGTAACATCTAGAATCGTCACGACACTTTTCACCACCTCTTGCACTACCCCGAATAACAATAATAATGACCCACCCCCGACCCCTCCACCAGAAACTACCCCTACTACGACTTCTAGTATCACGACACAAACCACGTCAAGTACCACACTGCCCAACGGCTCGATCTCCGTGAGCACCTTCACTTTGACCACAAATGCCCCGCCTTCCCCGACTACGCAAACCGACCAAAATAACTCGAACGGCGGTGGTCCAAATATCGGCGCAATCGCTGGAGGGGTGGTGGGAGGTTTTGTTGGTCTGCTTGCGCTTGCGCTGCTATCGTGGTATTTCTAGTGCGTCTTCTTCTTCCTTTATCTCTCTGTCTCATCAGTCTTTGTGCGATCGTCCTGACATCATTGTGCAGCAAACGGTCTACGAGCGGTTTCGATCGTGTGTTCAACAACCCTGACGACTATGACCCGCCTCACAACCACCAAGACAAGCTCGGACCACTGGACGATGAGCCCATTCAAGCCAAGGGTTATCAATACGGGCTTGTGGGCAACGAAATGGGCAACGGTGCTCACGGAATGAACGGATCTGGCGCTGCACCAGCTAACGGGATAGGACCATTCAATGGTGGTCAAGAGCTGGGCTTCCAGGGTCCTCCGGGAGGTAATGAAATGGGATACCAGCCATCAGGGAACGATACTGGATACCAACCGGATGGTACCCATACTCGCAATCATTCGCTGGCACCACTTCTGGGAGGCGCTGCAGGCGCTGCGGCAGGAGCGACGGCATACGCTATTGGCACCACTTCGAACAGCAACAATGGACATTCACGACCGGGCAGCAGTGGCCGTCCGTCTACTGGCGGCAGTGGCCAAGCCCTTATTACTCCCCAGACATCCCCGCAACCTTACGCACCTCAGCAAGGATACGTCGCCCAAAATACATACCCACCGCAGAACCAAGGCTACTCAAGATCGTCTTATTATGGCTCGTCGGACCACAATCACAGCAACACTGCGTACAATCCCAACGCTTCGTTGATGAGCAATCCCAGTGTCGGATCGTCCTCCTGGGCAGGCGGGTCCTCTAATGCCTACGTAGCACCTCTACCTCACCAGGGCATGATGGCACCTCTAGTTCCGGGGGCTGCTCCACCGGTCACTAACAGACCTCATAGCTTCGATCAAGACGGAAGGAGTGGCAGTCCTGTGAGCATTCAAGAGCAGAGGGTGTTACAGGTCATCAATCCGGACTCGTCGCTCATGGGGTCGTCTCCGCCGCAAGGATCGTCACTCGCCAGCCCTTCAGCAGGACCGTCGGGGCAACAGACGAGCCCGGTCGATGGGAAAGGAAGGCCCGTTGATACAAGGGGCCAGTTCGTGCCTCTGGTGCATTTGGATGGTGGTGCGTATGAGGAGCCGCTTGTACCGACTTCAACTGGGAATGCGGCTGCTGGGCGTTCAAGTGGCCCTCAGCCTCCTGCGTACAACGGCTAGTTCCTCGCGAGCCTTATTCTCTTTATGCGCTCGTGTTCTACTTTGCAGCTCTTCAATGACAGCAACTCCCCTTCAACGCGTCTTCAATTTCGATCATTCCTCAGGGCCCATCTACATTATTCATTTGTTATCGCGTTTGGATGCACGCTTGTTATTTGAATCTCTGGTCATCTTTTCCTTCTCCTTCTTCCCTCCTTCTCCTCGAATCCGAGTTCTATATATCCCCCTGCATATGTCTCTTCCAGTTCCGCGTATTATTGCTATTGTTAATGAATCACATACATTCCGGACGGTCTATGGACATCATCATAGTAGGCATAAGGACATTTCAGTTCAGTAGCAATGTCATGTCTATTCGCCTCAGTTCCACTCCTGTTCGCTAGCTGCTACCCAGTTGATTCGCTCATATTTTATTCGGACCAGCCGTCCAAGCGCTCGTTGGACGCGTCCTGCATACTCTCCCCTCGTCCTTCCGAATCCATGAGCCCCTCCTACGCGCTGTGCGATGATGGAGCGAAACATTTCTTGTTTAGCATGATAGCATGACAGCCCTCTTGGTGCCCTGACTCACCGACGCAAGCACACCGTATCATACGGGAAATGAACAGCGCCACCAACTTCCTGTGCGACCTTGGACAGCTTTGCTCCGAACCTCTATGTTGTGCGCGATCCGCTCCCTACCCTCCTCATCGTGCAGGCTGGGTTTGCCTACCGTCCTGTGCCATAGCGGGCTTTAACCTCGACCTCACACTCTCCGAGACGCCGAGTTCGAATAAGGGGCAGCCGCTTTTACTCCCGCCACCAGATGGAAATTCACCGAAGAAAACGCCCGCCAGGCGTGTGCTGGTCGCAAAGATGGCAGAGTCTTCTCAAACTCTGTCTTATGTTTACGATATGATAAATCGGGGCCGTTGATGTGGATCCAATTTCACATAACATGGAACCTGAAAAAAGCCTGTTGGACGTTGCCTTCTTCTTCCTCGTTGTTCTGTTCTCCAGTCTCGCATCAGCTCGCTGCCTGCTGTCAATCGCACTCTCCTTCTCCTCCACTGTCCTTTCATTTGCTATTTGGAAAATCCCTTCTTCTATCTCTTGAAGCTGGCGCGCCGGGAGCACGTCGAGCGCCACTACTAGGAGATACGGTTTGATTGATTATCGCTTCGCCGCTCCGCCTCGTCGCATCGGTCAAGGTCATTTGACAGCGATCCTGCAAACTGGCTCTGAGATCCTATTGGCACTGGTTGCTTTCTCCCTGCGTGGATCGTCGCTCCTGGTGAGTCTCCTCCATGCTGTGTTCGCCTGTGGTGCGGGCCAGTACTCATATTGTATAGCATAGCAACGCGGAGAGGAACGCGCCCCGCATCGCGCAGGTCTGTGGAGAAAGCGAAACAAAGTCACCCTACTTTCTTCATTCATGCTGCTATAGCTTCTCGTTCCTCCCAAGCACGTCTCCCAAGTGCGAAAGCCCTTTCCTCTTTCCCACCGACCCGTTCGTCGGCCCACACTCCTTCCTTCCCCGCTGCTTGTCCCCCGCATCCGAAGAACCCAATTCATTCGGTGTCCCGAACTCCAGCCCATCATCATCATCCCAACATTCACCAATACAAACGCTGTCAATCATACTCGCTGTGTCCCTGGCGTGACCTCATTTTCATTAAAAGACAAGACCCCGCCGACACAAGGCGTCTGTTCGCCGCCAGACAATACAGTCAAAGCACGGCTTGGCTGCTCGCCTGCGGTCCAATTTCGCCCGCCTTGTGTCCTGTCACGCCATCTGGATCTCCCCGCACATACAACTTTACGACGAATAACGACCTCGACGGAACGAACGAACGATTTGACCGGAATATCTCCCCTATACTTATCCCCAAACTATCCTCATCCGCGAACTGTCAACCCCGACGCTTTATGAACCGATGGACGTGGACTACACCACCACTTGTTTCCCGGTCACGGAAACATACTACGGTACGGGGACGACGACCACAGCGAGGACAACGAGTCGTGCAACGACGTCCATGCCGGTCACTACTCTGACGGAGGTTGTGCCCGTCGCGCCCTCAGTCAGTACAAGGCGAGCCGTCACCACGACGTGCGCAGGGAGGCAGAATAGTGGGAGCGGTGCAGGGAGTGGGTGCTACGCAGTCACCAATACTATGTATATCCCAATCCCAGGTGCGTTTTGTTCAGTACTGTATACCGAACTCCGTCGCTCATCTCTCTCATCCCGCAGGGTCTTCCTCTACCCGGACAAGAACAGTCATCCCAACCACCACCACAGTCAGGGGCACCCGGACACGGACCGTCACTGTGCCCACCCCCACCCCCACCAGGACGGTCGTCGTTTCGACGTGCGTCCGAATCACTTCAACCACCACCCTCACCACCCAATTTGGAGTCGTTCCAATGCCCACTTCATCCGCGGACCCAAGCACCACGACGAGAACGCTTGGAACCGACCCTCCCCCCTCGGACAACGGACCCAGAGTTAACGTAGGAGCGATCGTTGGAGGACTTATTGGTGGATTCCTGGCCCCATTTCTCTTGGTATTGCTCGTACGATGGATGTAAGTCCCCTTCCCAAATTCGTTGCTTACGATCGAAAGGCAAACCTTGCTAACCATTAAACTTACCGCCGTCTTCCAGTCGTCGTAAAGGCATCTTCCACGGCTTCCGACCTAGGCCACACGATGATATGCGGTCCGTCCTTCCTATCGGCCTCGCTGCTCCTCTCCAGCGATCCCAGACCGTCAGCGACAGAGGGCATCAATCGCAACCGCCCTCTGTCGGCGCGCATGGAGGAAGGGCTGCGATGGCCGCAGCAGCCATTTCTGCTCAGCAGCAGAACCTCGACCGGCGGACTTCCAGGGCTTCCCGCCATAGTGTCAGGTCGCGAACGACGGTCGACTATGAGCGACGCGAAGCAAGCAGCCCCGTGAGCGCTAACTTCGACCTTCCCATTGCTCCTCCATCATCCACTTCCCTTTCTGGCACTGCCGCTGGGGTCGCGAGACGTACATCACAACACGTTCACCCCCCATCCTCCTACCCATTAGCAGGCCCACATTCTCCATCTGTACCTTCCGTCCCCCTTCCTGCAGTTCTACATCAAGATTTGCACTCACCGCCACCGTCTTCTGGGCTCGCCATACCCCCACTCCATCCGCCCTCTCTACCCTCCTCGTCCACAGGATCCAGCTCTGGTGCATCTCGCGCCTATTCGTCGTCATCAAGCGGCGTCCCTTTATTATCCTCGTCGGCTGAACGCCTTCCAAGTACACGGAGAGCCGTGAGCCCTGTGAGCTTCTCCGACCACCCGTACGCTTCAACGCAGCCCGTTTCCTCTGTCGGTTTGGTAAAGAGCCCGGCTGTAGGAATGAGGACGCCCAGTCCCGAGCTCGTACGGGGCAATGGGACTGTGCTATTGACTTCCGGACCGTCCAGCCACGGACACGGTAGCAGCTCGCTGCCTATCGTGGAGGAGCATGAAGGTGACGTGGAGTCAATGGAAGAGTCTGTTGAGCGCGACGACTTGGGAGAGGGGGGAAGAAGAACTCCTGGTGAGGATCGGGAAGGAGATTCTCCTTCAAGAAGACCCCCATAACATTGGCTTTATTTCGCTCCTGACATTGCTTCGACCTTCTGCTCTGAGACTGTTCTTTATACTTATCTATGAGTCGCCGACTCAGCCTTCTGCATAGTACATTGCTCTCGTCCCTCGGATTTTTGCATTGCTTTCTCATTTTTCACGCACCACACACGACGCGCACTTACTAGACTCTTTTCTTCGCTTTTCACGATATATCTCTTCGTTCCTCATACCTACATCAGACACGGCGATACCCAGGTAGTAGATACCCTTGCATTCGAACTGTTCACCTTACGGACCCTCCCCTCCTGGTACATACTCCCTTACGTACCGTAGAGCCTCTGCCCGCTCGGTCCCGTCTTTCGTTCCATTGTGTTGTTCCACGCATACACGTTCGAACCAATCGCCTTGCCACACCTCGTAGTTTATAATCCCCGTAATATTACACAATCTAATGAACCCTGAAGATTTGGCTATGATTCTGACCGAACACCTGCTCGTTTTTTAGAGCTGCAAGAAACTCGTATCGATCCCATGACTGAAGTCCCAGATGCAAATCGTCTGTGGACACAGACGTCGGTTAGCTCCCCAATAATCCATGGACAAAAGGACAGACATACCTGATCCTCCCCACAACTCACAATTTTCGTAGAATCCGCCGCCACGCAGAATATCCTCCCCGTATGCGGGCCCGTCAAATCCGCCACCAACATCCCCGTCTTCCTATCCCACACCTTGATGCTCAAGTCATAGCTCCCACTGATCACAAAGTCGTCGTTTAGCAGCACACTCCGCACCAAACCTGTATGTTGCAAAGCCACTTGTGAAGTCGGCCGGCTGCCGATGCTCATGTTGGCTGAATGGCGGTGGGCGTTGTTGGGGTGCGAAGGCGACATCGGCTCGTTCAGTGAATTGGTGCGTCTCATCATGCCCGTGACCATCCCCGCAAGACTTCCACCGACGCTGCCGAATGAAGCAATGCCCGGAGGCGAGCCAAGCGCGACACCCTGGCCGCAGCTAATGCACGTACTCCCCCCAGCACCGCTCAAATCGTAGTCTGAACTCGAGCTGGGCGCAGGCGGGAACGGTAAGGGCGGGAGAAGCTTTTGCGCGTGGTGTGGCGGCGGATGGTGGTGGTCAGGCGACGTCGACCATCCCTGCAGCGTTGTCACATCGAATAATCTGATATGCTTGTCAGAGGAACCGGAGACGACCATGGGCGGCTTGAAGTCGATGGATGCAATCCCCCGCGAATGGTGATTATCGAAGGTGCGAAGGCATTTGCCGGTTCTGGCGTCCCAGAGGCGGATGGACCGGTCGCCTGAGCCTGTGCATATGAATGAACCTGAGAGTGAGACGGTGTTGACTGCGGCGCGGTGTTCGTCGAGGACGTAGAGTGGTATTAGGGATGGGAAGGCGTAGACCCGCACAGTCCGGTCTGATTCAAATGCATCAGTATCATGAGGATATCAGCAGCGATGGGAACTCACCTTTGGAACACGACACAAGGTACTCCTCGTTGAATCTCACACAAAGGACGCTATCCTCGTGGTCTGTGAGCACCTTGACCACTTCGTTCGTGTTGATATCCCACAGCCCAACGCGCTTGTCGCTGCCTGCGCTTGCAAGGTACCCATTTCCTACACAAATGCTTAGCACGGAGCTCGTGTGCACGCCTCGAATTTCGCGCTCAACCATCCTGGTACTGAGATTCCACTCGCGTATCGTCCTGTCGCGGGAGCCGGTGAATAATACTTGCCGCCCAGTTCCAGGGTAGGTGTACAGCTGAAGGCAGTATATTGTGGATGTGTGTCCGCCATTGTTCATCGAGCCTTTAGTCTGGAGAGGCGAAAGGCGGTAAGACTGCGTGAGGAATCGGTTTCGTAGTCGGATATGCGTTTGGTGCAGTAGCTTGTAATCCGGCTTTCGCCTTGATGACCCGGGATCCAACAATGCGTTAAATGCCATGGGCGCCGAGTGACGAGCACGCTGGGCCGTTTTGTTCTTCATGCCCAAGGACGATTGGATCGCCATCGTATCCAGCTCGACGTGCATCTGCGTCAACTCCGCCTTGGCCTCTTCTACGCTGTCCACAGTGAGCGCTGAATCGAATTCGTAGTCGGAATCAGAGTCCCCTATGCCCTCGTCATCGGAGTGATCCCAACGGGAATCGTACTCGCGCCTGCGGCGTAGGCGTCGGTTTCCTCTGGGAGGTTGAGATGCATTGGGCGGTGTGCGCCAAGTCCAGCCCCGCGCTGCACAAAGTTTCTTCCAGAGCGATTGGTCGTTCGCCAGGCCCTGCCATTGCTTGTTGACCAAGCTGCATAATAGGAGTGTTTGCGCTGGTAGGTGCGAGAGGACTTGGAGAGCAAGCTCTGCAGGAAGTGTCTAGCAACAATGGTAAGTTGCAATTTGGAGTGTGGACAGTAGTAGGCGTACCCCAACAATGTCGAACTGGAGAAGAGGGGTTATCTGTTGTTGAACAAGTGCCAGACGAGACCGAGGCAACGACGCCAGGAGTTGCAGAGCCAGTTCTGAGAGGTATCAATAAGACGCACACAAGTACTAGAGTTTGCGACGCACCTTCCCTGTCCTCGACGGACATCTGGCCCTCCATCGTGGCAGTCTTGGTTCAAGAGATGTTTGAGGTGACGAATGGACTAGCTCCGCTGAGTCCAGGCCATATTTCTGGGGTTGGCAGTGGAAACGAACGGTAGAAATGGCAACGACCCCGGGACTTGATTCCACACGTGGGCTTGCAACCCATTCTCCTGCGATTAGATTATAGATACAGGGTCTAGAGATATCAGCAACGACCTGATATAAATCGTCCCTGGCTATTCGGACTTTGGCAATTGGACTGAGGGCTCTATTAATGTCCATTTGCGAGGTCCGAGGAATATCCAGTTCTCTTCAGTTTACGAGACTCACTAGCAACCTTGAATTATACAATTGAAGGCTAGGATTTCGTTAACCTGTCAGGCTGTCGTTATCGTCGTCGATGGAAGCCAACCTGCGCTGCGAGGGCGCCCTGCCGACGACAGCCATCAGCTCGGCGCTTATTGTTCTCCTCCATCACGTGCAAGGCAGAACAAAGGTCACCCGGCGCTTGTATTGTTCTCGTCTCTCTTGTCCTCGTACTTACAATGCACGCGTCGTAAAGTCGGAACACCGTTACGCTGACACCTGACGCCGCTGGGACCGAGGATTCCAGAGCGATTAATAAAAAGGCTCCATTGCCACGAGTTGGATCCATTCCACCCCACTGCTCCCAGTGTGACCGCGTGGATTTCTTCCAGCCTTTCTCTTTTTATACCCCTTCCTCTCTTTCTTTCGTTCCATCGGGTGCTGGGTCACTTGAGGCGTATCCTAGAGAGCGTTCCTTCTTTTTCAGCTTCACGCCACTCACAGTCCTTGTCTAACGATCCTCAACATGGTCAACACAAGAACAAGTGAGTTTCTATCGTTCTGTTCCTCGACGGATGCTGATTCCCCGCCAAGTGTTCTTCTTTGGTCTGAACGCCATCCGGGTGCTCAGTATCATCTCCCTCATCCTCGTGTTCTCTTCTTCCATCCTGGTCATGGTCACGAACATCAAGGCCGTGAACGCCTTTGAGGCAGCCAAGGGACAGAACACCACAGAGGGTCACGATATGGCCGATTGCGACTACATCGAAGGCAGCACGGTGCCTAATCAGGCTGCCGGTGTCTTCTGGGCCGTTGTCGCCACTCTCCTCATCATCTTCCAGACCATCGTTTTGTTCCGTACGTCCCAGTCTCTGCACATTCTCTTGGCTCTAATGCTGATCGTGCAATATCGCAGTATCCGAAATCTCATGGCCCATGTCCTTCTTTGACCGCTTCTTCCCCGTCCTCGGGTCTGAATTCGGACTTGGTGCACTGGGCATTTTCCAAGGTCTTATCGCCACCCAGATCCTCTCTCACCACGTAGACGACTTCACCCTCGTCGCCGCCTTCTTCCTCTTCGCCATCGGATGCCTGAACATGCTCCTTGGTCTCATTTTCCGGCAAGGCGCGAAAGTCAAGCGTTCCATCCGCGGATGGCGGGATCAGAAGAAGGGCATCCTGCCCACCACGAAGGGCGGTATGGCCGTTGGTACTCCTGGAACTCTCCCGTCCTATCCGAGTTTCAATGAGAAGGGTGGGTACCCGTATGATTTCAAGACCGGCTCCGTCTCCAGCTATGACTCGACTGCCAAGTATGGTATGGGCTTTGGAAGGCAGGCGGAGAAGGCTGCTGGCTTGCGAGGTAAGCTCCAGCTCGCACTTTCCATTGGATTGAAGTAGAAACTCAGAACGATCGCTGTACAGGCTTCATGCTCCAGAAACCCGAAGAGTCACTCCCCCGCTACGTCACCCCTCCTGCCTCTACTGCGCACAGTGGTGTGACCCGCAGCAACTCGGCGAGGAGTAGCTGGTCGGAAGACCGTTCAACGCACTATACGGAGGAAAGCAGACAAGCTCACCTGCGTGATGCGATCCTCACCCAGGCGCAGCCTTCGTACGAGAGAAGGAGGCCTCAGGACGATGATGATGATATGTATGAGACTAGCGATAGTCGCAGCAGGAGCTCAACGCCCCCGCCGAGGCATGGTCCCGCCTTCAAGTCCAGCCAGACTGCCCTTTGAAAGACATTGTAAAACGCTCGTTGACGACCCTTGGACACGCTTATGACTGCTACACAACCGCTAGTACGGGCCTTTCTACATTCCCCTTCACGATGCACATTCACGCTTCAACACGACGTCCTTCACGACCCATTGTACCTTGCATTCCTACTGTACACTTGGTCCTAATACCCGCAATTTTTCTCTGTGTAGCTGTTAGACATAGCACGCATCCTCCACTGTACATCCTCGCACCGCCGCAATGATAGCGACCTTGACGGCTTCTGGTTTTTGTTGGGAAGCATAGCGGCATGCGGTAACGGAGAGCGGGAGCAGATGGGACCTCTTCGTGACTCTGAGGCAGGGCGAGGCGGCGCTTCTTTCCTGAGCATCTCATCATACAACGAACTCTGGTTTGCCGAATGCAGTGTTATTTTGGGCGACACCTGTGGGGTGGATGAGGAGTGTGAGTGAGCAGGACTTGTTCATTTTGGATGTTCTGTTAGTCCATCCCGTAAACTCTATTCATGTCCTTGTTCATTCCCATGCCTAGCTTACCTCGAGCAACTATCTCTCCCTCTCAAGTACTATCTTGCCGAGTCATAAGGCACTGCAGCACCGAATCCTGCACTGCATTGTCTCGCCAAACTCAGGATGCCAACGATTGAGTCATTCGGAAGAGCGCCCATGTATTATGACACTGCTCAATGGGACCCTGAGCCGGTCTTATTTAAGGAGATGCTGTACCCCAAGCCATCACGTTCCTAACAGCCACTGGCAGAATTCGGGTTCTAAACTTACTCGTGGCTTCGCGCTTTCCTTTCTTTCACCTTGACCACATCCTTCTTCATAAGCCCAAGCGCGCAGAACGCCTTGTTACCTTTCCATTCCCCCTTCAAAGCCGACTGCGACAACCCATACAAGGCTATACCGACAACTGCGACAACTCTTGACAAACGAATACGGAGATAGGCGAATTTACACCAGGATGGCGGATGTTCAAGTAGCTCTGCCAATCCCCATACCCGCTAGCCTCACCATCGCAGTACCTGCGGCCATGGAGCCTGAGCATGTAGCCGTGATCGTCCCCTCACCCCCAGCCGATACCCCTGTCGCTTCCTCTCCCGCTCTCGAGCCCATTTCACCACCAACATCTTCGAATACAACTACCCTAGAGGACGAATCTGTTACTATGGATCGCGCCGAACTAACAATGGAGGCCGAGGTGCCCGCAGTGGAGTCAGACCCAGCGGCTGAGGACGCTGCCCCGCTTGCGGAGGCGGAAAGCGCCCAGGCCGACGCGGTGGAAGGCGCTGTCGACGAGATAGGGGCGTCACAATTAGCCGACGCGACGGCCGCGAATGACGACAACGCAAACGCTGGGTCTGCAACAAACGACGATGGTGAGCTTGTCCTTTGAGCAATACGCAGGAATTGTAATCCAGAATTTCAATTCAGAACGGGCACAATCTCCCCCATTATTCACGCCAGTATCTGACTTCACCGACGACCTGTTCCCCTTTTACGATGAGGATGACATTGACCTTGGCCCCAAGTTTGAGGGCGAGTTCTATGCCCACTCGCCCGTGTACGACAATCCCTATCCGATGCCATTCCACGACATGGAGGACGATGATCTGCCAGAGGTGGTGAAGGGGAACTTTGCCTCGTTCTTCCAGATGAAGTGCGGGCACGAGTTCTATCGTACGTCTCCATCCACCTACCGCGCTGTGCTCAGTATTCAGGAATATGCGCAGGTAATTATGTGCGGGGGAACACCATGAGACGTCTGCGTACGGCCAAGGATAGCGTGAAGGGCAAACCTGGTTCTCTGCAAGGAATCCTCCAGCTACCCATGGAGCTGCTATTCGACATCCTCGAACTCGCTCATCCTATTGACCTCCTTCACCTCTCACGGACGTCCAAGACTCTGCGCAAGATTGTATTGGACAAGCGTTGCGAGCCAGTGTGGAAGGCTGCGTACGACAGTCGCGATGAGCTTCACAACCCTCCCGACGAGCTTCCCTACCCGAAGTGGACTGCGATGGTGTACGACGACGCACGGTGCGATGTGAGTGTCACGACTATTTGGTTCCCAGTATGTGTTTGGCCCACAGTGATTCACAATTCACAATAGTTTTGTGGCGACTCTGGCGCGCTTCTAGATTTCGCCCTGGGCGAGCACTACTGCGAGAAGTGCCAGAACAAGTACCTCATCGAGCAGAGCAACGTTTCGGATGTCACAGATGAGTGCCCTCGCCTGATCCCCACTCTCTTCCGTCTGCTGCCTGCGACATACCGGCAATGTGCGTCCCTTTCTCCCGCATCCGCATTGCCTCTAACGGTCTATTTACAGCTGGGGGAAAGTACCAATGCTACTACGAGTCGGACAACAACGCACGGTATAGGCGTTCGGATGTTGAGAAGATGATTCAGGAGCTGCGGACGTGGTTTATGACCATTGACGAGGGGATGATACCGGATGCTGGGCAGAAGTTTGAGGAGTGGTGCGATCCCCAGATGCAAAAGGCCCGCGCGGTATGCGACGTGAGTAGCTTGCGGTAATACGAAGGAACCAGGACTGACACACCGATACAGTACGCGCAAAACTACAACAACTGGGCGACGAACTTTTACTACAATTTGTGCACGGAGATGTCGCAGAAGCAGAGGGCTCTGGCGGATATGTAAGTTTCCCAGCCTCTTTGCAAGGCTATGCCGTCTGACTGGTGAATAGATGTATGAAGCGGTTTGCGAAGTTGGGATGGGAGGAGGAGGATACACTCTCCGCGTCTTCCGACGTGTATTATTATTTCCGCAGCGTGGAGGTCTGGAACATCTCACCCAAAAGTGCGGCTTCATTCGCCTCCAGGAATTCTTCGTCCACTAACAGTCGATTATTCAGCCCTCGAAAAGCACAAGAGCGAAATCATCCTGAAGATTGAGTCGCACAAACTTGAGCGTATGAAGCGCGACCGACGGTCGATTGTCGACAAGACTTACGAAGACTACAAGAAAACATTGAAGCCAGAGAACTGGGCCCGCCTCCCTCCTTCCGATATTATTGCCTGCGACGACATCTTCTCGGACTACATTCACCAACATAGTCTAACCGACGTGGCGGACCTCGACGTTCCTCAAGCCATGGTCAAGATTCCTGAGACCATTGGCACCTGGCACTTCCACCGGCAAAAGGAGTTGTACGACCTCCTACCTGGAGTTGAGGTCGAGGATGACCTGGACTATGTAACGCTCGACGAGAAGGACAAGGAGGGCCTGTCTGAAGAAGAAATTTTGACGCGGACAGTCGAGTTGCGCAAGGGGAAGAAGGCGGCGCTGCAGATAAAGATGGACGAGCGGATGAAGCTCGCACGGACGATATTCAGCTGCATCTCTTGCAAGAGCGGGCGACACTCGGGACTTGCGGTCTTTGGTTGGAAGGATGCGTGTGTGCACATGGCTGGCAGCTACTCGCATTACTTTCATTCCACTTGGGAGTTCTGTAGCGTCGGGTATGCCGCGGCTTCGTCACTCATCTCTCAACTTGGACTGGACCCAGATACAGCGACGCTGGAGGAGGTCGATGCCAAGGATGCGAGGTTCCTGTGCATGAACTGCCCGACGAAGTCGCGTAAGCGAGTCCAGGGGAGGAAGGCGTATACATGGAGGGAGTGCGTGATGCACGCAGTGGAGAAGGAGGAAGACCATACGCACGCCATTCCAAGCTGCCTACTACTGTCCCAGGACGCAACGACCTTCATCAAGGCCCACGAACTTCCCCACCCATCACCAAGACGAGCGAACTGGTCATGCAACCATTGCCCAGAGCACCTCGAGAAGGCTGAGGCTTTTGGCGACGTGGTCAAACATGTGAGGGAGTCGCATTCCATTGAGAAGCCGGTGAAGGATGTAGACGTCATCTTCCTCGACGGTCGGTATGAGCGCCACCATAACGGCAAACGGCGGTCCATTGTCCATTATGGTGTCGAGCCTACTTGTCATCTCATCTGCAAGCTGTGCCGGCCAGGAAAGGTGCAGCGGCTGTGGACAATTCAAGCGCTTGTGCCCCATCTGTTCCATAAGTGAGTTGTCTTCATCTCTGTACGATGTGCGAAGTTGCTGATCATGGGCTCTACAGGCATGGCGTTACGATGCCTCGTTCAACACGAGATTACTCCAAGATCGAGGTCTTTGCGACATAAGCCATTCAGTTCCTCCTTATTTCTGTTTTCCATCGCATGCATCTATCGCTTTAACTAGCTCTTGCTCGAACCGTCATTCCCATCGTCATCATCATCGCACTACATCTCTATACCCGCTGCTCTCATTAGAATACCTAACCTAACCCTATACAAAGCGTGATACGCATAACAATACAAACAGCTTTGCCCCCTTTTATGTTGCCCCACCATAGTACTGAGAACTGAACGCTCCTATGCTGGGTCGAAGTACGGTACTGCCACCCAGTGAATAGCCCGAGCACCCAATGTCAATGGCATCGGACTTGCAAATCGTGTCTGATGCGTTTGAATTTCCAGTTCAACCTCAGACGTGAAAGGTTGGCACTTGACCACCACCATCCAGATTCCGGTGAGTACTGAAACACTTCTTTTCTCTTGAAGGCTTACCCACAGGCCTTGGTAGAGGCCTATCATGGACCTTCAAACTGCTCTGGACATCTCCCGAAGGAATAGACTCGAGCCTCAGGATCGTCCAATCTTCGAGGACCTGGCCCAGCAATGTCAAGAGGAGCTACTCTCCTTGGAGCAGAAGGCGGAAGACGCAAGAAGATTGCTCTCATGGCTTGAACCAAAGATCGTCGAAACAAAGCGCAGCATCTTCGTCTTCCAATCTCTGTCGACTCCCTCCCCCATCCGCCGCCTGCCCCCAGAGCTCCTGGCGCTTGTGTTCGCTTTCGCGTGTAAGGGCGACAGGCTGCATGTCTTTGATCCTTCTAGGTCACTGCCAGGGTGTCTTGTCCTGGTTCAAGTCTGCAAGTACTGGCGCGTACTGGCCTTGGACACAAAGACTATCTGGCATCACACTGTTTGCATTGAGCCTCTCACGGTTCATGACCAGGATATGGCCCTACTTCAAGGAGTGGAGGAACTGTATGCGGACCGCCTAACCCATCTCTACGTAGACTTCGAGTGCTGCCCCGGTGTCAACGACGAAAGTTTCGACCTCATGTTGAATCGGCAACGCCAGCTGATTTCTGTGGCCCTTGTGAACAAGACCTGGCCCCCCAAATGTATTGACGCATACAATATGCCAATGCTGGAGGAAGTATTTCTACACAATATCGACATTTTCGACCCGGACGATGGACCCGAAAAGCAAGCCGCCATAAAATTTGACGTACCGAACTTGAAGAGGGTCTATCTAGCAGATGCCGTTATCAGCACCGAGGGGCTCTGGCTACCCTGGCATCAAATCACCCACCTATCACTTGGGGTGCCTTGCACTATGGAAGGCGAGGAAGACATGCACCTAGACTATTTCCTCAACCTGCTAACCCAACTCCCGTGCCTCGCATCCCTCCACCTCACGAAACTCGCCTTATTGAGAAGGCGCAGTGACGAGGGGCAGCCTTACCGAACCCCGCCCGTCGTCATACACCAGAGCCTGAGATATCTCGAGTTGTATGACCCTGTTCTTGACTTATTCTCGCCTTGTTTGCTGCCGCCCAATCCTACTCTACTGCCTTGCATCTCTACCCCTCTTCTTGAGGCATTCGACTGCTTCCACGACATCCGCCCAATAACGGACGATGATCAAGCGCACAGTGATCTTCATGACGGCCTGGTTTCCTTCTTACAGCGCACGCCTTCGCTCCAGCAATTACGACTGGTGCTCATACCCTGCCATGGTACACGCATTTGGAATAGCGACGATTCCTCCCTGGATGCCTCTTCTACCAACATCTTCCAATTTAGCGGCAAAACCACGTTTTTCACACTGTTAAGTCAGATAACTACGGAGGATGAGGGCGACAACAAATTCATGGAGCTCGGCAAGAGGAGAAAAGTTCCAAATGGAGAGTGGTTCAATGAAGATGAGATTTGGACCGACAGACTCATAGATCGGCACATCAACCAATTCTCAGTCGTTCCCTTGACCAATCAAATGAATACTGCGCTTTCGCCGAGCAGAGGGGATAGGGAGATGCTTGAGGCGGACAAGCTTGATGCTGGTGACAACGACGTCGACAGCAGCAGCCAACAAGGCACAGACACGGAGGCGGCCGACATCCAACTCCCCCCACCCGTTCCCCCGACTAATCAAGGGAACACTCTGCTTTCGCCGAGAGGAGAGGGAATGGAAATGCTCGGGGCAGACAAGCTTGATTCCGGTGACGACGACGGCGACACCAGCAGCCAACAAAGCACAGGCTCAGAAGGGGCGGCAGAGCCTGGCCGCAATTCAAACGCGGGAGTTCGTAAGATGTTGAAGGCAACATTCGCAATGCTGGGCGATGCTCGGATTCCCAGTCATATTCAAAGGCATGTATACCTAATCTGCTAGACACTCTCCAGTCGCAAGCCGGCACGAAAGTCTACGCATCCCCCGTAAAGCTTCGTCCTCCAATCCACCGTCCCTGCACGTACACTCGGTCAATATTCCGGTCATCTCCACAAAAGAGGAACCTTTCCAATCGCTGCTCCAGGTTCTTCTTCTGGACGTCGTCGCCCGCAACTTTACCACCCGATGATGGAAACTCTACCTTCTCTCCAGAGCCCCATAAACCGATTCCCTTCCCGCTTGGACTGACAATCAGAGCGTCGAAGCTCTTCCCCGGCACAAACGAACCAATGTGTTTCTCCAACCTGCACAGCGACGCACCGCCCAACGTGGCAAGGTACAAGAGGGTCGCGATTGGGAGCTGCTTGTTCTCAAACGTCCCCTCCTGTTTGACAATGCCGTTGTGCGTCTTCGCAGCGTCAGCGGTGAACTGAAGCACCTTGCTCGCCATGCTCGCGTGCTGAATCTCCCCCAAGATGCTCGTACAGAACCCACCCGACACATCCGTTCCCAGTCCCACTTTGATACCATTGTCCAAGAACTTCCCGACAGGAGCGATCCCGCTTCGCAGGTTGAAGTTGCTTGTAGGGCAGTGGCTGATTCCAGCGCCTCTATCCTTGACAAGGTCGATTTCCCCGGGAGTTAAGTGAACTGCGTGTGCCAGGATCGTGCCTTGCCTCAGCAGCCCGAACTGGTCGTAAACACCGGCGTAGCTTCCAGCTTCCGGAAAGAGCTTCTTCGTATACGCCACTTCCGACAGGTTCTCGGATATGTGAGTTTGAATCAGGAGGTTAGGGTCGGCCTTGGCGATCTTGCCCAAGGAAGAGAGCAGGGGAGCGGTGCAGGAGATGGCAAAGCGGGGTGTGAGTATGGGTTGGACCAAAGGCTGAGGCGTTCCGGCGGTGGCGTGGCTGGAGGAGGCGGATGGTAGGGAGCGGATGTACGAGATGACGGCTTGTGTGTTGAGGATGGAGTCTTCGGCGGATGGTTCGCTATAGTAAGAAGGACAGTCGTGGTTCATGTTGCATTTCTAGATGTAAATTAGGCGCAGCCTACACAATGATAATGTAAAGTACGCACCCCAATGAACGCGCGCTGGCCATAGGCGTGCACTGTGTCTGCTAACGCTTTGCTTGCATCAACGTGTAGAGTGGCATAGTAGCAGCATGTCGTAGTCTGGAGGGGCAATGAGGATGCGGATGCTACATGGAGCGAACTTCTTACCCCCGCGTCTATGAGTGTGCGGACCACTTGTTTGTAAATCCTCTTCGCGAAGGCTACGTCTTCGAACTTGGCCTCCATGGGAAATGTGACCTTCGCGAGCCAGTCTAGGAGCTCATATTCCTGACCGCTAGAATATCCTGTGGGTAAGCGAAGCGCGTTGTCGAAGAGGCAGATACTCACGTCCCAATGTTCGGCATTTGAGGTGCATGCTGTGGGACATACTCAGCAGCGTGCACCAGGATACTATGGCGCACTCACCGTATGGGTATCTATGAATCCGGGTAACAGAAACTCGCCCTCCTTCAGCTCTACAATCTCCTCTTCGTTGCAACCGTACTTCGACAGCGTTGACTCGAGTTCGTGTGGGGCGACGTCTTCCTCTAGCCATTCGATATTTCCTGAAGGCCCTACAGCTAGGAGACATCTTGGAAGGGCGTCGTACGACCTCAGGGTCTTGGGGTTGACGACCGCGCCGTAGAATAGAGTGGTTCTGCCTGACATACTTGTGTCTGCGTTGAGCTATGGGTGAGTGGAATGAAGTAAGATATGACGGTCTCGCAGGCCTCCAGAACTGGATCCGGCTGACCTGGGTGGCGTACCAATCCTCGTGCGGGAACTTTGAGTTTCAAGAGCTTATCTACAGCCTTGGGCGCCACGCACGACGAAGGAGGAAGATGACGGTAAGGCGATAAGCTCTTGCTATTTATCGACCCATTTGCCGCGCGTCGGAACCCTGGTCCATCGTGAGCTGTAGTTCCGGATCTTCACTCCGTTGGCCGATGAAGGTGGGCGTGCGCACTAACTATGTGCTTCAAAGTTCCGAAGTACCGCGACGAGATGGCGGCCAAGAGGAAAGATGCAATAGGGGCTACGCTGGATCAATATTCAATGGTCGCCTCACACCTTGGTCAACCAAGATACAGTATAAATCTCTTTCTGCAGCTGGCAAAGCACGCCAATCGCGTACAAATAAGCGCCCGACAGCGACTGCCCGTTCGACATGGCTGTCAGCGGGAGCTTCGCGGGCGCCAAGCCATCCATTCAGCACAGCCACTGCCCTAGAACTCTTCCTCCTCGTTCCTCACCTGGCAACTGGCCCACCATCCTCAAATGCTCTCAGGGGTCACAAATCCCTTGTCACTACGGTCAGGACCTCGTTTTCTCGTCCCGAAAACGCACAACAAACCCATCAAAACACTCGGGATCTATTGAGCCCGTTCTACGCACAAAAATCCACTAATTGTGGTTGAATGCTGAAGCGACGTGTCAACCTCAACATTGCATTAGAGAATGCAGAATGTGACAGCATAATCAGTTCATGATGCCTTTATGGACAATTCTTGCTAAGCATGCATATCAATGTGCAGAATCAGAGTAAGCGTTTCAAGCCTGGATAATTGTGAAGGTCCCAGAACAAAAGCTTCCAAATGCGACAGAAGGGAACACTTGCTCGACAGTTTTGCATCCTCGACATCACGACCGGGGCGGGAATATCCATAACTGAGTTCCTAATCCTCGAAGTATATACACGCCCAGATTATCCACAATAACATACAGCATAGTCCAGTGCTTATCATGAGTGTCCACTCCTCGGGAGTGGGAGAATCCCACTCAGTACTCAATCGTCATTAGCGCTGCCAGCCTTCAAGCCTGGTCAGGATCTGGGGACAAACGTCGTTCTGAAACTCACTGTCTCGGAGTCCGAGCTCGGAATGATCCTAAACGCGCTTCCCGGAGCTTTGACCGGAACTTTGACCTTGTTCCAGGCTTCCAATTCAGCCTTGATGGCGTTCTTCAGTTCCTTGCCTTTCAATGGTATTCCGGGGTTTCGAGCCACGATCTATAACGTTTGTCAAGCTCGCTAGCGAAGTTGCTGGAATATTGGAGGTCCTTACGCTCGCTGACACCTTTTCGATCTGTCTCGTATTCTGCTTCCTCCAACAGACCTTATGCGACAGATGTTGCCGGACAAGGGAGGAAATAAGGCCCTGTAATGATGGTCGTCGAGCTCGAGCTGGGCAGTAGACACGTACACTTACTTTCATTGCCTGCAGGACAGGGACAGGGAATCGCGCAGCAAGGCAGATCAGCGCATGATCCACTGTTCCCTTGAGTGGAACTGTGGTCGTTTCAGTTGAGGAAGCCGCTGGGGCGGGTGGAAGGTCGAGGAGAGGGTAGACATGCGGGCAATTAGATGAAGGGGGTCGAAGTAGCCTCTGTGGGCCAAACTCCACCCTCATGAAGGAGGAGCCGTAGTATCGTTGAATGCGCGATGTGCGAGGCATAAGTAGAAAGACAGTTGAGTTTACAAGGCCTTGAATCTACCTCTACCTCACTTATAGCTGATCTACAGCATTCCCAAGCATGTCGGAAGCCCAACAACGTTGACTCCCTCCTGTCGCAAACCCAACAACGTTGTCTTCCCCCTGTCGCAAGCCCAACAACGTCCCCCTGTCGCAAGCCCAACGTCGTTGTTCCCTATAGGGAGGTGTGATTGAAACCTGATTCAGCACAATGGGGTGAGCGAAGACAATGTTGTCATGAATACCTTGACGATAACGAAAACGCATATAGGACATACCCTGTTGTCTTGAACACCTACCAGCATGCCCCAACCTGAGGTGATTGAAATCTCAACCGACGAAGAAGACGATCTTCCAAGGTTCCCGCCCGATCGCCGATCGTTACAAGGCCGCCCTGTTTCGAAAGGTGGACGCGCTGGAGGTAGCAGCACGGCAGAAAGCGAAGGTCACAACCTGTATGTTTACGCTGCTCATGTGTTAGACTATACTTACTTACGGCTCCTTTGACCAGCTCAACAGTGTTTCGATCTCAGAGAATCGGGTCAAACGTCTTGAAGCCGAGCTTCTTGAAGTTCACCGCTTGAAGGATGCCAAGGACCGGCAGATCGCCATATTGACAAGGGTCGGTTTCGCGGGAGAGGCCATTCGTAGTGCGTAAGCTAATGTTACCTAGGCAAACGAAGATTTGCGGCGGCAGGCGGAAGGCGAGTTACTTGCCTTACGCCGAAGGCAGCAGAGCGATGCTACCGAGATCGAAGGCTTGAGCAAGGTACTTCAGGCTCTCAAGCGTGTCTTCGCGACCTGATCATCCGTCACATGGCAGGCAAGGATGGCCCTCGAGCGAAAAGTGGAAGAGTTGCAGGGTGTCCCGGCTGGCACGATACGCTTGGTGAGACGCAATTTGGCACACAGCTTCTTTCTGATCCAGTGAATTGCCAATAGCGCCTGTCAGACGTCCGAGAGATTCTCCTATGTGGGGTGTGCCTGGAGGTCACGCTTCAGCCCTGGGTGTAAGCGATACAACCACGTTTACTCAGATCCTTGACCTCAATATATCTCAGCCTTCCAGGATGTGGCCACTCGTTCTGTCACAACTGCCTCGGGCAATGGTTCAACACCATGCTAGGCAATTTCCGCGTCCATGATTGGCATGTCAACCTGGTAGAACGGCGGCCGGAGTACGTCTGCCCCGAGTGCCAGACACCGGTACGGTCTCGACCAAAGCAGAATTATAGCCTCAAGGACTTTGCCACTCTATGTTATGCTGTTTCAGAGGGAAGAGAACCCCCTACTTCAATCGCCCTTCAAGATGATGACCTATGGCAAACCTTCTTTCCTCGCTAATGTAATAGCTCGAGACGGCGTACTCGTGCACTACGTACCCCGAATAAGAATAACTGGCACGAATTGGGATCGAAGTTGATGCCTTCTCGAGAGACAGTGCATATGTTGAATCCAGGGTCTGGAGAAAATGACACAAACATGTTGAATACGGTGTAAAAGCCAGTGTCGCACCCTAATACATCATGGTGTCTACGAAGTCATACACCATAGTTCCCAGGAACTACGAAGATCCCAGACGAAGAGGAGGGCAGGCATGGGCAGCTCTTACCCATTGATAGTGGACCACCTCCCATCGCGACAGCCCCAAATTTCCCCCCACTGAAATGCTACTAACTTTGGACAAGATATCCCAGCCTTTGCAGCGCAGCGACATCCATGTCTTCGGAGGAATCGACGGGCGGCGGGGGGAAATGCAGCTCCTCAAGGTCTGGTAAGAAGGCGGCATAGTGCATGAAATACTCCTGTTCGCAGCGTCAGTAGGCGCATGAGGGAACACGACGGTACGGCTCACCAGTTTGCTGGTCGATGATGCGTAAAAGTCAAGGGTCAACTTTCTGATTCCTTGGACTTCCACCCATCTCGCTCTGCGGGAGCACTCGCATTTCCTAGCAGCGTGCGAGGTCCAGGTATGCGAAAGGTCTCCCCCCAACAACACCGAAAGTTCGACATCTCGGATAGGAATCTCTGCAAGGCATTGAAAAGCTCTCGCAAGCTCAATCATCCTCCCACAATCAGGCGCTGAGATGATAGTGGAAGGGCCAAGAAGGTCTAGAGTGAGATGAGTGAGACGGGACGCGTCGATCGCAGACAGGCTTGAGAAGTGGGTCGTCATCAGTATGTTGGGAACCGGTGGTAGAGCGATCGGTGGGTGGCTGCGAGTGCCGGCTACGGTTGGGGCGTACGGTGGCTGATGGATCATTGTGACGGACTGGATCTGACGCCGGAGGAAGAAGGTGGGATCCAAAGAAAGGGGAGGATGGTACGTGGAGTAAACTTTGAGAAAGGCCAGCCTTTCGGTAATCGACGGTACCAGGATACTGCTGCAATCGCCATCTATAGCTTCTACTGATAAAGAGCGCAGAGAAGGGCTTCCAACGAGCAGACTCCATAGTGAGTCGAAGAAGTGGAACTGCGACCAGTGAACATCGATGTTGACATCGTGGAGACGGCGACTCTTGTTGTGTAACGCCCAACGTCCAATCTTTCTCCGCTCGGACGAAGAGAGGTCATGGTTGAGCTTGGCTTTGAGGGGTTGGATCTGCGATAGCTCCGATGGAGGTATGGGGCGGTGCGAGAAAGTGCCGAAGGAAAGCGAGATTGGGTTGATAGCAGAAAGAACGGCGAAAAGGGTGGGGACAGTAGCATCGCTGCGTAGGAGGTCGATGTCGCTGTTCGAAAAAGCGACTTGGAACTTGCACACAACTTGCTTGCGAAGAAAAGCGCACAGGTGATCGGTGAACAAGACAATGAGGAGGAGATCGATCTTGACTGTGAGAGGCTCTTTCAACGGTGGAAGTTGTGCCAGCAACGGCACAAGGACGTGAAGGGGACGCTTCGAGGAGTCTGGGGTTATGTGCCGATACCGCAGGTCGATACAGGGATCTCTGCCTCTCCCGAGGTGCAACACTTCCTTACGCATAAGGTATTGACCGAGGAACATGCTCGACAGTTGAGGGCCGGTCTGGAGAAGAGCCGCCATCGTGTGATCGTCATGGAGGCAGTCGACCACCTGTGTAATGAGCTCTGGAGGTAGTTCCAAAAGATTAAACGGTCCGGTCCGGGCAGAGCGAGGAACGCTTTGAGCAACGGGCTGAGGACGGATTAGGGTATCTGCTTGGCGATGGGAAGGTGCAATGAGCATCAGAGACCGCAATAATGGGCATAAGGATGGGGCAGGAAACTGTCATGATACGTGAAACGTCAGTTGGTGATGTTTGCGAAAGGCAATCTGCCTACCAGGGAGGGAAAATGGACATTGGTTTGCTGCCGCTTCTTGGGCCGTGAATTGCCATCGTTGAACTGGAGAGGTTCAAGAAGCGTCGTGGTGTGTGAGGGAGAGGCAAGAGACTGTGAAAATGATTAGGAGTCAAGTTAGGCAGCAGCCGAGAGCATGACACACCATTGATGAATTGCGGTTATCTGTTCGCTGCCGCTTGCTGGGCCGCTCACCGCTGGGACTTTCCCGGCCATCGCGGCGCTTGTGGTCACCGGTATGCGAAGGGCAGAGCGACACCATAGAGCACGAGGAACTGCACAGCGACATCATAGAGAACGAGGAAGTGCACAGCGACATCATAGAGCACGAGGGAGTACACAGGGACATCAAAGAGCTCGAGGGAGTACACAACTGCGACAGGATGCGCAGAGTCAGAGAAGGCTGTATAGCATCGGCAGCAGGCAACCGACGTACCTTCGAAGGAGGGGATTCGTCCCGGCGCTGCTTCTTGAAGGATTGAAGATCATCAAAACAAGTGGGAGCCGGCCTCTTGAGGACGGCAGTGCACGTCTCCTGGGGGAAACCTATAAGCACTGTAATATAGAAGCTTGAGGAATAATCCAACCAGTTCCTGTCGATGGAGTGAGGCTATCCTAGGGTGCTTCACTGACCTCCCCGCGTCAAGGCTAGAGAACGAAGCCTGACGCTTCAAGAGCGCACGGTCGTCCCATCCTGCCAGAGTCTACAGAATCTTCCAGTCAGCACGCATACCACAGACATGAAGAGTTCGACACGTACATATGAATCAGCAGTGGGCTGAGTTTGACGACCGCGGAACCAACTTAGAAACCCTCGCTTGATTCGTTGCTGCAAGCGATAGCAAGTCAGTGTATCTCGCCTGGTGCGCTAATCAAGTCTCATACCAATAAGGATAGAGGAGTGAGAGGTTCTTTTGGGCCTTCGAGACTAGGGTCAACTCCATGGAATTCAGAGGTCGAGTGGGTGGGTATGTGGGTGAGGTTGGGAGAGGGTCCAGTTGGCAGAGCAAAGACAGGTGCAATAGCCTTTCAACTCGGTTGGATAAAGACGGGAGCGATATTTTCCTGAAATACGCACAGGAAAAGGCTGCGTAGAGGCAGCATCGGAGCCAGCTCCGACATTGGAAGGGAGTGTAGAATAAGACGAGGTCATGGAACAGTTGAGCGAAAAGAAAAGAATGAAAGAGAGAGAGAGAGAGGAAACTGGCGAAGTGGCTTCACACTTTCCGCCTTTTGAATTCAGAAAACCCTGTAAAACCAGAGTTGCGTCGCTGTTTTCGCGCTGCTGCCTTCTCCCTGGACAGATACGCCCAAGATTTGTCGCTAATTGTCAAGCGAGATATGGAGAACGGAACCTCGACGAGTGGCGCTTGGAGAAACGGAGTCCAGTAAGCTGGAACGATTGTCTTGTTCACGACATCGCGAGAACAACGTGAGCGTGGCATCCAGGATGAGGGTAGGAGGACGAGGAATGAACATCATCCAGAGTCAGCTCGGAGCCCGTGCCAGCGAGCACGTGACCCCAATAGAGTCCGCTGCCTCACCGGCGCAGAATGATGAAAGCGTTTCTCCTCGGTTGTCCACTCTGGGTCTACAATAGTCGTGTATGACAGGCACGCTAAACCGGACGCAACTCCTGCATACTGTCTACGCACAACGATATGTAGAGTTTCTTGTAATGATGAGGACCACCCCTTGGGAATCCTCCCCAAGTACGAGTTTTTGTTGCTCCTGGGGTGTCACTAACGACATGACAGGTCACAAAAAGCGGCCCACTTGACTCTCATTTCGTCAAACAATAGAGTTCTTACACTCTACCTATGCATTCCTCGAACTCGGTCATCTTGGTAATCTGACACTTGGTGGTAGGAAGAGGCGGCCTTGTGATCAAAGCATTGGTGAGGGCCCGCTCCTCGACAAGCAAGCCCGTTGCACCAGCTCCATTCCCCCTACACATAGCGACTTGGGAATAGGAAGGGATAAAAAGGAAGCCACACCCTTCCTGAAATCTTCACTGGCGCGCCTTCTTGTCTTGGCGCCCTCATTCGATAGTTCTCATGTATACGGCTCAGGTAAGCTCTCGTTGAACTCAAATGCCACATTCTCCATCTCCTAACGCAACTCACAGCTGACGCAGAAATTCCTCGGTCACACGGAGGCGGTGAGGGCCTTGTCCATCAGCCCTAACCATGAATTCCTGATGAGTGGAGGCCCGTCGTGCAACGCACATTCGTTAACACAACCGCTCACCCCCCCCCCCCCGCAGCAGACGATGGTTCAGTCATAGTGTGGAGTTTGGCCAGCGATCGGCAACATCAAGTAATCCACGTCCCTTTTCACGGTCCGGTCTCAACAACATGCTGGATCTACGACGATGAAGTCAAGTGTCCGTTGGGAATAATGTTCGGATGTTCAAATGGGACCATACATTATCATCGCTGGGACCTGGTGTCGGTACGTCCCCAGCGGTCTCTGCACTTTATCGTCGCTGATCCTTCGTTACCTTCCGGTCCAGCTTCAATTCGTCTTCGTCACCATTGAGCAGACATCTCCCGAGAATGAGATGATTGAATGCCTCACCTTTGACCCCCTCAATAAGCGAATTGCGTCCGCTTCAGCAGGGTGCACGAAGATCTGGCAGCTCGATTCAGATGGTGTGTCCAGCAGAGTGCTATCTCGTTGCATTCAATGACCGTTCTTCCTTGCTAGGCAGTTTGACTTGGGTCCACACAATTGACCGCGACGAGGAGACGGTAGCCTCGCTCTTCTTCGCGGAGCACGGTCAGCACCTCGTAGTTTGCTACCTCGGGTCGTGTCAAATGTAAGTTATGCCCCCGTACTTCGATATTCTTTCGGTTAAGGCGGTCCTCTCGGCAGAGTCTCTCATGAGTTTGAGAACGGGTCTTGGAAAGAGACATGGGGACACACTCTCGCAAAGCGGATGTACGTGCTCCCAGCCTCGCTTAGCCAGCCTACTCATTCATACGCAGCGGCTCTGCCGTGAAAACCAGTAACAACTTGGTAGTGTCCAACTTGAGGACCGGTGTCGACGTTATCAATTATCCCCCAACACAAGTGATTGAAACATTCGAGCACCCCATCACCAAGAATATCCGCTTGCAAGTGGCAGCTCTTTTCAAGGGAGAGCTTGTGGTCGTAGGAAGCGATGTTGGCGAACCTCGCATCCTGAACCGTGCGAGTGGTGGATTCGACAAAACTCTTCCTCACGGCTCTGGAGAGGTCCCAATCGTGACTGTACGCAGCATTAGTGTTTTTCTCCTTCATATTCTTGACTAATGACAACCTTTTAGTCTTCGCAATTGGGTGATACGGCTTGGGTAGCCACTGCGGGTTCGGAAGCGCCATTCGACATCAAGTTGTGGACGATCAAGAAACAGAGCGCCGAAGGGGTCCTCAAGAGGCGGGGAGCTGTTTCATCCCCTTCCCTTTCTCTGCGACAGCTCATCCTAGTCGTCGTAATCTGCTTCCTCTTCCAATCTCTACTGCTGCAACGGACGCCATGGCGGACAGCATCGCACTCAGCACAGGTACCTGTCGAGCTGCTACCAGTTCAAGGCAACGACTACACTGATACATCAACTCGACGCGCCGTACCCGCCCCAGATCTTACCCTTTCGACGGCAGAGCGGGCCACTGTTCTCGACTCGGATCTTTTCCTTCCAACCGAAGAGCAGGCCACTGTTGCCGCCATCCAATATGGGCAAGATATTCATAAGGAGACCACCACATTAACCCGTTTCGACGGCACTACGTGGGCCGTACGCACCGCCGCGGCCGCCTCGCAGACCGCAGTACTAATGATTGACGGCCCAGTGCGCTCTCGTCAGACCAGACGCCAGCGACTTGCCCCTCAGGCCTGAATGACCTTTCACTTCTTACATCTGCCTGTCTCAATTTTGAAGCATCCTTATACCTCTTCGCGATCCGTCTTATGTACTCGTTGTCCCTGTAGTAACAGAATCTATGCCCCGCCATGACGCTGAGCGTCATGCATAACTGGTCAACCGCCCGTCTATTCTTATGCGTGCAGGGACCTGGGTGATGCCATCCCCGTTAGCACGAACTCAGTGTTCCACTTATTCCCACGATGACTTTCTCTCTACTACAACCAACGACTGCTTCGTCTTGAGCTCAATGTCCTTCCAATGCATCAGGACCTTGAATCCGTGCGATATGACCCGGCGCTTCACCCTGTAGTCACGGCCTCCTGCCAATGGACCAAATTTGAGGATGTACCCAGTGCGCTGAATGCGTATTTGGAATGAGTGGACTGCCCATTCCACAACATCGGCGACGAAAGGTACCACTCATACCCCGCTCCCAACCTTACAGAATCACATTCTCAGCTCGTCTTCATTCCAGGAACCGGGCGAGCGGGGTGCATTTCTCTGCATTCCAGTATAGCGGTTTATTGTCCGCCAGATAACCACCGGGTATTACGGTTGGTTTGCCAGTCTACACAATAGTCTGCTAGTCTCTTATGCTCATGAGTTCTGTTGGTTCTATACGGTATGTATATATTCCACTCTCTGCAAGCAGAACAGCGTCACTGAGCAGGACTCCATTCTTTACTTCTGTTCACAATCCGTCGAATTCGAGCACGATGAATTCCGCCCAGGACTATTCTCCAGGCGGGAGTGGCTACTCAATGCGCAAAGGGGAGTCTGCGGCACAGACAGGAGAGTCGTCGGTGGCGGGAACTTTTGCTGATGCAGTGAGTGCGATTGCCCCCTGCTCGACATGTACTGACACAAGATGGTTCTAGCGAGATCCATTCGATGTTCTGGTCAACTTTGGTAACTCCGGTAGTCGGGGGACGTGTCTGACAGCCGGTGGAATCCTCATGCCACTCATTCGGTGTCTCACATGCGCACCTCCCCCAGACAACCTGCAGAAGCCCATTCCCCCGCGCCCATGGACATGGACCATTCTGGAAATGCGTTCCAACCTGTTCTTGGCCTCCCTTCCGAGCAGCAGTCCATGCACGACCGGTGCCTTTCTGCACAACGCACCCCCCAATTGATGCAACTATCGCCTCTAATCCCTCTTTCTACGCCGAGTCTGGCCCCCCAACCTCCCCCATCCATGTTTCAACCCCAGCGACCTTTACAGCCTCCACCCATCCCGCCTCTACCCCCCCTGTGCATGTTTCAGTCTTCCCTGCATTCGTCCCAGCCTCCTCCACTGGTAACGTTCCAGCATCCCCCGCCTCCGCCTCCGCTTCCTCTCCGGCCCCCACCTCATCCACCTTCAGCACCGCTGGTACCAGCCCTGCCTTCAATTCAGCAGCTCATCCAGCCTTACACGCCGCCCTCTCAACGCGCTCCGGCGGTGGGGCCCATGTCTCAGGATTCCCTTCCAGGTCAACCCTCTGTCCTTCCCCCTTCCGGTGGACGGCCTGGTGGCTCAACTCAGAACCCCCCCTTTTCCTATCCAAGCAGCGCTCTTGCTCACGGCAACCCTCGGAACAACCCATCTCCATTGCCGCCCCAACGACCTCCCTACAGAAGTCCATGGGACACAAGACACGATGCGTTGCCTGCGCCCAACCCTTTGGGTGTTGACAACCATGGAGGACCTCCCGATACGCAACATAACCCGACATCCCTTGGGTGGTTGCAGTACATTGGTCGGGAAGTTCGGCTCAACGTTGACAGCGCGCTCAGGGAGTACCAACATACGGTTCAGAATACTATCAATACCTCTGTGACCGGGATGGAGGACCGCTTGCTCGGCAGACTCGCAGCGCCAGCATTGAAGCAATCCGATGAGGAAGAGGAGGACCCTCCCAGGAAGGCTGCAGCTCGAAGGAAGCGGCGTAAGCGCTCGGAGGACGAGAATAATTACCACGTAAGCTCTGCTTCAATCGCCCTCAACATGTGAATACGTCTCATGTTAGCCATTATAGAGTGTGATGCGGGGCTGGTTGGCGGAGAAAGGGCTGAAGCGAACGGGCACGCTCCCTCCATTGCCCCCCAAACAAGAGGAGATCACTGTGTTCTTCCAATACCATCAAGGTCCCGGTCCCTCAGCCGCCACCCCTCGCTTTGACTGGAATTCGCCGCTCTCTACTGAGTGGAACAACTCTTTACTGCTCTTATTATCTGAAGAGTGGATCCAGTTTGTCTCGCGTGTTCCTCTGGCATCAACGGACAGATGCTCAATCGCGATTTCTTCGATTTGGGAGGAGTGAAGAAGATCTTGACTACCAAAATACGAGACATTCACAAATCGTTCTTCCAGCATTACGATCCGGAGACAGAGATGATGGATGCTTCCGAGCAGGGGCGACGGAAATTCGAAAGCCAGCGTCAGGAAAGCATGGAGAAGTCTAGACATAGCAGTCGATTGCATGGCGTACGATTCCAATCTGTCCTCGAGGCAAGCAAAAGTGGCTGATACCAATTCTTAGACGTTCCTTCGGCGTTCCAAGATCGTCAAACACAACATAGAACGCGGTGTTAACCCAGACTTTTGGAATGCCGTTCAGGGGATGCTTGATGCTCTTGGGGAACAAGGTATGAGTTCGGATGAGTCGGAGCCCGAACAACCGAACACCAATTCGTATGGGAGGAAGAGAAAGGCTGTCCGCAGGATTCGCAGGCCTTGGCTAGCGCATGAGGTAGCCCTCATTTGGAAGCACGTGGAATCTCACTACGACGAGTTGCCTGGGAAACAAAGGCGCGGTAATCTTCCTTATGACAGGATCTTTGAGCCAAAGGAACGAAATGAGGGTATCATCGACCCATCGACCGTTGTGAAGGATCTTCCTGTGAATTGGTATAATCAGCTCTGGTGGAAGAAACTCCTCCCAGTGCGACGCGCCACAATCAGCCAGACTCTATGCGAACCACTGCCAGATATTCCGGTAGGCTTTTCTCTTCGTGTTACGCTTCGTCCTACTCACGCTAGGCCCATAGATGCGTCCCCCGCTACCTTGACTTGACCACTATCGCACTCGACCTGCTATGAACTATGTCGCTTAGCAATCGTTGTAGTTGCAGTATGAAACAGCTAATAAGATCTGGTATCTGCGGCTGTCTTCTGAACGCGCGAGTCGTCATGCCTGGCCGACAGCTGCGATCATCTGAACTTATATGGAATAAGGGCGGGTCGAAAAGGCATCAATTGCATACCGTCGGACAAACAAGATGATAGTTGGCTTCCAGATCAGGCTGCATTGTCCTGTACATAGCGCATAGATACAAAGGCTTTGGTATGTTGGTTCGACGTCACAAGTCATGCCCCCTCGACCCCACGACGTGTCTCATGCCAGGCGTATGTTCGAGCGCCGGACGCTGTTCCAATGCACATTCACCAAGTACCCCAAACATGTTCTGGCGCAGCTTTGCTTGGACCTGGGAATACCTTGTGACCAGTGCACCAAGAAAGATGAATACGTGAAAGCAATCAAGCAGGCTCACGAAGAGCACCACATTGCTTCTGCACCAACAGCTGCAACTCCAGCAACGGCTGCAACTCCAGCAACGGCTGCAACTCCAGCAACGGCTGCAACTCCAGCAACGTCTGCAACTCCAGCAACATCTGCAACTCCAGCAACGGCTGCAACTCGGGCTCCTAATAATTACCAGATTGAGGATGAGGCTGAACAGGACCTTATGTTTGAGGTAGGAGCATTGCATTAGAGTCACAGTGTTGTTCATTCTGACCAGACAAGCAGGATCTGGAACCAGAACCGGCTCAGGCGGCGCGTACGATCATCGTCCAGTTATTTGATAGCCCTCGAGCTTGGCATCCCGTTCGCGAAATTCTCTACAGCACACCGACGGGAGATGTGTCGCTTATCGAACTGCACCGAATGTTCGATTGCCCGCCGGAAAGCAAGATTCAGGTATAGCTGCATCAACCAACAGTTTGGCATCGAGTTGCAGGATCTCACCTGAGTTTATTATAGATCATCGATCCGAAATACTACAAGCCTTTCTATGCCTACCAACCTGGTGTAGTTTTGAGGGCAGATGTCAAAGACTTAGAGGAGGGCGGCTGTTTGTGGGCTATCTGTACTACAAACTCACAGAGTCGCAATACCTGGGTCGGACGTTCGGGCTGTCCCAGGACAGAGTAGATAAACTGCTCCTACAAAGCCCTCACAGTCTAATCGTGGGATTAGGACTCAATTATTTGATAGTGTATACTAGTTGTACTAGTGGGTCTGTACTAGTAGTTCGGCTGCCTTACAAACCTATTTGTCTCCTCCACAATCCAGAGCTTCGACGTCGTTCTCCTGGCTGTCAGGGGCTTGCTCTGGATCTGGAAGTTCTATACATCGTCAGCCAGTAGTACATCACGGCGCCTTGTGGCCCAGACCGTGTTCACCCACACCAGCTGCGTGACGTCTGGCTCAGATAACTCTCGAAGGATGTTGTGCTTCAATATATGGAATTGGTCCTCGGTGACCCCCCTTTTGAGGAGAAGAGGGCGCCCCGTACTCAGAAATTCCTGCATCATGGATGTTTTCTTTT
The DNA here is from genome assembly GCA_037042885.1 of Auricularia sp. M12. NCBI lineage: Eukaryota > Fungi > Basidiomycota > Agaricomycetes > Auriculariales > Auriculariaceae > Auricularia > Auricularia sp. M12. The sequence continues at coordinate 15,161 of JAXOIY010000017.1, read as the reverse complement.
AGCCTGTTTGCTTACGAAGGACGAGAAGGGGGCTACTCACCGTCGCAGTTTGTCGTGCGACATCCGCACGGCATAGCATTTGGCCACCACCACTTGGCTCTGTAATTGAAATCCAAGTGTCTTGACGAGATACGTTCTCGAACGCCCCTTGGTCAGTAACCCATTCTTCAAGATATACTGCAGCGTCGTGGGTTCCTCCAGCGGCCTCAACGGCTTGCGCCATATGCCACATAAATCTTGCCCACCAAGTGTCCTTAGTGCCAGCATCCATTCTGGTTCCGCTGCTGTCGTACATGTTGAAGTCCGTCTCTACGAGTTCGATGATTCCACCTGGTCTGACTACGCGGGCTATTCGGTCGATCAGTAGTCGATAGTCCGCTATCTGGTGATGGGCCATTAATTAACGGTTCGACGACGAAGAATGCTCGCCTACCCCTGATGAGACCAGCCGGACATGTACGACATCGTACTCGTCATAGAAATGCGAGAGGCCAAGGTTGATATTGTCGAACTCAACTCTAGCGCAAATGAGTGACGAGTTCTGGGTGCAAGTATGCGCGCATACCGGGCATTTGAGGGCAGCGGATTATCAGTCGATCTGGAAGTTTCATGTTACCGCCACGTCGGTTATGGATTCACCAGCGCACTCACGTCCAGTTGCAATAAGGAGATAAATCTACCCCTACGACCTCACAGGCTGGAAAATCTAGAGCGACGTCCCGTATCCTAACAGAAGATGGAACGCGTTAGTAAGCTCAACCAGAGCAATGGTGATACTCACCATGAACAACTCCCGCAGCCTAAGTCCAGCACTTTTTTTTGGTCCCGGGAGGTCGGGTTCAGTAGAGCATGCACCATTCGAGGGGAGTATTTCATGCCATTGAGCTGAATAAATAGCTTGTGCTGGATTTCTGTGCGAAGAATTCATCCGTCAGGCGTCGAAACCAACGCTGAATACAGGTTTGAATGCTACACGGTGTACCAAGTCGTCTGAACTCCTCTTCATCCACGGGGAATGGGTAAATTGCATTGGGAATCGCGCTAAAACTCTCTTCCATACTCCTCAACCCAAATCATAGACCTCGGGGTTGCTGGGTCGGACCAAGACGAAATGGTGATAACTGAGTGTGCTGAGGATGAAGTCTCCTCTGATGGTGTCGGGGAGCTAGACTCTCTTCCATACTCCTCAATCCAATGCCTAGACCTCGAGGTTACTGGGTCGGACCAAGACGAAGTGGTGGTAGCTGAGTGTGCCGTGGATGAAGTCTCCTCTAATGGTGTCGGGGAGCTAGACTCTCTTCCATACTCCTCAAGCCAAAGCCTAGACCTCGGAGTTACTGGGTCGGACCAAGACGAAACGGTGGTAGCTGAGTGTGCTGTGGATGAAGTCTCCTCTGATGGTGTTGGGGAGCTTGACCGGCGTGTATGAGATGTCACAGAGCTCGTCTCGCTCTGGAAGAACTTGGAGAGCGACTCTTCCGATGCAGTACTAGACCTGTCTTCGTCTTCGCTCTCCATATCGGTGAGTAGGAGTGGCGTCGCCAAAGTACCTGTCCAAGGTGCTGGATTTCGAGGTAGCTGAGCAAGTGAAGAGGGGGCAACGAAAGTGTCATTCAACTCCTTGATGAGCAACCCGTATGTCTAGGGCGCTGGAACAGATTGGCTGTCGAGAAAAACATCCCCTTGTTGAGCATCGGGGGATAGTAGAGGTTGAATACGGCTATATCTGGGGCCCAGTGGCGCTTGGATCGAATCTTCGGCATATGCCGCGCCCGGTGATCGCTTCTCAGATCTGGGCGCTTCCTCTCTAGATGAGATTGCAAAATAGCCGCCCGAAGGGGAACACTGGGATCTGGGGATCGTTGTTGGCACAATTGCTGACAGTTGAGAAGGTAAGGGCTTACGCGTACGGATGTCCAGAAAAGGAACGTGCTTTCATATATCTGAAAGCAGGATTGGAGGCCAAGACGATCAGTTCACGTTCCTTCCTCCACCTTCCCCATCCATTGCGCGACGTTCCACACTAATGTCTCCCTCAACCAAAGCTGCTGCGTCTCAACGAAATACAAAGAATCCAAGTAAACAATCATTTCAATCTGCTTGTCACACGTTCATCGATATCTTTCCAAACTCACAGAGGGTTCGCGGGCGACAGCTGGAAGAAAATCTCGTTTAACGCCCTTCCACTCACACATGGTATGTGTTTCTGTACCGCGGAAACGTCTCACTTACAACCAAATATGTTGTGAATAGAGAGTAGCGATCGCGCGTCTGGCCGAGGAAGCGCCCTTCTTGTCGGTTCGAGAAAGGTCCGCTAAGAGTTCGCTTAGCTTGAGACTTCGGTTAGATGACAACTGTCCATCGTTAGGTTCGCTTGCGCCAGCGCCAGCTGGAAAGATTCTCCCTTCAACCCGAAAAGAAAGAGTCTGGGACCCTGGTCGTGCATGGATCTTGAATTCTGCTTCCGCTGAAAACTGAATACTTAGCAATTTCTACAACCTACGACACCCCTAATATGCTTTGCGTATTGTACTAAGCCGAGTTCAACGAACGAAATGTAGTCTCTTGCTTGACTCTAGTACGGGGACATATTCAAGATTGAATTCATTTCGATAAAGCTTTTCACCATACCCTCCTCCAGTTATCGAGTTCACCACATTGCACGCTCCCGTGTCTGTCAACCGTCAGAACTGGGGTTCGCCACGAGGAACAAAGACGATTTGCGTGTACAGCGAGCGCTGTGCTCAGCTAGGTGTACCATCTAGATTGAGCTGTGACGCAGCAGCCCCTCTGCTCATCATTGAGGTCGAATGAGAGCCAGTTGATCATAGCTATAGGAGATATCTGTTCATTGACAACCAAGGCGGATATAGGATACAAATCAATAGTAAGTACAAGCTGATATCGAATGCAGGAAACATGGGGATCGTGCGATGGCTCTCAAGTTACATGGTAGCGAGGCGAAGCGGTCTCTGGGGATCGGTGCGTAATGAATGAATGCCTCTCGGGCGCCTGGCTCAACTCAAGGGGTTCCAACATCAGTATGGACAATCTCATGAAGGCCAAGCAACATTTTACTCTAGCGACCGTTGGCCAATCTCCGGAAGGCGGTCAAACCATGTGTGCTGAAGTACGAGTGAGTTGGATGCGAGCAAGAGCAGCACCGAGATGGCGTAGATTCGCCTTCCAAGAGATTCGGGTTTGGGAATTGGAACAGAGCCTCATGGCCTTGTAGCTGTATCCTCTTGCGGTGTAGCTTCGTTCAAAAGAGCGTGCTTGCTTGTCGAGGAGCGGGCCCTCACCAATGCTTTGATCACAAGGCCGCCTCTTCCTACCACCAAGTGTCAGATTACCAAGATGACCGAGTTCGAGGAATGCATAGGTAGAGTGTAAGAACTCTATTGTTTGACGAAATGAGAGTCAAGTGGGCCGCTTTTTGTGACCTGTCATGTCGTTAGTGACACCCCAGGAGCAACAAAAACTCGTACTTGGGGAGGATTCCCAAGGGGTGGTCCTCATCATTACAAGAAACTCTACATATCGTTGTGCGTAGACAGTATGCAGGAGTTGCGTCCGGTTTAGCGTGCCTGTCATACACGACTATTGTAGACCCAGAGTGGACAACCGAGGAGAAACGCTTTCATCATTCTGCGCCGGTGAGGCAGCGGACTCTATTGGGGTCACGTGCTCGCTGGCACGGGCTCCGAGCTGACTCTGGATGATGTTCATTCCTCGTCCTCCTACCCTCATCCTGGATGCCACGCTCACGTTGTTCTCGCGATGTCGTGAACAAGACAATCGTTCCAGCTTACTGGACTCCGTTTCTCCAAGCGCCACTCGTCGAGGTTCCGTTCTCCATATCTCGCTTGACAATTAGCGACAAATCTTGGGCGTATCTGTCCAGGGAGAAGGCAGCAGCGCGAAAACAGCGACGCAACTCTGGTTTTACAGGGTTTTCTGAATTCAAAAGGCGGAAAGTGTGAAGCCACTTCGCCAGTTTCCTCTCTCTCTCTCTCTTTCATTCTTTTCTTTTCGCTCAACTGTTCCATGACCTCGTCTTATTCTACACTCCCTTCCAATGTCGGAGCTGGCTCCGATGCTGCCTCTACGCAGCCTTTTCCTGTGCGTATTTCAGGAAAATATCGCTCCCGTCTTTATCCAACCGAGTTGAAAGGCTATTGCACCTGTCTTTGCTCTGCCAACTGGACCCTCTCCCAACCTCACCCACATACCCACCCACTCGACCTCTGAATTCCATGGAGTTGACCCTAGTCTCGAAGGCCCAAAAGAACCTCTCACTCCTCTATCCTTATTGGTATGAGACTTGATTAGCGCACCAGGCGAGATACACTGACTTGCTATCGCTTGCAGCAACGAATCAAGCGAGGGTTTCTAAGTTGGTTCCGCGGTCGTCAAACTCAGCCCACTGCTGATTCATATGTACGTGTCGAACTCTTCATGTCTGTGGTATGCGTGCTGACTGGAAGATTCTGTAGACTCTGGCAGGATGGGACGACCGTGCGCTCTTGAAGCGTCAGGCTTCGTTCTCTAGCCTTGACGCGGGGAGGTCAGTGAAGCACCCTAGGATAGCCTCACTCCATCGACAGGAACTGGTTGGATTATTCCTCAAGCTTCTATATTACAGTGCTTATAGGTTTCCCCAGGAGACGTGCACTGCCGTCCTCAAGAGGCCGGCTCCCACTTGTTTTGATGATCTTCAATCCTTCAAGAAGCAGCGCCGGGACGAATCCCCTCCTTCGAAGGTACGTCGGTTGCCTGCTGCCGATGCTATACAGCCTTCTCTGACTCTGCGCATCCTGTCGCAGTTGTGTACTCCCTCGAGCTCCATGACGTTGCTTGGCCCGACCCAGCACTCAACACTTACTCCAGGCCTTCCTCTACCTGCCTCTGAGCTCGTATACCCTCCTCCTTCGACTGGACCGTTCGAGCTTCTCAACTTACCCCCCGAACTCATCATGCGAGTGGTGGACTGCATAGAAGACGACTCCGCAATGGTAGCGCTCCTCCAAACTGGCTCAGAACTTTCCGCCATGTTCCTCCACGAATACCTGACCAAGAAGAACGTCCTAAATCAAGCACCATCCAAACGTTATCATATTGACCTTCTGTACCACCATTCTCTGGGTGAGGAAACAGAACGTCCGCTTCATCTGCTTATCCCATTATTGCAATACCTGTCGTCACTGGAGGGCTGGATCCTGGTGAAGATCGAACTGCGCCTCCTGATCCTGTTCGCCGCCGAACTGAAGCTGTTCCTCTGCAAGCATAAAATTAATCGCCTCGAAATCGAAGTCTACCGAGCCGATTACACGCTCTTGCGCAGCGCGGCGGCCATGCCATCTCTATACTCAGTCCTCCAGGTCATACAACCCATCTCTATTGCCTTTCTTACATCTACGCGCCCATTCCCAAACTGGGCCAAGGATGCGCTCACCGACATTGGCAAGCGCGAACCGGTATTCTCGCCGAACGAGCGCAAGAAGTTCAAGCAGTGGGCGTTTCCCACGACCACCATTCACCTGCGCTCCCTCCAAGTCAAAGGCCTCTGGTCCCGGTTCCCTTTCTTCAGCGCCCTTTGGAGCGCGCTCGCACGGGGTCCCCAGCTCTATACCCTGTTCGTTTCCGATCTGAGATCGCAGAAGGAGAGCAACAAGATCCTGCAACCGCGTATTTTCGGCCATCTACCCCAGCTCACGATCCACTCGTTCTCGGCATCGCCCATCCCCTTGAGCGAGAAATTCTTCGCTGGACGTCACTTTGATTCTCTCACCCTGCTCCATACACCATCGGGACGGGTCGATCGCTACGCGTCGCTTGTCCTCCCGCCGGTTAAGAAGCTCTTTATTACAACCCACTTCTCTCAAATCTCAGCAGTTGATACAGTGCAACTGGAGCGCATCATTCTGACACCTCTCGCGCCTTCGGACCACCCATCAGCCCCCGATTGTGGCAGGATGCTTGCAGTAATGGCGACTCTCAGGAAACTCTCCGCGCTTCCCCTTCGGAACGTCGATGTGTCCGTGGACATGGACATGGATGATCCGGCGCATCCATCCAGCACATGTACGTGTACTGTCGACGCTGGACATACGCTGTGCCCCGGTGTCAAACGGTTAGCCTTTGAATTTTCGCCATCCAATGAAGTCCCATCGAGCGGATTGGTGAGCGCAAATATCTTGCCCATCGGCTATTGCTAACCTCCAGCCTCCCATAGAATGCATTGCTCTTCTGCGCCAGACTGTTACCAGACCTGGAAGAGCTCCATCTTCCTAAACCACCTTCCAAGTCTTCCATCATGATGGATTCCACTTCGCTACAGTCACTCAAATCCTCTTGCCCCAAGCTGACTTCAGTTGCCTGGGATCAATCATGGAGGTATCAAGGCGAGGTCTGGGTGGGTGAAGAGCGTGCATAGGGCGGGTTTGAAGTTGTGTAGCCGGTCTACTAGCCTCTCCTGTCTGTCTCGCGCCGGCCATCTTGCATGGTTATTAACAGTCCAGTATTCGTAATATATACATATATTCGGGGTTGAATGCCTTCAAGTCCCCGTATGCACGAGCCTGAGGTCATGTGCGACATCCGCAGTACTGGAAGTAGGGCTTCATCCTCCGGTTCATAGCAGCTTCTCGCGGTACTTCCGACTGAAAGGAGCAGACTGTTAGCTGCAAAGTCGGATGTCTAAAAGGCGGGTATACCCACTTCTCCTCAACCTGGTCCACCGATCCCCATCATCAAGGAAGGGTTTTGTCAAAGCGGTGACGTTGGGATCTTTGGGTGCGCCCGGGGCGCTCGGGATAGCGAGCGCCTTCAATGTGACGCCGCGGTTCGGTACGAGGGAAGTGTTGGAAGCATGGACTAGGGAGCCATCGCCTTCCGGCTGCTGTTTCATCTACCCAAGGCTGAGTGCCTAATGCAAACTCATATGTTATGGTGAGTTTGCGGCCTCGGTCGGGTGAAACTATTTGGACCATGCGCAGATCCTGGAGACCTGTGTGGGCCAAACAAATAAGCAAGGCAATTAGCATGAGCCAATGGCATTTGACGTACGTCTGTGTGCACATATAACTGCCCAGATACTGTCAGGAACCTCCGTCGAGAGTATGTAACAGCCTAATCCTGTTTCTGTGGTGATGCTTGCGTTTTCCTCGCCCAAGTTGCTGTCTTCGAGGAACAGTACGAACTGCGTCAAGCCTGGGACTGGCGCCCAGCTCGTGCGTAGACGAATGCTTTTCTCAAACTCCTCCCTCAAAGGCGCTAGTAAGTTTGTCAAAGAGGCCGGAGTCGCTTGGCGACGAGGCAACGATATGACTTTGCGATCGAAGTCCTCCCCATCGCAAACGAGGATCTCCGGAATTGAAGTTGGGACGCTACCCTCTGTGTGCCACTCCACTCGCACTTGAATGATTTGAGTTTGAAGGAGGTTTCCGTATAGAATACGCTCCACTCATTAGAATGACTATCAGCAGTACTCCTTGCAAGTTAGAAAGCGAGAGGCTCACCTGAACCTCTTTCCCCTATCAACTTGAGGCGGCTGATGCAACCAGACGCGGTCGACTGAATGCCACGTTCCCGGAATACGTGGGCGAGGTAGGTGCCCAGGGTAGGCGATGACTTCCAGTGAGCGGAAACGTGGGCCCGCTGATGCCAATAGCGGGCTCCTACAGTGGTGAAAAGTTCAACGACGCTATATTGGGTATAAATCGAAAGATGCTTTCCTTCGAGAAGCAGGTAGTCGCTGTAGCTCGTTAGACGTCTACTGAGACTACTGACGAAAAAGACCCACTCAGCTATGGTCCACATGGTACAATTGGGAGAGCTTGCCCACACAACGAAGTGTATGGGGCTGCTTGAGTACTGGTCCTCTTTGGCATCATTCAATTCGTGGGCATGTCCCTCAAACTGACGGATGATGAGGCTGCCCTCACGGCGCCACCACATGTGTGATATTCAGAAATTGCACCCCGAAGAGGATGTAATAGTTGAACCCACTTTCACCCTTTACTACCCCGTCGACGCGGTCGACCTTCCCGGGCTTTCATCTGTCAGGGCCCCCGGAGCTTTTGTGTGGCATGTGTCCACGGAACTGGCTATATTCCGAGAATAGGATATACGTATAGATCGGCTACACGATGATTGTGATACGCAGCTGCGTTTGGGACGTTCGATGAAATCTGATAGTGTTACCGATGAGTTTACACATACAGAGTGTTGATTAAAGCAGTGCGTACCGCGGCACAGGGAGAACACGACCAAGCACAGTCTATTGCTTGTTCCGCAGCGGATTGTAGAAGTCCGCAGCATCTAAGAGAGACGTAGGACGCCCAAATTCGCGCCCACATTCGAGCAAGTGGCTTGAAACGGTGGCTTGGACGTCGTTGGTAGCTGGTGCGCCGGTGGTATCTGAGTGCGTGGAAGGCGGCTTGATAGGGTGCAGTTTAAGCGCGAACCGCGACAATAGCCGCGCAGAGAAGTCCTCGAAACTCTCCATGGCGTAGGGACGAATTGGCTTGCACATTGACGCCTCATCAACCTGGCCAAAAACCGCGGTCGACTTCCCACCAAAGACACATGTCGCTGGGTAGATGGGGAACGGCGTTGTCAATGATGGCGGGGGGAGCTTGCCGCAAGTGCGGACAGCATAAACCGGGAGGACAGGGTCTAGCTTGGGGGTCTTCCTGTCATTGGGAATATCGAGGAAGGAAACACCTCCGCCGTTTGTATCCTGCTGGGGTGCGACCCGGGTCAGCTGCAACACCAGATTGCGTGTGCCACGAGTAACGAGTGCAAGGAGGTTGAGGATAACAGCTGCAATGAGGATGATAGCCGTCTCTGGCGAGAAGAACAGGAAGATATCGCCCTATAGATGCTGGACTTGTCAAACATGGGGCTCAACAGGACGTGTCGCTAAAGGTCCAAAAAACTCGCCTGAATCGCATATATGCACTTCTGAAGGCTTCTCATGGCTGACGGAAACGATGGTAGATGAGCGTCGGCCAACACATACGGTGGTGTATGTATAGTAACGTATGGAGGTTGCAGCGCTCCAGCATACAAGACTTCCTATATTCAGCCCAAAGGGCTAGCCTAACTTGCCGAGCGTTCCTTGTACTCCCGAGTGACCTCGCTACTAGTATATCGGTCGCGGTCAAAGCTGAGGTCCGTCAGCATCGTGAACGCCGTACAAACAATTTGCCAAATCGCTGGAAATCGCTTTGTACTACTCTTGGACTGGCTTTGACACCGACTCCGAACCTGCTTGCCTACCATTGAGTGTGACTATCGAAGCGCCATAGAGCCAGCCTTCGAACTTAAACCCCGTGAATGTACTGGCCCTGGTAGGTTGTTGTTCATTGACAGTTACGCTCACCAGTGTCATTAGTTGAGTTGGTTGGCCGACAGCGACGGCTTCGCTCTTGTCTGACAATGTTGCTCTGAACACGTCAGATTCGGCCTGGTGCTTGCGACCGTGTTTGGCATTCCCGCTGCCGTAGGCCCGTCTACGTCGCGCGAAATAGATCACTGATCAGTTTCCCCCCGTGGTTGCAATGTGGCTGTGTTATGAGTTTAAATCTGACTTTCAAATACTCGGCCGCGAGCGCGACTCAGACTTGTGCCCCAGAGTGGCCCTGGAAGACTCGGGGCTTTGTCTAGCTACAATAGCCTAACACTGGAATCAACCGGTCGGTAATTGAGGTAGAGGGCTGGATACTTCAACAGGGGGCCACGGTAGCGGGTCCTGCTGGGCGTTAGGCTGCGGTACCGTTGTTATTGGCGTGCAGCCAAACACAGTCTCGCGGCGTAAGTACCACACTGGCACTACCGATGCAGATTCGATGGGCTTTTTTCAGTGTTTAATAATTTCTCAGTGAGGAACTGGGCCATAACAACTCATTGGCCCCAAGTTTTTCGGGGTCATGGGCCCATCACTCCCATTGCAAGACGCTCGTGCGATTGGGTTGGTACGTGTGTACATAGAAATAGTACTCTCCTCATTCGCAGTTGGCTCGGCCGCCCGCGTTTGCTCCAACATATAGAGAACACTAGGTGCGCAAAGAGACAGCATCGTTCCCTCCGGCGAAGGGCCATGGCCATGACCACTGCATGGTCGCCCTATTCGCACTCACACCCAACGTGCCTTCTGTGTCCGATCTCGAGCCGAATAGATCGATCAATTACAGGTTTCTAATACGATGTGAGGAGCCTCTGGAGATCCCCGAGTATCTTTTGAAGTCTGGGCTGCGGCGTCCAAAGGCCCCGCATCACATGTCATTGATAGATGCCAAATCGAAACCGGGCATTGCCGCGAGATCGAGAGATGAAATTGCAAGTTACCGCTGGAAGGGGAAGACACCTCCATCCGCTGCGCTGAAAAGGAACAACCCTCTTTTGCAGGGTTCACAGAGAAAATTGAGTTTGAATCTTGTTGCAGCCTTCGCCTTCTGCATGCTTCCATCACGCTGTTCCACGAATGTGGCCCCCAGATGCCCGCTGCTAGTATCTCCGATGGCTCGCCCACAGCCCAACGCCTCATTTCCGCTGCTTTTTCTCAATGAGGAATGTGCCTCTGAGCGTCGAAGTACGAGAATACGCTTGCATGTCTCACTTCTCGGCAGATCGATATCGCTATTTGCGAGTGGCTCGAGTCGCCTATATGTCGCTGAGCAAGGCGACGATACCCAACATCAGTGTGGTGTACGCAATAACTGTCAGGAGGTCAGTGCCTGTCGGCTGTACCGGAGAACACTTGGGGTCTGTCTGGCAGTTGGCGTTTGAAGGCGTACGCCTGGATTCAACAGTTTATTGGTGCGAAACGGGGGCAAGGGCGGAGGGAGTGCCCGCTTCGATACCTTTTCCAGCCAATTTAAGAGTACGTACGCCTTTCAAAGTAAATCTACCGAACATACCCCTGATCATTCGTTTCCAGCTGCGTTAATCTATTCAGTGCCACTCTACTTGGTGCATTTCCTTCAACTCTTGGGTACTTCTCCGCCCTGGCTCAAAATCGTGATGCGCGAGGAGGATCAGGCAGTCTTCGTCAACGCCATTTGTTTGCCTTACGACGGTATGTTCGCCCGCATGAGATAGGGCAACTATAATGTGGTGACGCATCTCGGTTTCTAGGCAGCAGACCTATGCTGGTTGAGCTGATGCTGAGGTTCGTGCTAATGAGTGTACCAGTAGCAAAGCTGACAATCGTCGTGCTGGCTAGCCCAATGTACAATAGAGCTCAGTTGTGTATGCACTTTGGGAAGCCCATGTTCATGCCTCAACCTCAGTTATACATGAACTATGTTCGTCCCAAGTTCCCTTTGCAGTCCAGATTGTACCCACTTAACTTTCGCAACACAGATTTCGGACGTCGGACCAAGCGCCTGGCGCTATCAGGTACAAGCCTTCAGGCTCTCGGGCGTCTCATATTGTGAGCACGAGAGGCTCATAACTTCTTCCGCCGAATAGTCCGTAGAAGCCCTCGATGGCATGACGAAAAAGCTCGCACATCCCTACATTATCTTCTTTCCAAAGATATCAAAAGATGGTATGCCTTTCCCAATTAACAAATGCGTCAAGGACATCCAGCAGAAGAACTTTGCTGAGCACTCCGCATGGAGAGGTGATATCGTCATTGCCAAATATCGCGACGATCCGTCCACGTCGATAATTGACACATCGATGGCTGACTATGCCATCGTCAAGAATTTTCTCTACAGCCACGGTTTCCCCAACACGGTGAGGCACTTAAAAGATCCTCTTCCGGTGAGCAGCGACACTCACCCCATCTGTCCTTCGTTCTTACAGGCTTAACCAAATGCTGGGATGAGAACCCTGCGTCCGAGTCTATTGCCGTATGTCACTGTAGTATTCTGCCAGGTGGGGATACGGACTGCCGTGATCAGGAGGGGGTAACGAATAGGTATTATGTCGAGGAACTGAGGGGCATACACTACGACCCAGGACGCATTGCCTCTATCGGGGAATAGAATATGCATATGCAATATCAAAAACAGTGCTTGGCCTATTCAACAATCGCAGACAATGGTTCAATCACAGGGACGGAGATGTACAAGGTTGGCCAGATGGAAGCACTAGTCGGGGATTCGGAATGCGTGCGGATGAGGCTCATCCAGTTGATATCGTCCGAAGAACTTCATGCGGAGAAGGGTGAAGGCGTCTATCTGCGTCATGCACTGGACTTTGAAAGCAATACCGCAGAGTAATCTGTTCCTTGTGGGAGAATTCGAACTGCTGGATCATGAATATGTCGGACAGCGCTGGTCATCGAAGGCGAAACAGAGGTGAACACACGCTAAACGAAAGGGAATTATACTCACATTCCTCTCGGCAAATCATATTCCACATATCCTCTGGAATAGAGCACTGATATACCAAAAGGTCCCGTTCAGGCAGTTGTCCCAGTTGACGGAGCTCAACGTCGATTGCCAACGCATCCCGTCCATATGCATAAAGGCTGAACGTCGTCCGCGAGCGAAACACGGGGGATTGAGAGAGGAATTCGATTTGTGTGCAGAAGCCAGACCGTGTCGGAGACATGAGTTTTTGTAGACGGTCGGGATATCCCATTTTCGGGGCAAGGAGAATTGGTGCTTCGTCTAGTCTGTCGAGATCCACCTTGGGAATTCGTTTTGCAGGTATGGCCATGGACCAGAACAACTTCTTTTCCACAACTTTCTTCCCCCGGTAGCTCCGGTCAACTGTCCAATCAGCAATCAGCAAGCGCAATAGCGAACGAGGGGAGGTCGCACTGTGATTCTTTCCGTCCAGAAAACGGATGCGCCGGGATATCTTGGATATCGGCCACAGTATTCCACGCGCTGTCAGGAACCGACGGACAAACATGGCCTTGCCCAGGGACAAGCGGCCTTTCATCTTGTCGCCCCAGAAGCTACAAGCTGCACGATGCGACAATTCAATGCACTAGACACACCAGAGAGCGTACGAGACAAACCGCGAAGAATGCAAATGTCGATATCGATATCCCTGAAAGGCGAAGAGGCATCGCCATGATCAGTAGGTTGCGGAGCATGCAGAATGAGGGATCCTCACGCATATGTGGTCCTGCATGCACCCATAGTGTGAGCGGGTCTCAGGTAACCTTTCGCGAAATATCGACGGGCAGTTATAGCCTGTGCGCAAATGCGATCGTGATAGATGTCTGCTGTAGACCCGAGAGACTTCCGGCCGTCTGTCAGCCCAGGAGCATATGAGTAGCCTCCGAATGTGATGTCGTTGGGTCAGACTGTCACCACACGAGGGCTGTGACACTTACAGGTGAAACAAGATCCAAGTTGGGCATTGCAGCTGTTCTCTCAATTCTACGATGGTCACATCGAATCTGGTGGAGGCCAAGGATATGGCTCGTTCCGAACCAGTTGTAACCCATGAATCCGGATGCCGCCTCGAAGGGTGAAGGAGCTGCGGTTTATCCTGTGTCCTGCAAGAGGTTAGACTCAATAGCGGATTACTGGGGGAAGAATCGGGAGAGGGAGAAGATATGCCATTCTCCCACAATGGTTTTAAAAGAGCAGCGATTGTGCACAGAAAGCTATTACGGAGGAGGGGAAGGCTTGAAGTTTGGGTCGTTTGCTGGTGATTTTGTATTTGACTGAGCCTGAAAGAGCATAAAGGAGAACGAGAAAGGCAGCGACTTCCCGCCATGAACGGCCTGAAGCGAGGAGAAAATCGACCGGAATGTCTGGAAGAGTCTTGACGACTATGGGGTGATGCTGATGCCCTCGAGGAATCGTGCCCCGCGCGCGTAGTGATTGAGCTTCGTTCAGCGGGTAATCTCCACCGCCCCAAGTAGATGGATGCAGTTACGCGCCTAACCAAGTTCTTGGCCCCCGCAGCACACATATGCTAGCCCTCTGCAGATGATATACTGTGTTTGGGTCAAGGCAAGTGCAGCATGAATCGAGCTTCGAAAGGCAAGGGTTAATAACGAGACGGTAGAAAGGCAACGGAAGAACATCCCCAATGGGAATGCTTGTGTGTGTGTGTAAGTTTCAAAGGTCGGGGCAATCGGTTCACTGCATCGGGACGGGGGATCAATCGATCAACCTCCAATACCATACATGTTTCCCATCATTCTGTAAGCGCCCCATTTATTGAAACCGCATCCGTTGAGGCAAGCCTATATCCTGCCGTCCGGTGAACTGCGTCTCACAACCACCTCTCGGAGTTGCCCGGGAATCGACGATCGCAGCCGGGAATCTGCCTACTGGCGTCTATGGCTTCATGTCACACAAGATACAATATCACGCCGGGCGCACGAGGCGTAATCTGTTATGCTCCTTACGCGTCCTTTTCATTTGCTGTTTAAGCTCGGGCGTCTGAGCTTGGTGCAAATGCTCCCTATCTTTGGAACCTTGAAGCGACAGATGGTTCGGAGTGGAGGGCTCCCGGCACTCTTTACCTCGAACATCCTCGAATTATCTCCGGCGGACGGATTGGGCAACATTTTGCGCCATTAGGCTTCTCCTTGCTTTGCTTGATATTTGAGCAAAACCACAGTCCCTGCAGCGGTCTACGTAATCAACCTGCAGGGGGGATTTGGGGGTGGCGAGTTCTCGTGCCTGCCGAAACCGGAAAATGAACTGGTGAGGACTTGCCAACCTGGAACTCCTCTCCGCCCGCTATATGTACCACCTGTGCAATGTTTCATCAAAACAAAGTCACTGGACACTACACGCAGTCAGTTGACCATTCGTAGACCGACAGTCTGCCGTTCACCTAGCCCAATGGCTGACGACAACTCTTCCGGCGCATCCCCAACACCGTCCACCCCACCGATGTCGAGCGAGCCACTGACCTTCACTATCAGGCTACCTTCACCCTCCCCCGCCCAAATGGTGGCCTCATTCCCCGAACTCCGCTGGAGCGCCTCCCAGTCCCGCCCACAAGACGATGATGATGACGATTTCAGGCCGCCAGAGCTCGGCTGTTACTCACATGAGCTCAAAGAGAACCGAGGAAGCACTGCACATACCCCATCTAACCGAACACCTGCAGGCGTTAGCGCACAGGATGAAACCTTCGATGCGGGCATTGCTCCTGGTGACCATGCGGAGCTATCTCGGGGTATTGAACCTCAATCTGGGAAGGTTGTTGCAAATAAAAGCAGA
>JAXOIY010000016.1:0-73145 GCA_037042885.1 Auricularia sp. M12 | reverse complement strand
GGCTGGAGGTATGTACAACCTGCATCTTGGTGATTAAATGCCGCTCACAGCCCAGTAGTACCTTCGTTGGATTGGGTGTCATGGTTGCCCTCTTCCCAATCCCAGGATATATCACCAAACTTGTTCAGGATGTCCAAGTCGTCCGTCTCAAGAAAACTGATGCTCGAGTTCAGATCGTTTCCGAGAGTGCGTGACACGTTTCTGAAGTGCCATGAAACTGGTCTAAACCACTTCAAGCCATGAACGTCCTCCGTATGATAAAGATGTTTGGTTGGGAAAAGAAGATGAACGAGAAAATAGCCGAGAAGCGAGAGGAGGAATTGCGGTACTTTTGGAAGCGCCAATTGCTCGACCTGGCCAACAATGTCGTCAAGTCCGTGCACTACCTGACCTGCCTGCATATCTCCCTGAGCTGATTTGGACTCAATTTCTACAGTATGCTCATTCCTATTGGAACCATGGTTGCGAGCTACGCCACTTTGTGAGTCTAAGACCAGTTCCCAGATGTCTATCTCACTAACATCATCTTCAGTGTTCGTTACTTGCCTTTGTAAGGGATGACATGCTAACCATGACCACCTATCTCGCAGACCATAGTCATGAAAGGTCAGCTCACAGCATCAATCGTGTTCAGTAGCATGTCGGTCTTCGACATGCTGAGAGATCAACTTCACATGATCTTCTGGGTTGTCAACCAATGTGTGACCGGTAAAGTCTCACTCGACCGTGTAGATGACTTTCTGAAGAACGTAAGCCCTCAGAGCGCAGGCCCTTGCACGGTACTGACAAGAATCTTTAGACCGAGCTGTTGGATCGCTACGCTATAAAGGAAGACGGCGTCCTGGCTCTACCCACCGCCGCCGCCTCTGCCAATGCTGATAAAATTGGCTTCCACGCAGCCTCGTTCACCTGGTCAGCCGACGTTGATGGCTCGTTGACCCCTTCGAAGAGGAAGTTCGTCTTGAAAATCGAAGGCGACCTACAGTTTGTCCCTGACAAGTTCAACCTCATCGTTGGGCCTACTGGCTCAGGGAAGACATCCATTCTCATGGCTCTGCTAGGCGAGATGCACTACATACCGCTGTCCCCTGATTCCTGGTTCAATCTTCCGCGTTCTGAAGGCATTGCATATGCTGCCCAGGAATCATGGGTGCAAAATGAGACCATAAAGGTAGATCCTGTTGAGTGTTTTCACGGTCCCGGATGCTCACCCCAATGCCACCCCTACGCAGGAGAACATTCTTTTCGGAAGTCCGTACGATGAAGAGCGCTACAAGAAAGTGATCCACCAGTGTGGCCTCAGCCGTGACCTGGCTCTCTTCGAAGCTGGAGACCAGACGGAGGTTGGTGAGAAAGGCTTGACGCTGAGCGGCGGTCAGAAAGCAAGGATCACTTTAGCCCGAGCTGTGTATTCGCCTGCCAAGATCCTCCTGCTGGACGATGTACTGGCGGCGTTGGAGTGAGTGTATTTCGACGGGGTTTTTATCTCAGCTAACCCGGGATTACAAGTGTGCACACAGCCAAGTGGATTGTCGATGAATGCTTTTCCGGCGATTTGATCAAGGGAAGGACTGTGTTGTTGGTGGTAAGGCCTTCCATCCTGACATTGCAGAAGTTCTGCTCATGACAGTTTGCAGACCCATAACGTCGCATTGGCGAAACCTGTCGCCGATTTTGTGATCTCCATGGGCTCAGATGGGCGCGTCTTGTCCCAGGGATCTATTTCCGAAGCACTCAAGTTGGATAAGAAGTTTGCTAAGGAAGTTGAGACAGAGCAAGCAAAGCTCAAGAAAGTTGACGATGAGGTGGAGGCTCACGACGACGTCAACAAGCCAGTCGATGGTAAACTTATCCTTGCTGAAGAACAGGAAGAGGGTCACGTTGGTTGGGGGCCTCGTAGGTCGAACAAATCCGCGACTGAATATATGTTCATCATTTATATTTCCAGTGATGATGTTCTTCAACGGGATGGGAGGAGGCCGTCCATTGCTATTCTTCTCAGCGTTCTTGGTCGGACTCGGTCTAACCGACGCCGCCTTGGCACTCCAAACCTGGTTCCTGGGCTACTGGGCGTCCCAGTACGATTCTCATCGGCAAGAAGAAGTACCAGTGGCATTGTGAGCAGTTCCTTTTCAAAGCAATGGCAAGCCCTGACATGGCATATGTAGGTATCTCGGGCTTTACGGTATGTTTCTGGGCGAATCGAACGACGCAACCCAATTCTCAAACGAGATCACATTCTATAGCTGCTTGCTGCTTGCTGGCGTTCTTCCTTTGGGTCATCGCCAATCTGATATACATTTTCGGTACCATTCGCGCGTCGCGTACACTGCACAAGGACCTAATTGCATCAATCCTCGGGACGACTTTGCGGTAAGCCAACAACTATAACTGGAGTGGATGCGGCCTATATCTTTTCCCCTGCAGATGGCTGGATACAACACCTGTGTCGCGTGTTCTTGCCAGGTGCACCCAGGATATTCGCGCGGGTAAGCATTTGTGCCCATCTGCAGACATTGGGGATTGCTTACATGGATCGCAGTCGACGGCCCACTCCCAAATTACCTTTCCTGGCTTTCGGAAATGACCTTGTCTATGCTCATTAAATTCGGTGCTGTCGTTCTGTTCACGCCTGTCTTCCTCATTCCTGGTATTCTCGTCGCTGTTCTGGGCAGCGCATGCGGTCAAATCTACATTCAAGCTCAGCTGTCAGTGAAACGGGAAATGTCAAATGCGAAAGCTCCAGTCCTTGGCCAGTATGTCTGCCGCGCCTCTCTCTCAGATAGTCGCCATGCCTAACCTTTAACTCTCCCACTAGCTTCGGCGCTGCCATTGCTGGCTTGAGTATGTGAATCCGAGTACATATCTCGCCAGTCTCTGACCCAACTTATGCAGCCTCCCTCCGGGCGTATGGCGCAGAGCAGTGGTTTGTGGACGAGTCCATGAACCGGATCAACCGATACACTCGCGCGGCGCGAACATTCTACAACCTCAATCGATGGATCTGTATTCGTGTCGACGCCATCAGTGGACTGTTCGCCGCTGGGCTTGCTGGGTACCTGTTGTACTTCCGTACTCACGGCGCATCAAATATGGGTTTCTCCTTGAACATGGCAGGTCGGTAGTGTGCGATTCATTGCATCCTATGCTCAACCTGCTAACCGTTTTTGCAGTCGGTTTTAGCTCTCAGATTCTGTGGTGGATTCGTATACTCAATGATTTCGAAGTCGCAGGCAACAGGTTGGTCGCATGTTATCCTGCGCTCTGCTCTGCCTGATGTCATTCTCCGAAGTCTCGAGCGTATCGAACAATACACGACCATTGAGCAGGAACCAAAGTCCACCGAGTCAGGCCAACCACCGGCGTACTGGCCCGCAAGCGGCTCTCTCAACGTGGAAAGCCTATCAGCCAGGTATTCAGATGATGGGCCTAAGGTTCTGCACGATATCACCTTCGAAGTCAAAGCTGGCGATCGCATTGGTATCGGTAAGTGATGCTACTTACAAGTCTTGAACACTCATTAAATGTCCGAGTGAATAGTTGGTCGCACTGGCTCTGGAAAGAGCTCATTGACGTTGGCCCTCCTGCGCTGCATTCCTACGGAAGGGCGGGTTCTTTACGATGGCCTCGACACCAGTTCTATCAACCTTGACGCTCTCCGGTCCCATATTACTATCATTCCCCAAGTGCCAGAACTTCTCAGTGGAACTCTGCGACAGAACCTGGATCCATTTGACCAGTATGACGACGCTACGCTTAATGACGCTCTGCGCTCGGCTGGATTATTTTCCCTGCAGCATTCTGAAGATGAAGGCAGAATCACTCTGGACTCGGCCATCTCCAGTGGTGGCCTCAACCTCTCGGTTGGTCAGCGTCAAATACTGGCCCTTGCGCGGGCGATCATTCGAGATAGTAAACTGCTTATCCTAGATGAAGGTATGGCCCCATTTTAACTCCGTCGAAAACAGGCTGACCGACGAGCGGGCGACAAGCTACTTCTGCCATCGACCACGACACGGATGCCATCATCCAATCAACGCTGAGGAACGAGCTTGGGAAGGATGTGACTGTTATCACAGTTGCTCACAGGCTGCAAACAATTATGGACAACGATAAGATTGTGACTGCATTTCTTTCTCACTGACGAATTGTACACTAACCAATTTTTTCAGATGGTCCTCGATGCGGGTAGGATTGTCGAGTTTGAGAAGCCTTCTGAGCTGCTAAAGGCTACCGAGGGGAAGCTGCGAGCCCTTGTTGATGAGTCTGGAGACAAAGAACATCTGTTCGAAATGGCAGGGGCATCTTTGTAGGATATCACCACCTGAGCATCATCTCACGTTAACTATTTTACACGTCCCATGCTATCTATAAGCCCCATCTGCTTGCTCGCTCTTCCCTAGTTGTTTCGTATGATTCTTCTATGCATACCACCTGTTCTTCGTGTCGCAACTGGTCTCACCGCAATGCGTCGGTGTGATGTTCAGCATCCAAGTTGATGAGTGCAAAAGGATGTAATTGCGATGGTGAGACTAAGTGCTATGTGGTCTACAGTATTGATACAAAATTGAGGGCTGCATAGGGTATCAGGGCCAGTCTTTGAGCAAAAAGAAAAGGAAGTTCCTAAACAACTGCAATCGTAATGCCTCACGCCTCGTCGACGTCCTCCCAGTCACTTCCCAGGTCCTCCACCTCAACTGACCTGCGCCTCGATGATTGCGAATCCTTTCGCTTGGTTTGAGGCTCCGGAGAGTCACGTCGCGTAAGAAGGAATCCACCGTCGTCGCTGACCTCACGTCCACTTTCTACAGGTTTGGGCGATGCAGGCGGGGAGGTACCTGACAAGGAACCTTCCGCAGAGTGGTCGCTCGCAGAAGTGGCAGGTTGAGAGAGCTCATGGGAAATCTCTTCAGCTGGAACGGCCTTCTCCGAAACTTGGATGGGGGACAATTCGGAGGCGACTTTGGGATCCGATTCAAGTACGAGCGTTGTTTCAAGTCCAGGTTCGGTGGTCGATTCAAGAGCTTCGGGTTCGGGACCTGCCTCGCACTTGCGTGTCGTTTCTGACTCGGTGGATGGAGTTGCTGAAATCGAGGAAGGGGTTGCCGATCCTAGAGTCACCGGGGAGGTCTGAGGGGTTTCAAAAAATTTATCATCCGCGGGAGGTAAGTCAGGAAGAGTAGGCGTCTCGGCGATCTCCTGGATCTCCTCCTCTTCAGTCCTGGAGGTCTGGGGCTCGGACTGCGCAAGAACTGCATCTTCTACACTCCCAGACACCTCCGCTATCGACGCCTCGCGCCTTGAGTCCTCGACACACGCGTTTGCCAGGATGTCGTCCCCTTGGTGTGATGCGACTCGCTCTTCTGTCTGTCCTCCTTCCCGGGCTTCTGAAATGGGCGAAACCTCGGCATCCTTAGACTCCGAATTTCCGTCGACGATGGAAATACGGATAGGCTGAGAGACCTGGTTGGCTGTACCCGTTGACTCCGTGGTAACACTCTGAGCGAGCTGCTCTCCCCGCTGCTGCCCTTCGGTGATGCTCGCGCTCCAACGTCCTGCGACCTCCCGCTCAAGCTCCTCAAGTGCCTTCTCAATAGCGCTCGCAATACGTTTCCTCCTCAAACGCAAATCCGAGTTACCGTGACTCTCGATCAAATCGAGCTCTTGAAGAAGCGAGGACAGTGCCTGCTCGTAGTAACGGACCGGATGGTTGCGTGCCGTGAAGGCAAGGTGGGGGAAGATGGCCGTAGGGTCTGCGCTCTTGGCAGGGGAGGTGGACGGTGCGAAGTCCAGGTGGGCAGGGAAAGTGAAATCGGCCTCGAGAGAGCGGAAGGTGTTCTCTATCTCTTCCACCTTCTTCAACGCAGCGACCACGTCCAGGGATGTCGATTCAGTGGTGGTAGAGGGAGTCGCTACTTCTTTCTCCTTCTCTTTGCCGTTCGCAGAAGACTTTGGAGCAGAATTGGAAGCGTTGCGCGGAGCCGCTTGCACTGGCTTGGAGGAAGATGTTTCCGAAGACTTGGAAGGGGTCGGGGACTGATCCAGAATGCTGGCCAAGAGTGCCTCAAGGACGTCATATCTAGGATGGTTGTCCGATGTACGCGATGTGTTAGCCGATTGCTGGACCGCGAGGGCGGGAGGATAAGGCTGCTTGGGGTGTTGCTTGTCCGGGTATGACAGGGAATTTACAACAGATTGGATGATGTCGCGGACGTCACCCTCTCCTTCACGCTCGTAACGGGCTCTGAGCTGGTCAAGCAGGGAACCCTTCTGCTCCGGCTTCTTGGGTTGCGCTGTCTCCTCCAACTGTTTCCTGGCAGGTTTGGGCTGTAGCAAAACGTAAGTAGGTTGTTTGGCAGATTCGAAATGAATGGATCGAACCTTCTGTCCCTTGACCTGCCTGCGGCGATCAGCGTCAATGCCTTGGACAATCATGTTGGTGAGGAAATCTTCCGCGGTGGCTGAGGTCCTGCGGGCGGGCGCGGGAGCACCTGCTGTTCTCCGCTTCGCACAGTGGTCTCCACCGAGAGGATCGACGTCTCCAGCTAGATTGGCATTTGAGGGGCAGCCGAGAGGCTTCTGTGATGTGCGTCGGTCGGCGACATGTTTCAAGGCTGGTTGAGACTGACACAAAACGATGGTTAGTCCTATGTCTTTGTTCAAGGTGAATTGGGTACGTACCAGTTGCTGCTCACGAGCCCGGAGTCTTCTCAGTTCTTGCTCAAGCTGGAGACGAGCGAGGCGCTCCTTCTTCAACTCAAGCTCGAGCTCGAGTTCAGAAAGTGTGTGCTGCATGTGTCGAGGCTTGGCATAATGCGAGCCGTAAGAGTGATGATAAGGGGACCCTGGATACTGTGCGCGACTGTAGTTGTCGAAGTCATGCGATACGGGAGCGTAATCTTCCTCATAGTAGGGAGAGTAGCCGAGGGTAAATTGCCGAGGTCGGGAGCAAGCAAACTGATTAGAAAAGTGAGGAGGGTAGGAGGGGTCCCAGAATTGAGGTTGAGCTTGCAAGCGAGCCTCGGCCTGTCGAGCGAGATACTCAGCTTCGGCAGCCTTGGCGGCGGCCTCTGCAGCGCGCGCCTCTGCGAGGGCGGCCAAGTCGACGTACTGAGGCTGGGGGTAGAAGTGGTTGCGGGCGAACATTTCGGCAGACGATGGGGGAAGAATTCAATGAGTGGGAGAGTTGCATTGTTGCGGCCAGCTTTTATAGACAAGAGTTAGAAAGCAGTAGAACTGCTTAGACGCGTCGCGAAAGTGCGGCTCGTATGTTCCCGAACATTCGATTTCCATAGGGGGATATTCCGCAGTGTCGGGCAATCCAAGCGCGGCCGGTGACTCAGCCGGTGACTAAAGCGCTTCGTCATCCAAAGGAATAGATTAATCTGCCTACCATAATAACTACTTGTATCTTCAATAGTAATACGACGCGTGTTCAACGCTCAGTTACGCTCCTGGTAGATTTGCACATACTTGACCTCCCAGTCTGCCAAGGAAATGTGATTCAGGCCAAGAATGATTCAACGAGGCGAGGTGAACACGTACACGCATCCTGAAATGCTGAGCCTCTTGTCCGCACGAATTCATCGCATGTCGCGACACCTGTCCTCTGGGCGCAGCTCTGCTCCTGCCCAGGGATCCCCGCATCGGCCCACACACCGCCTGCCCAGTCGCCGCTGACCAATCCCTTAGCCATAGCATTGCATCTCGAACAATATCTGCACTCACCACAATGTCGTGTCAAAGATGGCGTGGTGATTGTTGAAGAATCGGAATGGGTCGCAGCTGGCGGCTGGCCACCTCGCTTGCGCCGCACCCCAGGTGTCAGGGAGCGGTGCGTTCTCTGTGATGTCAGATGGGATAGAATCTCTCGGGAAGAAGTATATAGCAACGCCAGTCGCGTCCCATTTCACTGGATATGTCCGTCAGCTGGTTGACCTGAAACAACAGGGGATGAAAAACGCACTGGCATACACGCCTCCACCAATCCTGTTGAAACCCGCGCCATACGATGTCGCAGAATCTGCGCGTATACCACATCCTTGATTCGAGGTTGCTCCCACGTCACAGGTTGTCCCAGCGATCAAGGTCCCAGTTATTGAGAGGGCGTCCGAGGTCCTCGCCGCTATCTCACAGCCAGCGGATGTGTGCAGGGTCGCTTGATTTCGCTCATAGTCGTGGACGCCTTCCAGAATGTCGATTTCACCGCCGCGAGGCCAATCAGGACCTGTGGGGGGCAAGGCAAAGTGACTTGATTAGCTGTGCACTCGCGAGGCAATAGCGGCGTATTCTTACCGTTAGTCCAGAACGCCCTATACGCGCCAAGGAGGGTAAGTGATCAACTCCACGATCTCTTTGACATGGAGACTACGAGATACGTACGGCCAAGTCCCGCAGCCGTGGGGCATGTGCACGGAGTCCATGATAACCAAGGCTCCATTGAACTGCGTCTTCGTTGTAATGCGAACACTCTTCCGATTGCCGGAAACAGTGGGAGTAGTTTCAACACGCATTACCGCGTTCCCCGCCGAGTTGACTTCCAAGAGACCATTGCTCCTCTGCGAAAAGAGGAATATGATTAGGTTCGACTCATGAAAGCCAACCGATATGAAGCTTACAGCTGCGGCCTCGTCGATATAATCCACCAAGCCTATTCAAATAATTGAGTTTCCCGGGGCGCCCACTCTACGTGTAGATACACGCACCATGAGTCGGATCGGCTCCCGTGAAGAAGTCCCAGTCCCTGAAGAAACTATCTCCTCGCTGCACGACGTCGTCAATATTAGGCTCGGAGTGCCTGCAAGATAGAAACACGCACATAATCATTGACAAGCCTCCAGGGCGATTCCGGAGCCGGCGCATTCGTAGGTTGCGGGCCAGACGATCTCGTCCTTGTTGAAGTACTCCCACTCCCTCCCCTTGTCGAAGTCCCGCCAGCCGAGGTGGAGTTTCCTCCGACCGTTGTGCCTTGACCTTCCCCACTGCCTCCCCCTCCATTATTGGGCGGATGGAAGACTTGCTGAGTGCCTGGCTTGCAGTACACCACCCGGCCATTGTCTTCCTGAGACTCCGACCGTGGAAGGACGCCGCCGAATGCGACTCGCAAGTCACGGGCGAAGGAATGTGTTTTGCGCAGAGCGGTGTCGTGGGCCCGGCGGACCAATCGAGGCAACGCCCTTGTCCGACTGTGTGAAGGCGTGGCCGCCGTTTGTGTCGTCCCTTGGAGTACGAGGAGCAACAGGTATAGGGGCAATGCGGAGTGGAGCAGCTGCATCGTCTTCATGGCCTGTCTGTCGCCTCGGAGGGGTGATTGCTAGTTGCTGTTCTATGTCGTTGAGGTAGTTGGTGTCGTCCAAGTCGTGTAACCTAGGGTGGTATGCAAGAAATTTGTTATGTCGGAGACCCAGGCCCAGCCAGGGTACTTGGGAACCAAGGGATTCTAAGAAGGGGCCGATGCTTCGATAGGGATCAATGTGGAAGAAGAGAAGAAAGGTGGGAGGGCCTAAACGACCGAAGAATGGTCGTTTATCTATGTCGCAGAGCACGTTGTGGGGGGAAGAATAATGGAATCCGGAGCCAGCGGCCAAGCCTGCGAAGGAGCTTGCGTTACCCGACGGAGTCAGGACACGAGGCGTTGGAACAGATGATGAAAATCCTCCCATTTCCAAATGGACAGCAGAGGTCGAGGGCACCGCCTGCCGCCAAGGTGCAGTGTGGCGCTTCGTGCGCCCGCCGTATGGCGGTTTCACCATTCCTAAGATTGGCGCGCAGGAACTGATGTAATACGCCCTGCATCTTGGCACTGTTGGAATGAAGACATACTACGATTCTATTGACACACGTTACGTCGTATTGAACATGAGATGACATGCCGCATCTTGGGATAAGCCCAACTACCGCTCCTCGTCGACTATATTCCACATCGCAGGGCTGTAGATGGATGGGATAACACAGGAGATATAAACACAACAGGAGACAACACAGGGGGTAACCCGGGTGGATAAAATAGAATGAGAGTATGCAAACAGAGCGGAAGGCGAGAATACGAGAATACGAATCAGACGCGGGGTAAGGGCCCAAGGGAATAAGGGGAGTCCATATGAAAGTGAAGGAGCGAGTCTAGTAGCCGACTGGGACGGCGTGAGATCAACGGTGAGAACCAGCAGTGAATGCCTCCCGCACACTTCGCCGCAGTTCTTCATGGTCTGCTCCCCTGGAGCTGGACACAGAAGTACCAGGTTGGATGTGAGACCCTGGGACACTACCAGGGATTCCTTCTAGATCGCTATCGATAAACTCAAGGATTCGACGGGAGAGAAGCTGAATCTCGGCGAGGCCGTCTCCCGTCTCTGTGTCCTGGTACGAAGGTCCTGAATGATGCGACCGGGGCGTGCCTACAGACGAGCTTGGCGTAGACGATGAAGATGAGGCGAGATTGCGGATGTTGGGTCCCAGCAATGGCGAATTTCGGATGTTGCTCACAAGTTGTGGGTCTGAGTTTGCCTCATTAGTTGGTTCCCTTGACGCCACTCTACGAACTTACCGCCAGATTCGAGCAATTGAACGATAGTCCATACTGCAATGTGTTGGAAAGTCGTGTCGCTGTTTGACAGGAACCGATACAAGTATTTGTGCATACCGCCGTCTGGCTTGTCCCAGACTTCATTGAATGCCGAATAATCATCAGAAGAAGTGCGAATCTCTGTACACATCATGAGAAAGGAAAATGAGGCGGACTACAGGAACATACCTTTGGAAGAGAGATTCCCAAGGGCAGCAGCACTGTTGCCTTGAACCTCCGTACTCGGCGAGTTCGTCAAAGGAATCAAAACCTCACATATACCCATTTCAAGTAATTGTCCCTTCAGTTCATCTACAGTTGATATGATTAGCACAGGGTTTGCTGGAATTCATATTCAGTTAACGTACCACTCAAGGCTAGAACGGCAATACACGCGGTCATCTCGCTCTGCACAGTGACAGGCACTTCGAGGACGAGCTCCTTGATGGACTGCACTGCGCCTGCCTTCACGATTGCCAGTTTGTTCTTCTCATTGCTGGCGGCAAGGTTACGAAGGGTTGAAATAGCATGGCACTGTACTTCTTCGCTGTCCTTGAAGGAAAGAAGGTTGATAAGTGGCTGCAAGAAGCCGGATTCGATGATGGGGGATTCGTTCTGGGGATGGATAGACACATTGCGTACGCAGGCCGCGGAGGATAGTATGAGAGGAAGGTACGTCGATTGCAACAGGCGGAGAAGGGGTTGCAAACCGTCCGCCTTGACAATCTCAAGTTGGTATTTCTCTGGATGGAAATCAGTATCCCGAACACTGCACGAGGCATAACAGCGCACCGTCACTAGCAAGGTTACGAAGGGCAAGGGCTGCCTGGCATTGAACCTTCAAACTTGGGCTTTCCATCAAGGCGACGAGGCTGGACACGAGCTTGGGTTCACTCTGTGCAAGCTTCTTCCTGTTGTTGCCTGATAGGAGCGCTGGGTTCATTATCGAGGCATAGTAAGGGCGTTCAAAACTCACCATCTACAGCGATGTTACTGAGAGCGGTGGTGCAATAGTATTGTACGTCGGTATCTGGCGAATTCAAAAGGCTGACCAGGACGGGAATAGCACCGGCATTGACCAGCTGTTGCCGGTTCTCATCTGTTAGGCAAGTTAGGAAAGGGCCTGTGACGCAAGAAAGGGTGCGCGCCTGAGTGCGTCATGTTTAGGAGAGCGCCAGTCGCATTGCGTTGGACTCGCATATCTTTCGAGCGGGCAAGACGAGTGAGGGGGACAAGGGCACCAGACTTGGCAATCTTGGTCTTGTTGTCATCTGTGATAACGTTCGAAGAGATTAATCGTAAGATATTATCTGAGACTGACCGTGAGTTGCGAGATTTGTTACGCAACCGACAGCGTTGCATTGCACCTCCACGTTTGGGCTAAGCATCTGGCGTATCAAGGGTTCCAGACCACCCAGCTTGACTATCAGGAGCTTATTTTCGGCTAGAAAAGGTTGAGAGAAGATTCATATAGCGACACCAGTACTCACGGTTAACCGCCAGGTTGCCCAGCGCAGCGCTCGCAGCCCGCTGTACCTCCGTGTCATGGCTACTGAGCAGGAACAAGATGGGGTCCAAGGTGTCTCGTCCAACCGTTTTGACCTCCTTCTCAGTAATCTCAGCGAAGGCCAGTGCTGCGCTACGTTGGAGGTCGACATTGTCTGAGAACGAGAGCGTAGTGAGAGCGGAGAGCGGAGCGCCTTGGAAGAAGTTCGTTGTCTGTCGGTCTGAGACGAGAGTCTGAGTTGTCAGGTCATAGCCCTGGGGAAAGACACATACTTTCCAAGTACTGCAAGAGATCCGCTACAGCTTCTCGCTCGTTCTCCAAAAGCAGCGGCTCATACGACTGCGACCTGCGCCCGTGGACTGGAATGTGACGTTGATTGGATGTAGGGCTCTGGAAACAGGGCACTTACAACATGAGTCACAGCAACTTGTGATATTACCCATCCTGACTAGGCGTCCGGAGGAGAGATTATGCGGCTTTGCAGGGAAATGCGGGGAGGGATGAGGAGGAGGGTCTCAAATTAAACGAGTGCTTCACGACAACGCTGGAGAACGTGGGAAACGGCCATTTCCGTGATGCTCTCTGCGTCCGCTCTGACGACGTCGACGCCGGATGCACTGAGCGTCATCACAGCGCACTTGGTCCTGAATATCGAATCTCTGTACCCAGTTTGCGGTTATGAAAATATATACATTCTAAGCACTCATTGCAGATAGAACGCATCCTTAGGCCCCCATCAGCCAGCCTGGGGAGACATTACGCAGAGATCATGTGGCGTGTTATGCTCTTACCACCGCCCAGGTAGATGCTCCGACGACTGAACTGTCTATCTACGTTTCGCCATCGATACATCTCCTCGTCAAAAGTCATGAGCGCCAGCATTTCGCTGCGGCGGCAAGTGGTCGAGCGGGTGCCCATCCCGACGCCGATGGAGATCCATCTCACCGAACAGGAGGAACAGATATGCGACCTGCTCAACGGGTGCACGCAGTATCTGAAGGATGAAAAGGGCATCACCACGTCGTGTAGAATTGCAGGAGGTTGGGTGAGAGACAAGGTCGGTCGGGTTTCTTCTGTCCGGCGAAGTACTGACCCATATCCTTAGCTTCTAGGACATGACTGCCATGACATCGACATTGCTTTGGCCGACATGATGGGCGTAGCCTTTGCTGAGCACCTATCATCCTATGCGCAGCAAAAAGGCGTAAAGACGGGCACGGTCTCCAAAATTGCACTGAATCCCGACCAGTCCAAGCATCTGGAAACTGCCACTCTGAAGGTTAATGGCTTGGACATCGATTTAGTCAACCTCAGGAGCGAACAGTATGCGGAGGATAGTCGCATACCCACCGGAGTCGTGCGCTCGTTAATCCCTCCACCTCTACGTGATGCTAACTAATCGCTATAGGCCTTTGGTACACCGCTAGAAGATGCGAAGCGGCGAGATATCACAATCAATGCCCTGTTCTACAATGTACATACTAAGGAGGTTGAGGATTTAACGATGAAGGTAGTTGTCCTCCGTTGTAACCATGGCTGCTCTCTCACACGTCGCAGGGCCTAGATGACTTACAGCAGGGCTTAATCCGGACACCTCTACCTCCAAAAGAAACCTTCAAAGATGACCCTTTGCGGGTTCTTCGCTGCATCCGGTTTGCCAGCAGACTTGGATATGAGCTTGTCGATGAACTCAAGCAAGCCGCTATGGATACTGAAATACAGGTAATTCTGTTCATTCCTGCTAGGTTCACAAGTTCTCATGAATTTCAGGAAGCATTGGTCACTAAAGTTGCCCGTGAAAGAGTCGGAGTCGAGATCGACAAGATGATGCAAGGTTCGCCATTCAGCCTGAAGAAGGGTCCCGGATTTCTGACCTTTGTAGGTCGCGACTCGCTGCGTGCTATCGAACTATTCCATCAACTATCGCTGTACAACTCTGTATTCTTCGCGGCGATCCCCTGTGAGATCGCCTCGCGCTTCACCCAAGCTGCCTTTGACACTGACAGGGGCTTGGCTAATGCTACTCTTCTGCACACCCTGCTCAATAGCTCGCACGCGCAGCTCCCTGCCGCTCATCCCATATTTCTGAAGCATTTCTACTCCGACCGAACATCGAAGCCGCGGCTATTCCTCGCTGCGGCTTTGACTCCTTACCAAAATGTGACATACACAGACAAGAAGGGAAGAGAGCATCCTGCGGTCGAGGCTGTCGTACGGGAGTCACTGAAGCTCGGAGCCCAAAATCACTATATCGATGGTATCCCGAGCATATTTATCGGCATTGGACCTTTCCGACAAATTCTTGGGGCATACTCGTCATTTCCTCGAGGAGCTGCTCGTTCCTCAATCGGTGAGTGTCGCCCTTTTTGCGCATTTGTTACAACCGAGGCGCTAAGCAACCGCAGGTCTGGCACTGAGAGATAGACTGATTCACAGCCCCAACGCCGGTGTACATTGGACCGAATGCGCCTTATTCTCGCTTGTAACAGAGCTTGGGGCTCTTTACAATGTCTACACTGACTCGCTCGATGGTATTGCATTCTTTTATCCCTTGTATCTATAACTTCTCATGCTATTGACAGTCGATGAGGCGACGGAAATACTGAAGAAGTACAATGAGTTCGCCAGTCATGTTGAAGAGCTGGACTTGTATGGCGTCGGCGACGCTGTTCCTCTACTCAATGTAAGCGCTCCGTCCGCCATTGCTCGCGGGTTAGGCTCATGCTCATGGCAGGGCAAAGAAGTCATGAAAGCGTTGGGTACGACGAAAGGCGGACCGTGGTTAGCAGCCGTACAGCTCCGGATTCTTCAGTGGCAGTTTGACAACCCTCAGGGGACAATGGAGGACTGTCTCAAATGGCTGGAGGATGAGAGGGTGGCTGGGATGTTGCCGTCGACATCCGCCCCGGAACCACCGACGAAGAAAGCGCGGGTCAAATAACACGTTCCGTTTCTTGGCTTGCTCAGTACTGCTAGGAGGGGATGTGATGTATGTCTCTACTTTACAATGGAGTGCTAGCTACATGGATGAGGAAAAATGAATCATGTGAAGTCGTAATGCTGTAGGCGTGGAATAGAAATGATACAGGAAGAAAGGAGCGGCGTTACTGGGCATAATACTGAACCTGGTAGGAATCTAGGACGTATTCTCCCTGGTTCACACTACTGTCCTGAGGATACAACAACTCGTCTGGAAACATCGCTGGAGCCAGTGGTTGGTTCAGGGAGAGGTCGAGACCATAGTCGGACGCAGATGCCGAGGGGTATGCATAGTACGCGGCGTCGTCGGAAGGCCAATTGGGCTGGTATTCGTCGCCAGTCGAGAAAGAGTCCAAATCCAAGATGTCGCAAGAGGGGATAGGGGGCAGGGCGCTGAGGGCGCCCATGTATTCAGCCATGAATGGGGGAGTGTTGGCAGATGGCGCAAGGGGGACAGGGAGGTCGATATCCTGTTCGATGGTGAAGCCGTGGCCATGGAGGGCAGGGTGCGTCTATTCGGACACGAGGCGGTCAGCGAGTGTTTTTCAATCCGGCGAAGACCATTACTAACCTGTTTGGGAGCAATAAGAGTTGCCATTTGGGATTGTTGTGAAGGCTGGAAAGTGGCCATATTGGGTTGGTTGAGCATAGTCACATCGAGATGTGTTTGCACGTATTCGGGGATATATGTGTGTGATACAGGAGAGGCAGTAGGGTGTGCAAAGTGAGGTTGGTCGTGGCCATCAGCTCGTTCGCAAGGACGCGGCAGCGGTGTTCCTTCTGAAGGACAACGGCGGACTTCTGCTTCGGCGCGCGATTTCGGCGGGCAGAAGGGGTGAGGCGGTATTCAGGATAACGAAGTTTGTGTTCCTCCTTGAGCGCGTGCGCACGAGCGTGATAGTGCGCCTTGGTATCTGGATCCAGATTCGCCCAGCAATGCGCTGCAATGCGACTGATGTCGCGATGGTCCCGCTCCACTGGCTTCGGCTTCTTCTTTTCCATTGCCCAAAAGTCGGACCGGAAGATGAGGAAAGCATTAGGCGGGCGTGCAATGTGACCAGGGCCTTTCCTCTTCGACTGTGATCCTCGGCGGACTGGTGCGGTGTTGGCGGGTGGAGGGGAGGATGCCCACTGGGACGATGAATCCGAAAATGTGGATACAGGACTATCGCATGTATTTGCCGGGACGGCCCAGGTTACGTCGGCCGTAAATTCCCATTCCTGGCGGGCAATAGTAGCAAGGTGAGCTGGAAAGTGGTTTTCATTGAGCACGGGATATGAAACCGAATGGGTGTGATGGTGCTCACCTGTTGGGTACCACTCCATCACGGTGAATTGAGCAAGCTAGTCAGCCGAATGGGAATGAGAAGTGTAGAAGATGCAAGGGAGCAATGTCCTGAACGCTGTTTCTGACATTTTGGGAAGGAGGGGCGGCACGCTTTTCAATAGGGTCGACGTGATTTCGCCCATATCCCAGTAAGAGGCGCGGGAAAAGTACCCCTCTTTCAAAGCACATTTAGAGAGCCTCGAGGCATTGTGATATCTTGAAGTATCACAAAATCACCGAGAAGTCACAGAACCAGCACAGAACAATAGACGCTCGGCATTGTCCGTACCTAGAGAGCGGCGTTCCCCATTTGTTTACACTTGTTCCAAACTGGGTGCAGACGGCAAGGCGGCCTCATCTCGTGTTCCGCCTCATGTCGGTCGATTGCTGGTCAAATGATCATGGAGGGGTGCAATGATGCTGTGTCAACTTTTAACAATACTGGATACAGCGCACTGGTTCGCCTCCCCTCACTGCATTGTGCTACGACACAGGTGAAACGGCGGTCGAAGTCACCTGCGCAGCTCTTCTCTTCGACCCAAGTATCATATCCCTAACATCGATGGTCAGATATATCGCATTCCATCAGAACAGGTGAAGGAAGGGCTTACCGTTTCTTGACTGCTTCTCGGCGGCCTACCTTGCGCGCACTGTTCACCGTTTCGGGCCGTTTGACCTTGCCCATCTGCCTCCGCTTCAATTTCGACGGTTTGGGGAGCTTTAACATCCAGTCAGGGACCGAGGATCCGGACTGTAGAATGACATTGGCGATACTGCGGAGACGGTGTCGGTAGGGTTCGTCACACTCCAGTTACAGCACTCACGTTTTCAAAAAAGGCCCATCTTCATCGGTGAAAAATGTCACAGCCTTACCCTCCCGTCCGGCTCGACCAGTCCGACCTGTTGAAAATTAGACCGTAATTGACACTGCAGTTGAGTGGACCGACCAATCCTATGGATGTAGCTTTGTACGCTGGTAGGAAAGTCGTAGTTCACAACTTCACGCACTCCCTTGAAATCCATTCCGCGAGCCATCACTTCTGTGCTGATCAAAATCCATGTCTCTCCTTTGCGCATCCGGGTTATGGCGTCTTCACGTTCCTTTCTGGTCATACCAGCGTGCAGACAGTCCACGTTCCGTATTCCGTTCATTGTCAATTCTTCAGCCAGTGAGCTAGCCCTTGGCTGAGACGAAGTAAAAACAAGGACGGGTGGATTGTACGGCTGTGCAAGGTACGTGAGGAGGCTGGGGAGTTTCGAGGCATCGTCTGCGACATATGTCAAAGACTGGGCAATGAGGGGAAGGGGCGTGTCCCTGTAAAGTCCGCCGTCAGTCTTCAAACGTCATGGCATTTTAGGCCTGAGCTTACTTCAACCCAACAACAAGCCGAATGGGGTCTTGCAGCATGCTCATCGCAATCTTTTCGACACCTGCTGGCAGCGTCGCGCTAAACATCGCCTTCTGAAGGTGTGGGTGGGTGCATGCCGCGACTATCTCTTTGACTTGTTCGAGAAACTCGGTGTCCAGCAGCCGGTCGGCTTCGTCAAGAACAAGATGTCTGACACTGAGGAGCGAATGAGAAGGGGCTTTGCCGGTAGGCCACAGATACGCACTTGTCCAATTCTAACGTCCCCTCTTGGATCGAAGCAATCAATCGTAGAGGCGTGCTGATGATAATATCTGCAGGTGGAAGTCAGAAGGTGTTCGAAAAGACGCTATAAAATACGCACCTACTTTCTCGCGGACTGCTCTATCAGCCAGCGTACTCGCTGTGGCCTTGCTGAAAAGAATGATCCTCCACTTCCGACCCTGCGATAACTTGAGGCATTCGTTGTGTATTTGATGTGCAAGTTCTCGAGTAGGCGCTACGACGATCGCTCGGACCCCTTTGCCTGCGCCGTCGTCCTTGGCTTGTTGACTGGATTGAGGAGAACCCAGCCTTGCAAAAATGGGTAGGAGATAGGACAACGTTTTCCCAGTCCCCGTGGGCGAAATGGCGGCAACATCTCGAGACTGAATAGCCGGCGTCGGGCAAATTCACTAGACGGGTCGACTCAACAACTCACCTCAAGTATTGTCGGGACGCCTATTGACTGGATTCCAGTGGGATGATGATAATCGTTTTTCTCAAGGTTGTTGCAAAGCTGGGCCGGTATTGAATAACGCTCCTTCATCTCTGCGAAAGTCGCAGCTTCTTTTGGTGGGTTGATGCCCTTGACGGAGATTTTGTGCTGCTGCTGGGGTGCGTGCAGTTCTGCTTCCCAGCTTTCTTGTTCAACCCCGCCCTCTTCCTCAGAATCGCTGCTCCCCCCTTCGTCCAACTTCATTCGCTTTGCATCCCGGCTCTCGTCCTTCCGCGACGTTTTCCTTTTGCCTTGACCACCTTCGGCATACTTGAAGAAATCGAGTTCGGACGGAAGAGGCTGGCCATGAGCATTCGTTCCAGCCCCCCCTGCATTGCGGGAGCTCGGTTCCCCGTTCTTCTGTTGATTCCATTAGTTTGTATGTGAGAACGGATCGGCCTGCCTCAACGTACTTGGAAAAGCTCAACATCGGGCTTGAATCTGCTCTTGTCAAACTTGACGCCCCCTCTCGAGAGTAGTTGGAATGCTTCCATTGAGCTGAATGTGCGTTCAAACCAAATTGAAATGCTGCTAGCTAGTGGTCGTCAGTCACAAAATGTGCAGATTATGTAAACACTCAATAGACGACGGCTGCACAACATAATGTTACATTTAACATAGAACTCCCACACCACTACTCTTGGGCGCCTCGACCGCTGGTTCAATAATTGTTCGTTAGGAATCCTTCGGTGCCTCTCTTGGACACATTTTGCAGTAGCTACATGATCTGAGAATACAGTTCTCATGACCAGTAGGCGCTTCGGTACGGACTATGCAAATCCGACATTCAACCCCAGTTCTTCCTGGTTCATTGCCGTCTACAGCTTCTACTCCTCGCTGGAACTCTCTGTATGACTCGCCCACGGCAGAGGCCCCTGCCTTCGCCTTTCTCTGCGGGTGCTCGGGGCAGATTGACACTAGCATTCATAAACCGTGTTAGCAGGCTGTGCATGTTGCGCAGATCAGTCAATACCCAAGACCTTTGCACTCGCCCGAATTCGACCCGTAAAGCTCTCACATCTTGCCCTTCGAATCTCTCAGGCTTTTACCAAAGGTATAAAGCGCGAGGGGCGTCGGAACGCGAGCAGAGCGCTCTCGCTGAGTTGCTGCAATGTTTCGCAAAACCCCGCTCGTGGTGTTCGCCGGCATAGCATGCAGCTCCCTTTGTGATGCTGCAGTCATTGTTCCTGGTGCAACGTGGACAGATACTAGCGGAAACGTCATTCAGGCTCACGGAGGGGGTGTTCTGAAGGTCGGGTCCACCTGGTACTGGCACGGGGAGGACAAGGCCCACAACAGTGGCTCTTTCAGGGCGGTGTCTTGCTACTCCGTACGCTTCTTCTCTATTTCGAAACAACCTTCTTGCTCACCCGTATCCCATATAGTCCCCTGATCTGACGACGTGGACTCGCCAAAATGACGCGCTGACCCCGGTTTCGGGCACCAACATATCCACAAGCAATCTTGTAGAGCGACCGAAAGGTGTTGCCCAATGCGATTCAAGTAGAGGCACGCTGACTTATGTATTCTGTAGTCATCTACAACCGCAACGTAGGTGCTTCACATTGTTGGATGCGCGCAGGAATTGACGGCCAATCTCTAGAACGCGGAATACGTGATGTGGTTCCACTCCGATAGCAGCAACTATGGTGCAGCTCAAGTCGGAGTGGCGACATCCAAGACGCCGTGTGGACCGTTTTCTTACAAAGGTAGCTTCCGCCCGCTGGGAGCCGAGTCGAGAGACATGGGTGTGTACGTGGATGGTGGGTGATAGCCATACGCCTCCATGAATATCGCTGGTGACAGGATACCAGACGATGCATCCCAGACTGGCTACCTACTCTACGCCTCTGACAACAACCAGAACTTCAAGATAGCTAGAATGGATGCAAATTATTACAATGTTGCGACACTTGTAACCACCATCCCCAGTAAGTGCTCACCCATCTGACGGTCGGTGGAAGAGAATGCTAAGTGCCTCATGTTGAAAGGATCGACACTCGAATCCCCTGGAATTGTTAAGCGAAACGGCGTATACCACCTCTTCGCGTCGCATACCACAGGCTGGGATCCAAACCCCAATAAAGTCTTGACTGCGAATGTAAGCACCGAGCGAGCTGCCTTCCGCTTTGACGCCTAACTACATTCCACAAGTCTCTCGCAGGCCCCTGGTCCTCAGAGTCAGACATCGCCCCACGCGCGACTCGCACCTACTTCTCCCAGAACACATTTGACCTCCCCGTCAGCAACAACGTCGCCATCTACATGGGCGACCGCTGGAGGCCGAACCAACTTGGGGGGAGCAGGTACATCTGGTACCCACTGGTCTGGGGAAACAATAACCTCCCGACGATCGTGCCGGCCGATGTGTGGAAAGTCGACTTTGGAACAGGTATTCATACCGTGGCGACTGGGACGACTTACGAGGCAGAGCGAGGATCCTTGTCGGGTGGTGCAAGGTTACTCAGTAACTCTGGATTCTCTGGCGGTTCCGCTGTCGGATATATCGGTGCGAACAAGCAGTATATTGCTATCCAGAACGCAGGCTGATACTTCTCGAAGGAAACAACACTGGTTCTGTAACAATCAGCAACGTCCAAGGGATTGGTTCAGACCAGTGGATATCTCTCTACTATGCTAACGGTGTGCTTATCCGGAGCCTCTGAGCGCGTATTTGGGATTGACAACGTTTCAGCTGACTCCGGGTGGAGGAGTGCAACGATTAGGTGGATCTTCCTTGTCCTGGTCGCAGGTCGCTATTCGAAACTGACTCAATTATTCGCAGTGTTAACGGAGGCGCTACGGTCACAGTCGACGAGCCCAATACTGGAGGGGGAGGCGTTGTATTGTCTGTTCCGGTCAAAGTCAATCTCAGGAGTGGAGCCAACAGCATCACGATTGGCGCGGGGCAAAGTAGTGAGTGCAATCTGCTCAAGTGTTGTGGAGAACCTGTACTTACTGTGCGTTATCGTTCCGAAGGCTGGGCAGCCGATTTGGATAAGATTGTGGTATACGCTGATACTTAAGGTCCTGCGAGTCGAAAGCTGCGTCGTGGTAAAACAACAATGGGTGAATATATGCAGCAATGCGGGTATGGATGCATGAATCCGTGCCTAAATGAATTTATATACTAGCAGCGCACTGTGCGTCACAGCTATTCAAGCGCGTCCTCTGCAATGCTTCGAGTCTCAGGTCTACGGGTGTCTGTCTGTCTAGGTCATGAAGCAGAAATGCCCGTCTATGTCTCCTCGGGCCAGAATGTTGTTCTCCATGCGGATTTCAGTTGCTGCGTGGTGAAACGAGATGTATCAGTGACATTCACAGCGACAAAGAAATCGCAGCTCACTTCGTAGAATACAAAAAGTAAAACGGTATTCGGGGCTAGCCGAATGAACGCAGGAGTCCACCCTTTGAAGAGGAAGCTTATACCTTCCTCTCGGAACGACTTTACAAGGATGGGAACAAATTTGCCACCTTCGTTCTAAGGGAGGATTAAGTGAAAGAGCACATTAGGAGCTGGTCTTAACACACGCATGCCATTACTCTTGATCTCAGAACATCGGCAGGCGAGCATACAGCTGGAGACATCGGCGGGTGAGCATTTTGTAAGCAGACCGACAGTACGCACTAGTAGCAACTGTTCCGGCCAGGGTGCTGGAAATCACATGCAGCAGGAAGTTATCCTGCAAGGTGACATCTACCAGAGGAATATGTTGAGAGAGTAGCCTTGACTTAAAGAAGTCGTAGCTGTGACAATTGACTGAGCGTTAGTCACCACGCAGGAACATGGACTTTTACTTACGATCCGACTTGCGAGGCCTGTACCGCGACGAGTTAGAAGGGTCTGTCGCAGATGGGGGAGACCGCCTTACATTCATCAAGATGGCCCGTGTCTGGAAAGGGCCGAATTATAGTTGGTGGGCTCCGAGCAGGCGAACATCGAACGTACCGTATTTGTTCCAATACCCCGAGTGAGTCCCCCGAGGCCTTCCGCCTTTACCAAGCTGACAAGACCTGAGATAGCATTCGAATAATTGTATCGTTGCTCTGGGGGTTTCACGGAGTCGCTCGTCATCCTGACCAATAGCACATCTGCCGCTCACTTCAGCATTCGTCAAAAGCAGCCGCAGCCATTACAAACCACTTTACCTGCCGGATTGCCAGCTACACCGCCTAGTCCGCCTGCCAGACTGGCAGCCACGAGCAGTTCCCA
The DNA here is from genome assembly GCA_037042885.1 of Auricularia sp. M12. NCBI lineage: Eukaryota > Fungi > Basidiomycota > Agaricomycetes > Auriculariales > Auriculariaceae > Auricularia > Auricularia sp. M12. The sequence goes on along the minus strand of JAXOIY010000016.1, from coordinate 50,434 downwards.
GGTTTTTGGCTTCTTGCCTTTTGAAAAATACCCCTTGGCTTTTTCGTATGACCCGAGGCGCACGAGGGAATAGGACATCTGCCTCATTAGTGATGCTGTGAGGCCAGAGTACAGGCTTCGGACACCGGACGTCTGGATTGATGTGCGAATGACGCTGAGGGTCGAGGGCCGCTTTGCGCCTTCGCTTGAAGCCAAGGTCTGCATTCGCCTAGAAGCGGACACACATGAACTCCAACGTTGCAGGAGAAGACGCGACTGCGGCTCACTTACACCTTAATGACATCGAGAGGGTGGGTACACGATGCAGCCACTAAGGCAGCCATTAGCTCACGAGTTCCCGGGAACCCATAGGCACGTACTGGAGGCCGCGACACCTAGATTTCATTCAACTGTGAACATGCGCCCTTCCGTTCGACATCCTAGCGCGTACCTCCCAGCCTGGAAACGAGATAACAACGTCAGAAGCGCATTCCGCGCCAACGAACGGCTTCAACAACGTACCAGAATGGATATTCATGCATTCCGAGCGCCTTTAGAGATCCTCGGAGGAGCGGGAAACCACGCTTCGAGAGGCGTTATGTAGTGTGAAGCAGAGCCAAGAAGTTCGAGCAGAGAACTGCAGCCGGCTGTGGCCCGGTGCCGTCATTGACCTTTTTGCCGGTTGTCGCTTACCCGCTTCACCTTTACCGCTGATGATCGATGAGTACCGACCGGTTCAGCCTTTCTCTGTTCACTTCCGAGAGCGATTCACGTTCAATACACCCAAGTTTACCTCACGAATGTCATCAAGTCAGAGTATGCATTGCATCGATGTCCTCGTGGCCTCGTTGCTGTGCTTCACCAACGCCTCCAGGCAGATAGACGCCGCACTGTTCGCGATAGCAAAAGGGACATGACCTATTCCAGTCTCTGCCACCAGAGCCCCCGTTCTTCTCGATGGACCATTGCGGTATCCTCTACAATGCTTACGACGGGGCTACGGACACATTCAGCCCTGCACAGGTCCCACTGGAGGAAGTCGCCGTGAGGGTATGGATAGTAGATGGTGCGTAATGCTGCCCTGTGACCTGCAGTCCAGATACTGACGAAGCCCTCAGTCACGGCGAGGGTGACAATAACCCAGAAGTTCTACAATAACTCTTCGGCGCCGACGGGGCGAGCCAAGTACTGCTTCCCTGTACCTGCATCAGCCGCAGTTTGCGCCTTCCAACTCACAGGCTCGGACGGCAGGGTGATCAAGGGGGAATGCAAGGAGAAGGAGCTTGCCCAGGAGCAGTACGAGGCAGCTATGGCTGTTGGGCAAACTGCGGGACTCTTGGAATATGTAACAGATGACAGTGAGTACTCGGAAATTACCCGAATCGAACCTTCGAGTAACCGTACTCGAAAGTATTCACGATATCAATTGGCCATATCCCCCCGCACACCGTTCTTGAAGCTCATCTGGTGGCAAGTCCGGTTCCATCTGTCTGTTGAGTTTAGCACTGACCGCTCTCAGTATACGATGACGCTATATACGGGGGACTACATGGACCAAGTGCGATTTCAACTTCCTTCTTATGTCGGTGAACGGTACGGCATTCCCCCAGACGGGCTGGAAACAGCCTTACAGCCTGTTCAGGACCGAACACGCATTTCTATCACGGCAGACATCCAAATGAGCGGACGGATACAGGACATCCTATCTCCAAGCCACCCGTCGCAGATCACGGAGACGAGATACGCCACACATGTAGGACGAGCGTCTCGGAGAAGAACGACTATTCGTTACCGCTCGACTGTGTATCTTGAACGTGACTTCATTTTGGTAATCCGGGCGAAGGACCTAGACAAGCCTCGCTGTTTTGTAGAAGTTCGGAAGGACGCGCAGTACCCCGATTCAATAGCTCTACAGCTGACGATGGTTCCACGGACGAAGTTGCCTGCAACCAAAGCCCAAAGATACCTCTTCGTTGTGGACAGGAGCGGTAGTATGGCAGGAAGCCGTATCGAGACTGCCAAACGAACCCTTGTCATGATGCTGAGGATGATTCCCGTTCAGGGTTCGAGCTTCAACATCTTCGGATTCGGGAGTGATTGCGTCCCCTGGCGTTCGACAAGCGAGCCATACACGCAGCAGGCGCTGGAAAAGGCGGTGAGTGCTTCTATCATTATTGCTCTGCTTCAGGAAGAGCCTAAAGTGGGTATGTCTAGACAAGGTTCGTCGAGGAATTTGGAGCAGACCTGGGAGGAACTGAAATCAGACAAGCACTCGAGAAAGTGTTTGCATCTTCTCCACCGGACATATCTACGGTGGTGTTTGTTCTGACGGACGGAGAGGTGAGTCATCTTACTCGCACCACAGAGTAGCCGGCTAACAGATTGAAGGCTTACAATGTGGAGGAAACGAAGGCGGATGTCTCCCGCTTCGTCAACTTCTCCCATGTGCCTCGACGAGTGTTCACGCTTGGGATTGGTGACACAGTGTCCACAGACATGTGCGAAGGCATTGCAAGAGCTGGGAACGGGGAGTGCCTTCTGGCGGTTGACACGGAGAGTATCGTTCAGAAATGCAGCAAGCTGTTCACCGCATCTCGCACACCTTTTGTCCGCAATCTCAGGATTGACTGGGGGTCCGCGATTCCGGTAGCCCGTTGGGAAGCCAGAATGGGGTCACTTTTTCGAACCAGCCTTCCCCTCGGTCTGTTGCTACACGACCCTTACCGCCCATCCAGCAAACTCCCCACCGTATTGAGGCCATTCACTCAGGAACACGGATGAATATCTTTGCCATCATCACGTCCAGGCACGCGAAACCCCCCAAGAACGTCGTCCTCTCAGGCGTCCTCGATGACGAGACGAATCGGGCATTTAAACTAAGTGTCGCGGTACAGCAGATAGCACTCGTGGATTCGGACGATGGGTCCATACCACTCATCCACACAATTTCAGCGTGGAAACTAATACAAGAATATACGGAGAACCCAAGCATGCCGCTACCTCGACCTCTGGGAATCGCAACGGAGGATGAGTTACGACAATCTGTGATCGTACAGCTTGGGGTTCAGTACCAAGTTGCGAGCCAGCATACTTCGTTTGTGGCCGTTGAAGGGACTCGCGATAGACGTATTGGTTTGAAGCTGAAGCGGAGCTTCTTACACCAGCATCCGGAATATGAAGAAGATGAATCTGACGATGGGAGCGAGGGCGGCTGGCAAGGTCCTCTCGAAATGAGGCAGCTAACGACGCAGCTACGCGCTGCATGGCATGGCATGACATCAACCTTAGGCTTAACCCTGGCTGGTCTGTGGTCCAGTCTTAACGCCAATCTCCCTGTCGATGGCCGGCACTGGGGAGACAGAGGCGATCCGAGAACGTCCACTGATTCGCTCCCTGGAGGGTGGCCAGGCAGTGAAGGGTCTTCATCCCCAGGCGAGGACGGGACTACGAACCCAGACAGTCAGCTAAGCGACCAATCGAGCATCAGGACATTTTCGACCTTGAGCTCGCTTGCGGGGTGGTCGCGAGCAGGTTCAGGAGACACTGCCTCGACTTTCTCTGCGACAAGTGACGAGGATACTCGGGCACCCTCTCCAACATTCCAAAGGCGTATTCCCGCGGGCAGCCGTTCCCCCCGCAAAGTGGAAACAGGGTCGACGAGCTCGGCCATTCCGACCGTCGTTGTTGACCTTGTGAAGCTCCAGCAATTCGACGGATCGTTTTCTTCTGCGACCATCGACTTCATCAGACCAGTTGTTGGCGATAGCATAATTGGCGAGTCCCAGAAATTGAAACAGGTAGAGAGCGACGTCTGGGTGACCATAGTGTGTGTTGCCTTTCTCAGGAAGCAGTTGGAACACAATCCAGAGCTGTTGGACAATATTTTGATGAAGCCCCTTGAGTACCTTCGAGGACAGACGGGTGTAGATATCGATGCTCTTCTTGAGCGTGCAGCCACCTTGTTACCGTAGTCGTAGACAAGTTGAACTGGAATGCGCCACTTGAATCGTGGGAATGGTCCGTGCTCTGACTCTGAACAGCCGCGTGGCCTGGACGCTCTTTGGCTTCAACCTTCATCACCTCTACCCATCCTTCTACCTCGCCCGCCCAATACTCTACGACAGCATGAGCGCCCAGGACGCCGAAGATCTTATCGACTACGAGGATGAGCATGACGTCGTTCCAGGTGCCACCGCGCAGGCTTCCGCGACGAATGGTGGACTGGCAAGCGGTGGTGACGAAAAGGACAAGAAAAACTTTTCTGGCATCCACTCTACTGGTTTCAGGTATGCCTACATTTTCACAGATATGCTTGAATTGGTTTGACGCGTCGTATCAGGGATTTCCTTCTCAAGCCAGAATTGCTCCGCGCTATCAGTGACCTCGGTTTCGAACATCCCTCGGAAGGTTCGTTTTTCTTTGACATTCTAACTTTTACGTGTCGCTGACTCTCACGACAGTGCAACAAGAGTGCATTCCGCAGGCAGTGCTCAGCATGGATGTTTTATGCCAGGCTAAGTCGGGTCACGGAAAGACCGCTGTCTTTGTCCTTGCGACGTTGCAGCAGCTTGAACCCGTGAATGGCGAAGTGTCGGTGCTCGTTCTCTGCCATACGCGTGAACTGGCATTCCAAATCAAGAACGAGTATTCCCGCTTCGCCAAGTACATGCCCGATGTTCGCGTTGGCACATTCTATGGAGGAACTCCCGTTTCCAAAGACGCAGAACTGCTGAAGGACAAGACAAAGTGCCCCCACATCGTCGTTGCCACCCCTGGTCGCCTCAATGCCCTCATCCGAGACAAGTACCTCGACGCCAAAAACGTTAAACACTTTGTTCTCGATGAGTGTGACAAGATGCTTGAACAACTCGGTTAGTCTTGCGAATTGGGCCTCTCTACCTCCCTTTCGGGATTCTTCTTTCATTGGCAACTGGTCGCCTCTTTTTCGATGAACGAAAGCCGCGATGCGACCCATTGCATTCGCGCAGTGCCTGGTCTGGATTCAAGCTACGGGAGAGGAATGGGCACACTGCTGGGTTAGGAAGTAGTATTGCCTCAAGAGCGACGTCGCTTTGCTTCAAGTGCATGGAACACGGTTCTGGAGACTCCGGAGACCGACTCGACACGACGCCAGTCCTCTTTGGAGGGTCTCGTGTTTTCATCTTCGTTTTCATCCCGTTGCAGTTCGACGACCTAATCTGATGCCGACACATCCGTACATTAGACATGCGCCGTGACGTTCAAGAAATCTTCCGGTCTACGCCCCACCACAAGCAAGTCATGATGTTCAGTGCCACCCTCGCCAAGGAAATCCGAGCGACCTGTAAGAAGTTCATGACCAATGTGAGTCAATGTTACTCTCTATTCGATCGATCTTTGCTCAATAGGTTCATGATCAGCCCCTCGAAATCTTTGTCGACGACGAGACCAAGCTTACGCTTCACGGCTTGCAACAACACTACGTCAAGCTGGACGAAGCCGGGAAAAACAGGAAACTGAATGAGCTCCTCGACAATCTCGAGTTCAATCAGGTATGGCGATGACGGGTCGCTCTCTGTTTTACCACAACTAACAATGCTGCTACAGGTCGTCATATTCGTGAAGTCTGTCGCTCGTGCGATCGAATTGGACAAGCTTTTGGTTTCCTGCAACTTCCCCAGCATCAGCATTCACTCTGGCTTGCAGCAAGAAGAGCGGTATGCACACCCCTCGTTCGTGTCGATCTTTCTCTAACCTGGTTTCAGTATCAAACGATACACTGCCTTCAAGGCCTTCGAGAAGCGCATCCTCGTCGCGACGGATATCTTTGGACGCGGTATTGATGTCGAACGTGTGAACATCGTCATCAACTACGACTGCCCTCCTGATGCCGACAGTTATCTTCACCGAGTTGGGTAGGTGCATCTCGCTTTGTGGATTGGACCGGCGGCTCATCTCCGCGCTCTCAGTCGTGCTGGGCGTTTCGGAACCAAGGGTCTCGCCATTACCTTTGTGTCGTCCGACGCCGATCAGGAAGTCATGAAGCAGATCCAGTCCAGGTTCGAAGTCGCGGTGCCCGAGCTGCCTGACCACATCGATCCCGCCACGTACAGTAAGTGGCGCCCTTGCTGGAGTGTTGCTGTGCTGACCGTCCTGCAGTGACCTCTTGAGCAGTTCCGCGTTCCTCTGTGTTTTCGTGTAGTTTTGTATTTTTTAGTAGAGGCAACGGAGATGTTTGTTGTGACGTCAGGTGTGCGCCGTGTGAGTGATCTCGGCGTTTCAAATGGGTGAGGGACGCCGCTTGTTTCTGGTCTTCAATCTACGGTTTTGGCACAGGCCATAGCCCGCCTCCCGGATGCCAATGAGGCGCAGACTTGGCCAGCCCACCTTCCCCACTCTCTACTTCAAGGACGACGTCCTCTCCATCCCCGGCTACACTCTCGAAAAGGTCAGTCCCTGTGCCACCAGCCGAGCACCCGCTGCAGTGTTCACGCATCGCTAGGCCGTACCATGGCACGACACCGGAAGCATGACCATGCTGGCAGAGGGCAGTAGCTTGAAGGATGGGTCCAATGTCCTGGCCAAGATTGCACCGGCCCAGTCCAATGGCTCCATGTGTCTGGAGAGAGAGGCACACATGTTTGTACTCTCCGCCTTTCCCTGGTTGCGTACTGACACGGGACTAGCCTCAACAAGCTCATGTCGACACCCGACTCCTCTAGCAGCATACTGCGGCTCATCGACTTCTTCAAGATTCCTCGCGAGCACGGCGACTGCGTCGTGCTTCTCATCGCCCATCCTGGTCCAAACCTGTTGGGTCGCTACCTCCCACCATCCAAAGTCAACGACTTGCTGCTGTCGGACGCCGGCCATGTGAGGACAACGACATCGCACGGGGACTCGGCTATGCTTGGCTTCGAGGAACCAGATCTCGGCGACGAGATGGAGCAGTTCGACATCATGGATTTGGCTTCATTCCTAGAGTTCGCTATAAAGGCCACGCAGTGCCTGGAGACCTTGCACAAGTGAGTATCGCACATCATGGCCGCCTATTTCTCGTTATTGACTATCCGCAGAGCGGGTTTGGTACATCGTGAAGGTGTGTTCTCATCGAGGCCTGTGCGAGGAGTTCACTAATCACGATGCGTCATGCAGTCCGAGCCAACGCTTTTCATCTCAACGCACATTCCGGTTTCGTACGGCTTGTTCACTTTGGAAATCGAGCCGTTTCATTGGAGAACTTTGGATCCCCGTCTTCACTGGTGCTGCGCACCAACGAGGAGCCGGAGAAGCTCAAAGTAAAGGAGGCGCTCTGCTATCTCGCACCAGAACAGACTGGAAGTATTGAGACTATGACTCAAGATCACCGGACAGATCTCTACTCCCTTGGCATTCTATTCTGGACGCTACTTGTCGGTCGTGGGCAGATGCTTTTTGAAGGAGGTCCGCTGGAGCTGCTACACGCCATCGTGCAAAAGCGCCCGATGCCGGTGCACGAAGTTCGGAGAGATGTTCCGCAGGTCCTTGCTAATATCATCGACAAGGTTTGCAGGCATTGATATTCACGCTGTCTGCAATTCACAAACATGCCTTGCAGCTCCTGGCCAAGAACCCTGATTTCCGGTATCAAAGCGCTCATGGGTTGAAGACGGACCTGTTAGAGTGCCAGAGGCGGTTACTCGCAACAGTGTCGTCATTATCGGGAGAACCGCAGGAGGTATGCTCGCATTATTATCTCGCGTTACACCATGAGAATGACATGGATTCTAGTTGATTCCGCCTTTTGAAATTGCGCAGGAGGACAGATTCATGGCGAGTGTTCCATATTCACAGATATATCGTCTTTGTTAATTCTGCCCAATAGGAATTCACCATTCCCATTGCTTTGGTGCGTCCCTTCAAGTACTGTGCGCTCTTTAGCTCCGTACTAATGTGAACTTCCAGTTTGGCAGAGACAAAGAGCTCGAGCTGATCCGGAAAGTCAGTACGTATCGCTTTTCTCATTTTCTCGTTGGCCAAACCCCTCACCTCGTTCAGTCCTGGATACTTCAAATAGCTTTTCGCAGTACCATTCCGCGTCGAAAGGCTTCATCACTTTCTCCCCGACCAACGGTCAAGACATGAATACGGAAAGCAATAGCGAGTCTATGTCTTCGCGGAGTGAGTCACCGCTCGCCACCAACTTCACTAGCCAAAGCGACTCTAGCCGTGGTGGATGGTACAACGACTCCTTCGATTACGAGCATTCCGGGACCTCGATGAGTCCGTCACGAACGACATCGGATGGGCTTCGCCGTTCCATCTTCCGCTCAACGAGGATGAGGTACGACCGAACGCAAGCCATACTAGTTGTGGGCCCTCCCGGGTAAGTACTCGCGATACCCGAGTCCTATGCACTCTATTTAACGGATCCTAGTATTGGAAAGAGTTCCATCATCCTCGCTAATCAGGCGAAGTGGAGAGGTATGCATTTGTCGTCATACGACTGCTCTGTCTCTCACACATCCCTTTCAGCTCACGGTCTATGGGGTCAGGCAAAATTTCAAGGGGCCGATTCAGCGCCGTTTGCTGCTTTGGTAGGAGTCCCGTACTGCTCCTATGAACGGAATCTGACTGTTCATAGCTCAGCTGTCTGTCTTCTGTCTTGCGTCAGCTCATGGTTTTCCACACGGACTTGCAAAGGTTTGTCACCGGGCTGCAAGAAAGGCTCGGCCCTCAGCTGCAGAATGTGCCTCTTCTTTACCAGGGTACTCCAGAGTTGAGAGACGCATTGGCCACGTTCGGTATCAATATCGAAGAACCCCATGAGCCCCTTGACTCCAGGGACCTGCGCTCTCGCTTTCAGTCCTTGGTGGAGAAGGTGTTCGCTGTCATTGCGGAGACGAGGCTATTCGCTCTATTCTTGGATGACTTGCATGAAGCCGACGATTCAACCTTTGACCTGGTCTCAACTCTACTGAATTCACGAAGCAGGATGGTGCGTAATTGGTACATGATCGCGCAGAGATACTTATACCTAGGACAGCTGATCTTTGCGACTCTACGCTCTGACCGCAGTGGATTTGTTGACCGTGTGAAGGGGATGTTCTCCTCAAAAGCCCGACCTACTTGGATCATCGTCGAACCTCTGCCCTACCAAGCCATCTTGAACTTGACTTCGAAGACACTTCATCGTACCAGAGAAGATTGTGCAGAACTCGCTCGATTCGTCCACAGAGCTTCCTCTGGTAATGCCTTCTCAGCTCGCAGTATTCTCACTACTCTTCAGCGTCAAAACCAAGTACGTGGTGTAAGTTTGTTTCCTGTGTGTACTATGCTCATTGTCATCGTAGATTCGGTTCAACGTGGATAAAAACTACTGGGAGTAGGTTGCCTGTCAACCTACTCGCTCACCTCAACAAACTGACTGCCTGCTACAGGTACAACATTGAATTGATTGAGGGGTCATTCGTCGACAACCACATCTCCGACCCGACCGACTTGACCTTCTTGATTGAACGAATGCGGGAACTGCCTGAGGAGGCTCGCAAGTACTTGACGTGGGCGGCACTCTTTGGAGAAACGTTCGTTACCAAACATTGTTTATCATTTCGAGCCTAACATCATACATTCTTTTCCAGTTTCAAGGTGACGGAGGTGGCTTTGATGATGGATTGGGAAGACTCCAGTGGCGCGGAAGAAGAGGCGGACGACAAATGGAATTTGCACAAAGCGGTTACAAATTTCAGGGACAAGGAGTCGGCGACAGCTCGCGGCTCAATGCGGGGTTTGCAGCTGGCACTATCCGAAGGCTGGCTCGTTCAGCGAGCGCGAGATATGTGTAGTTTCTCCCATGACCGATATCGTCAAGCAGCGCAGGCCGAGGCGGCAAGACTGCCTCCAGAGATCATGGCTAAGATGTCGTTCAGGGTATGGTTATTTGACGAAAAGGCGGGTGTGAGCGTCCTAATGCCTTGACAGATTGTCCTCATGATGCTTCACGAGAAGCCCATCGACGTCTACCGCATAGCTGAGTATGCGAAAAAGTGCCTCCCACTACTCTTGGAGCACCCTAAGAAGGAAGAATTTCTGAACGTCCTCATTGAAGCTGGAGAATCGGCATGGGCTCGCGGCGCTCACGAGGTGGGCCACTGAGTCTAGACCCCCGGTAATCCAATGCTAATCATTTCAAATTGACAGCTCGCAATGCGGTCCTTCGTAAGCGCGCGGTCATTGTTGAGCGACGATCCCTGGGCCGCCGAACCGTTAAGGACGTTCAATCTCCTTTCTCGTCTTGCGGCGCTCTACACGTGGAAAGGGGATCTTTCGGCGTCTGATCAAGTACTGGAGGAGTGCTTCGCCCATGCTCAGGAACTCGAAGACAAGAGCAATGTGCTACGACTCAAGTCTAGAAACCAGTGGCTCCGCAACAACTTTTCGGAAGCGTTCAACGACACGATCAAAGCACTCAATGTCCTCGGTATCGACATATGCGCTTCACCATCACGGAGGCAGGCGGATGTCATGTTTGAGCAGGTCAAGAACGAGATCTTGGCTATTGGCTTTGACGAGATCCTGAATATTCCGCGCACCTCTGACCGCAAGACAGAGTTGGCCGTCACTCTGCTGAACGACGCTGGAAGTCACGCCTACTGGAGTCCATCGCCCTCTATCTTCTCTGATGTCATTGGCTTGACGGTGAGTTGGTTTTAAGTACACGTTTTGGCTTGCTCACTTAGATTTTGGTTCAAGACAATCCAATTGGCTCTACGGTAAGTATTTCAGAAGCTTGCTGCACTCAATGATACTGATCTCCAGCCAGATCTGGTATGGCACCAGGTACCGCATTAGGCTTCTTCTGGGCGCTTGGAGGTTAGTCAGCATTTAAGCGCTCTACACTCGTGGCTGTGCTCAATAGTTCCCACACCAGCTGCTGCAGAGCGGCGAGAGTTATACCGTTTCTCGACAGACCTTGCTAAACTCGCGCTCCGCATCGCTGATCAACATGGCACATCATCAGAAAAGTGCCGTGCCCAGTTGCTTTACTGCAGCATGGTCTCTGGATTCGACAACGTTCATTTGAGGTCCAATCTCCCTCGCTTGGAAGAAGCACTGAAGTATGGATATAGCTCTGGCGACAGGTACGAAATGAGATTACTGAGGCTGATTCTCGACTTATGACTTGCCCGTTCAGCATCTACACAAGCTTCTCAAGCATCCATATCATCATCACGAAGCTATATACGTGCGAGCACCGTAAGATCAGTCCATGACACTGCCCACAGCCCGACTGATTCATTGTATCAGTCTCCGAGCTTATGACCGCTGCTGAGGAGTGTCTAAATGACGTCGGCATGCTAACTCCAGGGGGAGAGCCGATTATCCTTGCGAATGGTGAGCAGGACTCTCCAATGGAAGACTGGAATTCATTGTATGCTCTCAGGTGTCCTCAATCTCATTCGTGTAATTGGCGGTTACACCAACACTGAAGCCGCGAAAACACTTTTCGATACCCATACCTTCATTGAAAGCGACTACGTCAGTCGGATACACCAAACTTCTGGCAACATTTCCATGACTTTGAATTGGTACAATTCGTTCAAGGTGACTTGCAGTTCTTTGACTAGCAGTGCGAGGCGACTAAGCACTGTAATTCAGCTTGTCGGTTATTTCTGCGTCGGATATTATGAAGAAGCTGCCTCCCTCGGTTTCGCGGTCTATGATACACGAATGGCCCATCCAAAGTAGGCATAAGGCTCAGAAGTACGTGGGCACGATACTGACCACTTTCCAGCCACCGGCACGTCCGATACGCGCTTTTCTTCCATAATCTAGCTATGATTGCCTGTATTCGGAAAGGCAACGTTCCCAGCGCCACCCGGGCCAAGTATTTCGCTCAGATCAAACTCAATCAGGCCTACATTCGCAAGTGGCTTTCTGCAAGTCCGGTTAATACCAGCACTTGGGTGGCCATCATCGTAAGTTCGAAGGCGCTTACCTGATCTACAAAGTTAACAAGTGACCGTCCTCCGCAGGACGCCGAGATGGCTGCCTTGTTGGGTGATCCGAATGCATTCAAGTTCTACGATGTCGCAGTCAAGTTCGTTCTTCAGCCCTCCTCGTCCGGCTGTCATCTCAATTTTGATTCTAGGTTGGCCAGCGACAACGATTGGCTGATGGAAGAGGGCTGGGCTTTATTCCTGGTGTGTATCCTGGCCATAACCTGGCCGTTAGTATCATGAACTAACAATATACAGCAAGGATCACATTTCGTTCGATGCGGGGTCGAGAACCTGGGCGGAGAGCTTCAACGGCGGGCCATCTCCCGTCATGCCCAATGGGGAGCGCAAGGAATTGTGCAGCATCTAACGAGCCTTATTGGGGTTCGCTCTCATCACGCCGCCCGACGCTCAGTCCTCAGCCAGAACGTCGCTGTTCAGACTGAAGCTATCACCATGGATAGCGCAACGCAGGCACAAGTCTTCACCTCGAAGGTCGACTCTAATGACGGGCAAGAGGCACTACTTACCGCGTCTGATCTGGCGTCCATCCTCAAGTGGAGCAAGGATATATCGAGCGATATCAATCTCTCCTCCGGTCAGTCATCATGAGGCAACAGTACCGGCCTGTGTCTTACGCATTTCATTAGCATTGCAACGATTGACAGAAATTGCGACGGAGACATGCGGATCGCACAACACATGCGGTAAGGATCAGAGCCTTGGTCTCTTCTCACTCCTGCTGATATTTAGCAGTGGTCATTGCTCGGGAGGCTGGAGATTATACCGTAGCCACAAGCATGATTCCTCCGGAACCCTGTCAGGTGCATGAGTAAGCTTGACCCAACCCCTGGCTCTCTGGCAGCACTCAAATATCCGATAGGAATCCCAAGTCCGTTCGCGCAATCACAGATCCTCTGCAAAAGGCGATCATCCAACACAGTGAATATTTTTTCTCTGCTTTCGATGCTGAAACTTGCTAAATCTATCTAGCCCTCAATTCGAAGGAGCGCGTGTACTATGCAGACGCCTCCTTGGACTCCAGGTTCTCAGCTGAAGCTGCGCAGACAGTGAATCGCTCAGTGATCTGTCTCCCCATTTTCAGTAATCGTGGGCAGACGTTTGGAGCTGTCTATGTCTCCTCCAAATACCCCTTCTCCCAGAACACGGTGACCATCCTAACGCTCTTCTGCCAGCAAGCGAGTATCAGTATCTCGAATGCCCTCTTGTTTCGGTCTGTTCAGGCGGGTACGAGAGAGAACCTCAAGATGATAGCGACACAGAGGAGGCCCTGGAAGCTGCACGTAAAAGTCGAGAGGATGCTCTCAAGGCAACGAAGGTACGGATCTCATGTTGCGCTTTTCAATTTTCATCTATTCATTACAGTCGCACAGATCAAGAGCAATTTTCTAGCGTCCATGAGTCATGAATTGCGTACACCATTTAGCTCCTTCTACGGACTCTTGGATCTTCTCAGCGGCACCGAATTGAATCCAGGCCAAAGTGAAATTGGTTGAGTGAACTCTGACACCTTTCTCTGCGGCCCTTAATTGATGACATCGCCTGCAGTGCAAACGGCGAAACAGTCCTGTGAACTTCTGCTCAAGGTGAATTGACGCCCCACACTCATACGGGGCACAGGCTTACATTTGAGGACAGATCATCGATTCAATATTGGACTATAGTAAGCTTGAAGCGTCCGCGGTGAAGCTTGAGCCGAGCGGCTTCCTGGTCGAGGTTCGTCTTGTATATATCTTAAGCCATGTATAGAGGCTCATCAACGCACAGAACATTATTGCCGATTGCATGGAGCTGCTGCTACCCATGGCCGCGAAGAAGCTGGATTTATCCTTCAACATCGACCCGGCAGTTCCTGCATGTATGTCACTCTGATTTTGAAAGCTGGTAACCGATTGACGACGTACTTCACAGGGGTATACGCAGACTACGCTCGAATTCGCCAAGGTAGGTATATATGCACCTTTCCTGTGAATATCCATGTTGACAACACGGTAGTGCTCATGAATTTGATCGGTAATGCCGTCAAATTCACAGCAGCAGGATACGTTCGCGTAAATTGCTCTCTAGACACCAATGTCAAAGCACCACCTGGCGAAGTCAACCTAAGATTCGAGATCCAGTGAGTGGTATATACCTACAGTTGGTCAGTCCGTTGACAATAGCCACAGTGATACTGGAATTGGTTTGTCTGCAAGTGATGTGGACTTGCTGTTCGTGCCTTTCCAGCAGGCTGACGTGAGTATCTCTATTGCCTCTCGAATATTTCTTAACTGATTATTCTGCAGAATTCTTCGACGCGTCGGTTCGGCGGCACTGGGCTGGGTCTCTCCATCTCTCGTCAACTCGTCAAGTTGATGGGTGGAGCTATCGGTGTACAATCCGAGCTCAACCATGGCTCCATGTTCTGGTTCACAATCCCTGTGAAGACATTCAACTCTGAAGAAGTCGAGAAGGTGCGACTATTACGCTCCTTGGCCGAGTTCATATTCTTATAGCACATAGTCGCTGCACGATATCGAGAACCTCAGGACCGTCTTGATGAAGCCAAGGCCGCTGCACCTTGTCGTTTGCTCAAGTTCTGATGCTACACTCGCCTTCCTCGGTAACATGTTCGAGGGCTTCAAAGTCAAGTTGACATGCTCTATGCCAGAAGCGCAGGCGTACATCCAGTCTATAAGGCCGAACCAAGGAGCCCTGGACTTTGTCATCCTGGACGACCAGTCCGAGACCCATGCGGACGACATGGCTCGTTTCTTGCGATCACTCTCCATCCCACCACTGCGCGAGACACGAGTCCTTCACCTCTACACCCCGACTACGACGGGAATGGGCGACATTTTCAGCAGTAGAAGCGCTCTCGGTGTGGTGCAGATGACCAAGCCACCGCGTAAAGCACGCATGTTGCAATTCTTGGCAGGTCTCAAGGACTTGCCCAATGCAGTGTCTACACAGTCATCTGTCCAGGCGGCGAAGGCCTTGGAGGAGCAAGCTGCAGCGCAGCGGACGCTGTTTGGAAATGTTCTCGTCGCGGAAGACAATCCCATCGCTCAAAACCTACTGGTGAAACAGCTAGAACGGTATCAGCTCAAGGTCACTGCCACGAGCAATGGGGAGGAGGCGGTGGCAGCTTGGGAGTCGCATGAACCAGGCTACTTCAGCGTCGCCCTCTTCGATCACCGTCAGTCACTTGCTGTGCTCCTCGTCCAAATTTGATACTGACTCGGCTAAACAGATATGCCTGTTTGCGATGGCGTTGAAGCTTCAAAACGAATTCGAGTGTTAGAGCGGAAACGCAGGGTGCCTGTGATACTTCCAAGTGAGTCTTCGTTGCCAAGTTCCCGAACATTTTTGCTGATGGATGTTGAACAGTCGTCGCTCTTAGTGCCGATTGTCAGGAGTCGACGAAACAGCTATGCCTAAGCGCGGGTATGAATATGTTCCTCAGTAAGCCTTTGAAGAAGAGTATGTCGATCGATTGTGCATGCATCGCCGGAACCAAGCTTACCGTTCCTATAGACGAGCTACTGATGCTGCTCTCCACATTCGGGCCGCCAGGAAGTTCCAGCTAACGCCCTGGCGCATCTTGCATTATGCCCGACTCTGGGCTTCTTCGTTCTATGTACCCTTTCCTCGTATCTTCCTGGATTTTCTCTATCTAATATCTCTGATATCGAATCCCTCATCTATGTCTCTTGCGCTCTTATATCTACGTACATGCTTTTTACTTGCTCGCGATTAGCTTCACTTTCTTTGTTATCATATCTCGATGTAAGGAGGCCGGGCACATCTCTATCTATACACGCACACACACATTCATCCACTGTAACTCTCACTGTGTACCACCATCACCACACACCACAAACTGACTTCCAATATTTTATACATGCGGGGATGGACATGACATGGACAAGGCAAGACTTGAATGAAAAGAGAACAAAAACAGAGGTATTACAGAGACAGAGCTATCATGGGGTACAGTGCGATTGAACCTCAAACTTGGCAGAGTGTTATACCTCAACGAGGGGGGCCATAGTTTGCGGGGTATTGACCGTACTGTGGCACACCACCCTTTGGCTGGCCACCCATCTGCTGGGCCTGAGCTTGTGAATTGGATTGCTGCGGGTGCTGCATTTGACCATACACAGGGCGCGAGTACTGTGCCTGGCCTTGCATCTGTGCGTGCTGCGGCTGCTGGTATCCGTGAGATTGGGGGAAGTTCAGAGACGGGGGAGCCATAGAACCGGGGCCGGTGCTGATGCCATAGGGTATAGAGGTTTGCGCGGTGCTGAAATAAGGGTGTGCCAGGGCGTCTGCAGCAGATATGCGCTCCGCCGGATCGAATTTCAACAGCTTCTCGAGAAGGTCAAGCGCTGACGGATAGAGTAAGATCATCGGTCGGCAAAAGTGGCGAGCACACTGACCTTGAGGAGATGCTTTCGGTAATACTTGGTGGAAGGGCATCTTGGGGTATGTTGGAAATTGTTTCGGTTGGATCTCAGGCTAGGTTGAATTCAACGTCAGCAACCAATCGAGCACTTATTCTCGAACACTTACGGTCTCTTTGCTGATCTTAGCAAACTGAGCCTGTGTGGGCGTCCCAATGATTCTCATGATGTGCAGGAGTTGGTCGTTGTTGTCTCTGCCTCTGAAAAGGGGCACGCCTGAAATCATTTCTGCGAAGATGCATCCACAGGACCAGACGTCGATGGAGGTGCTATATGTCCGCGATCCGAGGAGGACGTCAGGTGCGCGGTACCAGAGAGTCACGACCTGGAGACGTGTCAAAAAGAGTTCCAGAGTTGAATTGCAGCTTGTGTGGCGTACCTCGTTCGAAAAGGTGTTTACGGGCACACCGAACGCTCTTGCCAAACCGAAATCGCCCAGCTTGAGCTCGCCTTTGCGGTTGATGAGTAAGTTTTGCGGCTTGAGGTCACGATGCAAGACTTGGTTCTCGTGGCAAAAGGCGGTGCCCTTGAGGAGCTGGTACATGAAACTCCTGACAGTGTCTGGTGGCAGAGCGCCGCGATCGCCGTTCTGGTCCATGTACTTTTTGAGATCCTGCTCGCAGTACTCGAAGATGAGGACAAGCTTGGTCTCTGTGTGGATGACATCGTGTAGGCGGACGATGTTGACGTGCTTGAGCTCCTTCATGAGAGAGATTTCTCGGATAGCGGTGGACGGTGTGCCCTCTTCAGCATCGAGGTGGATCTCCTTGAGGGCGACGATTTCGTTGGTTGTGCGTGATCTGCCCTGTTTGGGGGTCAGCCATAGACGCAATATTTGAGAAGCCACTGCGCACCTTGTAGACAGTCGCGTACGTGCCCTCGCCTATAGTTTAGTGAGTATATGCGCGGTGCTTCAACTGCTATGTAACTGACCTAGCTTCTCAAGCTGGCAAGGCAGGTCAGGAGCAGCGGGTGCAGTGATCAGCAACTGGGCGTACCTGGATGTAGTTCATGGTGTGGGATGCGGTCGAGGAAGAAAGGCACTGGCTTTATAGTGAATGGTTGTGGACAAGAAGCAAGCTGGCTCGGGGAAGAGGCACAGGACGGGCGTCGGCTAATGCGATCTCGGCAGCAGTAGACCATCCCCTAGAGGCAGGTGGACCCACGTGACATGTGCGGCTTTGGCAGGCTCAAAAAATTTGGAAGCGCCCGCGGCAGGTTGTGTTGAAGATGGCGTCGACCAGGAAGAGCAAGCAGAAGACAAGGCCCGCCTCCACCGCAGCCATCTCCCAGCCAGTCGTCGAGGACGCCGCTCGTCTCTCCTCCGTCTCTGCCTTCTCCGACGATGCCCATCTCTTCGCCTACGCCGCCCTCACCGTCGACAAGCATCGTCTGCGCGTCTACAACACCGCGTCGGGCCAGTCACTAGCAGAACACACCCTTGATACCGCACGCGTATCTCATCTGTCTTGGGCCACCCTGAACTTCTCTTTCGATCCTCAGAGCGCGGATGCCGATGCCCAGTCGAAGAAGAAACGCAAGAAGAGGAACAGCATGGCGGCATCGGAGGCCCAGCAAGTGGTGGGCTCCGAGGTCGTCGTGCTCGGTTTCACAGACGGCACTGTCTCTTTCTTCTCCCCCTCACATTCTCGCGTCCTTCGCACGCTCTCTCACCCCTCGAGCTCAACCCCAGTCTTGGCTGTGGCACCTTCAGATGGGCCCAACCCATCCACCGTGTGGACTTCGAGTGAAGATGGAACGGTTCGGTGTTGGGATATTCAGAAGAACGACATCTTGGACAGCTGGAAGACTGAGGATCGGATACCTTATACGTCCCTGTCGATCAGACCAAATGGTGAAGACAACAGGTCCGACATCCTGGCTGCACACCACAGCATCAGGCTCCTCTCTCACGTATCCGACCCCACCAACCTCTCTGCTTCCAAAAAGCCTACTCAGGTTGCATCCTTCACCGGCCATGCATCCTCCATCACCCTCACGCGATGGGCGGACTCACAAACACCACCAGAACGTTTCGTGTCAATGGCAGAGGGCGACCGATACCTGTACGTCTGGGATGTGCAGAGCGGGACCTCAATCGAGGGAAAGGCGGCTGCTTCAATTCCCCTCGATTCGGATGCCCGGACGTTCTCCTTTGCCAAGTCCTCCCCCACACTGGCCACCCTCTCTGCGTCGGGAAAAATCTCCGTCTACCCCATCCCCGAGGAACTCAACCCTCCTGCCAACACCAGCCGAGTCACCCACAAACTCCCCGCCATCCTTCCCCGTTCCAACATCGTCGCTGCTTCAAAAAATAGCGCCTCATCCGCCCCCTTGATCAATGTCGCTTTTTCGAGCACCGATGCGTCCTCCCTCACTGTCGCACGCTTGGCCAAAGGCGTTCGTCCCGTCTTCAACTCAATTGTGAGCGTTTATTTTTCCTGGAACATGCAGCCTTTTGACAACTTGTTAAACAGAAATTCATCGACGCTTCTGGAAACTACATATCCGACGTCAAGCTCGAGGAAGTCGACCTTGCAAATGTCGAGGACACCGCTACCGTAAGCTCCACGTATCGCGGGGGTGATTGTGACTGAAACGAGATATTTCAGGGTGCCGCAACTCAGCGATACAGCGAGTCTTCTACCGCTGTTGTCGGTACCGGTACCGGGATCGGCCTCAACGAAGCTGACGAAGAAGATGTCGCGATGCGCGACATTGACGGTGACCTCGAAGTCGACTTGGCGGAGCTGTCCCTTGGTCAGCGATTAACTGCGGTAGACGGCGCAGCCCAGGCTGAGTCTGATGACACCGATAACGAAGCTTCGACCAAAAAGTCTTCCAAGGCAAAGTCAAAAGCTCAAAATGCTGGCGCTGTCCCTGCGAATTCACTTACGCGTACCCTCATCCAAGCACTCCACTCGTCCGATGCACGGTTGCTTGAGACATGTTTAGCACATTCTGACCCGGTGCTTATCCAGAACACGGTCAGGCGGCTGCCACCGCAGCTTGCCGTGCCTCTAATTACGGCGTGTACAGAGCGGCTGGGTCGTGGTGGGCGTGCTGCGAACATGAAGGGTGGAGGAGGAGGTGCGAGCGCCCAGCGTGGCACTGGGTTGGTTGTCTGGATCAAAACCGTCCTGGCTGTCCACGCAGGGCACTTGATGACTGTGAGTCGTTTATTCCGACTTCATGATACTCAAGTCTAATTCTCCGTCGCAGATTCCTGATCTCGTCGCCCGGCTATCGGGGCTGTACGCTACCATTACCGCTCGACTTGCACTACACGAAAACCTGCTGGCCCTGAATGGCAAACTCGACATGGTCCTCTCCCAAGTAGAGCTTCGGTCATCCGCCGCACCTGCTCCACTTTCTGTGAAGAAGGGCAAAGCCAAAAGCCGGGGTGGCCAGAAGTCTGAAGTGAAGCGATATGTGGAGGGTGAGAGCGAGTCTAGCGATGCCGAGGATGGGGATGTCGATGTCGATGTCGACAGTGACCAAGAGGGCAGCGTCGAGGATATCGAGCTTGGCGGGGAGAGTGACGAGGAGGATGATGATGATGAGGAAGACGAGGACAGCGACGAAGATGACGACGAAGATGGCTCAGTGAACGGTTTCCTTGATGACGAAGCAGAGGAGTGGACCGACGAGGACGACGATGAAGATGATTTCAGCGAATGATTGTATTCATGTTTTGTTTATCTTGCACTCAGATTGTTGTCATATATAATGCTCCCTCGCACTCCACTTCAGTCTACTTCTTCAACCGCCGTGGCCGTTTGGCTGCAGTCGTTTCGGGCTCAAGGATCTCTGTGACCTGGTAAGTGGTTCGCTTTCCCTAGGGAAGAGCCATGAGACGGTTGTACAGGAGGACGCCAAGGCAAGTCAAACTTACCTTTCGCTTCTTGGGTGATGGTGGCTTGGAAAGCTCGACTTCTGACTCTTCAAGCGGTGTAAGATCACTTTCCCCTGCTTCGTCTTCCACCTCTGCCCCTGCCACATCTGCCTGTCCTTTCTTCTGTACAGACTGAAGCTCAACAACATAAGCGGACGTCCTTCCACCAACTGTGATCCACTTGATTGTTGCAGCATTGCCCGACGGCTAGAGCGGAAGACGTCGTTATGAGGAAGTGTAAGACAAGGCAGGCGCTAAGTACGTACCAGCAGAAGGGGAGATGAATCGGGTGTGCCCTTTTTCTTCTTACCCTTGCCCCATCGGTGTTTGAACAGCCAGTTGTCGGGGAAAAGGCTGTCATCGGCGTTGGCATCAACTGCTGTACGACAGACATACGTGGTCTTCTCATGAAGTTCCTTGATTTGCTCATCGAACAGCGTGTTACACCGTTGCTCAGGGTGTACGCGGGCGTGATACAGTATTTCGTCTGTACATGGCAATGTAGTGCGAGTCAGTTGTACTCAGAAAATACAAGAACCAAGGACTGACCTGCGACCCAGTTACCTACCCCGGCGCTAAAGGTCTGATCGAGGAACAGCGCTTTGATGGGACATGACCGTTTACGGACGGCAGCTGCGAAAGTCTCGAGCGGGGGCATAGAAAGGATGGGGTCGAAGCCGAGTTCGGAGATTGGAGGCTCCGTGAGGGGAGAAGCGCAAAGGCGGATGCGGGCGAGCCGCCTGGGATCGAGGAAGGCAATTTCTGTCACAGAGTCGTCCGTTCCAGCGGTGCCAGAGCTCGAAGACGCTTTGGTCTCGTCAGCTGGGACGAGGCGGAGAACAAACTAAAGTTTCAGAGATGAGACTTTGCTTGTGAATGTAAACAGAATGTCTGCTTGCCTTGGTAAACTTTGGAGGCCATTCTTCGAGGTTGGCCTTTTTCCGCCCGTTCTCCCGGTAGTAGGTCGGCGCGTTGCCTCTCACCTGTGTGCTGTCAGTCAAGAGACTTTGCAACGTAGGCAAAACGCATACCTGTAGCATGCCTGTCATACCAAAGTGAAGAACTGGTTGCTTGCCCTCGCCGTCTAAGGATATGTAGAACACTTTTCCTGTCCAAAGTTCAACTTTCATTCGGCGGCAAGCCAGCGAAGCAACACACCATATCGCTGAGCATCAGTCACAACGCGTCCAGTTAACTCGTTCTTCTACATGGTGGAAGGTGAGTCCAATTTCATGAACAGCACTTGACTTTGCACGAACGAAGACTGTGTGCGTTGTCCCGGAATACACAATGGTGTCCTCGAAGGTTTCGACGCTTTCTATTTTCTTCCCTCTGGCCGTGTCCCGCAGCAATTTTGCGGCTCTCTCAACCTCTACAAACGAGTGAGTGACAAAGTTCCCGCCTTGTTTTGAGGGGATGTACCAGGTAGTTCAGGCATAATCCGGTCTTGACGTGTAGGAGTGACAGACAAAATAGGGGCGGAAGCCCTGCACTCGCCGCGAGGGTCATGATGTATAAGATCTTATCTTATCTGCGTACATTTCAGCCTGATACTACGAGCAACGGAAATCCAGCCGGTGATAACATCCAAATCGCGCATTAAACCACTTGAGTAACCTATAAGCACGGTGTTAGCAATCCTGGCGCGCTATGGCGTACCGAACCCATGACCATGGACGTGCCTTTCCAGTGCGGACGTCATATGTCCAGCCAGTGATCTTCGTCTCCTTCAGCACGAGAGGATTCTCGCTAAGGAACTTCACATCATCCTTGACGCTCTGCTCGACGGCGGAGAACTCCAAAAAGTCAAATTTATCGACCTCCTCTGCAACTTTGGAGTCCCCGGGTGCGGCGTCCTTCACGATCTTCTTCAGCTGGTCAGTGGTGAAAGTCAGCATGCCACAGTCGGTGTGGTGGAAGACAGCAATCTCGCGGGTGCCGAGAAGACGCTGCGAGATAACGATGCTGCGAAGCGCGTCTTTGCTATGGCGCCGTGAGTATGAGGATAGGTATAGTGCTGGTGCTCGCGGACTCACGCAACACCTCCTGCATTCCTAATGATGTGCGCCTCTCCGAGGTCAATTCCAAGCTGTCCTGCGGGCCTGCACAACAAATACGTAAGTACCACCTCGCAAACTAAGAAAAGTAATAGTACTCGATGCGAGCATCCATGCAAGTCACTGCAAACCCATATATCAACCTCTTTATTCGATGTACATTGGGAGACTCACCAATGGTAAGGTGCTTCGAGGGGGGAATAGGCAGGTCGCCCTTTGTGAAGTTGGAGGCATAGGCAGCGTTTTTCTGAACAAACAGTTCGTGGTTGTGAACGGACATCTTGCAAGGAGTAGAGGTGTAGTGGGAAATGCAGCCTACTACATTTCGTGCTTTTAGAGACTAGTGGTCGCGCCATCGCAGAGGAGAGTGAGGTGACTGTCACTGTCAGACTGAATCAGCAAGTTGGCACGCCGTGACCATATCTTCAAGCGCCAAGGCCTCTATCTCCTTTCATCCAAAAGTATGGACGGTAGTCTGAAATTCACGCAGACACTGCGTTCAGAGTATAACCCTTCTGAGATTTTAACCCAGCAAAGCGCGCCTGCAAAGCGCACCTCCGCCAAGGGATAAAACAAGGCTCTGCGTTGAACGTTTTCAATAGCTTAACTGTCAAGCCTCTACAGCACCTTCTCCTCAGACCACCTGGAGCTCCTGTAATTAGAAGCGACTTTCCGACTTTGCTACTTGCTAGATTAGAATTTCTTACCAACCGCATACCAAGTGTTGGTCTCGGAACGATGGAGGAACGTCACAGATACCATGATCATCGGGATGAAAGTTCTCCGACTATACTTATCCACTGCTGTCTACGCGTCCAGACGCGCCTCATTTAACGAAGACGCGACGAGGAATAGGGGCGTATGACCGTTTCTGATCGGCAGCGTGTCGTGATGATGGTATCCCCATGAGCCAGAGTCAGCTCCGTGAAGTCACAGCCTGTCGTTGCTTGGCCGTTGAACCAACCTTTGCCCATCCCAATGGCTTCAGCAACGTTGCAAGAGCTTCTCCTTCCTCCGTCCAACGACTCGTCAGTTCAGAAGGCGACAGATGTCCTGAACGGCCAGTTCACCTCTCTCGATCAATTGGACGAGCTCGAAGGTGTTGCGCTGCAGGCTCAGTCGCGATTCGAATCTCTGCAGCAGAAGGTGCGTTTGCCGAGGCTTGCAGATATATCCAGTCCATGGAACATTGCCAGCTCGATGCATCTAGGACAGCTTTGGACTATTACCTGGACGAAACGCGCACGGCAGCAAAGACCCACCTCAGCACAGCGCAGGACCTTTCGCAGTCACGGCGGGAACTCTCAGAGAACCTCTCCCATTTGAGCAAGAACCTCATCTCTGTACTGTCGGACCAACAGGGAAAACCGACTTTGCTTGAGGACTTGGAGACGTTGCATCGGAACTTGAAGGAATTGGAGAGCGTCAAGACGTATGTGCAGGTGGTCGAGCATGCGTTGACTTTGAGGTGCGTTTCGAGCGGCCTTTGTCATGACCTGGCTCAACTGGTCCCAGTGAGAAGGCGGTGAAAGGCGTACAATCCGCCACGTCTCTCAATCCAGAAACCCTGCAGTCATATGGTGCACTGCTGCATTTCGTCAACAAGGCTCAAAGTGCCACAACAGCAGTGGAAGATGCGAGTGGGCAACAGAAGCTGCATCTAGTCGCCTTTCTGGAACATGTACGAGACAAGACTTGGCGGGATGTGAAATCTATTCTATACAAGTGCGTACCCTCTCCAGTGACTCCCCAAAGCTCTGCTTACCTGTGTGTCGTGTTTGCCTAGTTCTCTCGCAACATCCATCGAAGACCTGGGATGGCCATCGGCTGTCGACTACCCGTCATGCGCTCCGGAGAAACGTCAGGTGTTTGAGACGAACTTCCTAAGGTTGATTAGCTTGCAACTTCTGTATGTAATGCTCTTGTTTCTCCCATCTATCTCGTTCTCACTTGGCGCAGCGGCCGTAAGTTGCACCAGAGAGCTGGTTTTCAACCAGACGAAAAGGAAGGATTGTACGCCATTGAGGCCATGGTACAACCCATTTCTCTTCGATTCAAGTATCATTACGACGGCAAGCGTGATACCAACCGACTTGACAAGGTCAGGCGCGCCCCTCGTCTCGAAGAGCCGTCCGTTGAACGTATTACAGCCGGAGTGGTACTTCACGTATATCCTCAACATTGCGCACGAGCACCACCTGTTTATGGATACCGTGGTCCAGCGTCTCCTGTCCAAGTCAGAGTACAAGAACATATCAGCTTGGGTAAGTATCTCTCTCATTCTCATTGCGGACTTTACCCACGAATGCGTTATCAACCTAGGATGAATTCTGTCTTCTGCTTCTCCCATTGCTCTCTCGTAAAGTGAAGAAGACAGTCCCCACACTGCTAACCCATGCGTCGCTGTTCGCACACACGATCTATCAAGCCCTCATCTTCGACGCGGCGCTTGTCGAAGAAGGGTTCAAGATCGAGAATACTACCGCTGAGGGGCCATCGAACCGTCCTTGGGAAGGCGTCAGTGAGGTTATACTCGGGAATCCAGTGTGGTTCAACGCATGGCTCCAAGCAGAAAAGAAATGTCAGTACCTACGGCATTCTCGTGAACGTCGATCTGATAAATATATCCAGTTGTGGAAGAACAGTACCACGACATTGTCAGCGCTTCGGACGCATGGAGTATTGCAGAGGAAGGCGGCGAAGAAATTGTAGCGCGGGATGTCAAGGCTACCAACTCTGCTCGAAGAATACGTGCCCTTGTCGACCAAGTAACTGGTGAGTTTTACGTTCAAGTCCAAGCACCTTGTCCTAACACTGCAAGCACAGACCGCTTCTCACCGCTGCCTTCCTCAAACGAACGTACACAATTTCTCATATCGGTGCAACTACCCGTCTTGGAGATGTATCGAGCTCGTATAATCTCCGCTCTGGATGCGTTCGAGTCGATATCTTTTGCCTTCATCCGCGCAGTACCCGGTGCACTGTCAGTGGGACTCTCAGGCCACGAAGGGCGTGTAAACGTTGACGCAAGAAACCTCACGAGCGGAGTAGAAGGCGTCCAGCGCCTCTGTAAAGCCCTACTAAGCGCGACATACATTCACGCTTCCCTGGAAGCCTGGACGGAGGAAGTAGTATGTATCTCACAGCAACTCCACAGTTTCGAGAACTGAGACGAATTCCACCTCTAGTTCTTTTTGGAGTTATGGCAAGACATCCTTCGCGATCCTGTGCTCAGGAAACAGGCCGAAGGATGCTCTCTCCTTCCCAAACTGGGTCCATCGACCGCTCCAAACGCCGTCGCTCACGAAACTGTCTTCGAAGAGATGATGTCTCGATACCACAAGGTCGTCTCTCGCGCCGAAGATATGACGGTCCAACAAGTCTGTGGAGAAATCGAAGCAGGCTTGCGAACCCACTTCAACGCCTCTACAGGGTATGTCCGTCGCCTCTCTTTCCCACCCCGGATCCCAAAAACATAATTCTGATTTTACCACGAAAATCCGTAAACTAATTCTTGCGTTTTCGCATCCTCCCAGGGCACCGGCGACGGCGAACGACTCGGCGGAGGACGGCATAGCGCTTTCCCAGACGCTCCTGGGGCCGATCGCGCTGCTGTCGTCGCACCTGGCTTTCCTGCGGGCGACTCTCCCGCTCACGAGCTTTGCGAGCATCTACCGCCGGATTGCAGGGCGGCTCTCTGAGCATATACTCCAGCGGCAGATCCTGTACCGCGGCAACTTTTCCAAACGCGAGGGCGCTGCAATCCAGGCAGAGTGCGAGCTTTGGGTCGAGACGTGCCATACTGCTCTGGGAGGTGTGCTTGGAGGAGGGCGAAAGCGGGTGGAAGCGCCATGGGCAAAGCTGCTGCAAGCTGCGAGGCTGGCAGGTGCTGAAGGGCCGGCTTGGGAAACGATCGCAAGGGCGACCTTTGGTGTTCAGAGTGAAGAGGATTGGGAAAAGGTCATGCTCGACACCACTGGCTTTGTAGAGATGGGGAGGGACGACGTGAGCAGACTGCTGAGAAGACGAGATGATTGCCCATAAGGCCATTGATTTCTTCTGACGAGTCACAGTTCATACACAAGTGCATGTATACAAGAGGAAGAGACGAATTGAATAAGTAGGAGACAAATAGTACACAGGAACAGCAAAGCAAGGCGACAACAAGACCAAGGGAAAGACAAGGGTGAGATGATTACATGACGCGAAGGGTCCAGCCAGAAATGTTGCTCTCCGCCGCGGCCTGAGCAGCAGCCATCCAGTGAGGGTCAATGGGGGCACCATCCGGGACACCATGAGGGATGGTCGAGAGGCCAAGCTGGGTGTAGACACAATCGCAGGCAATGGTGCGACCCGAGTGGTAGCCAACGCCATCCGACGAACGAATGAAAAGAAGCGGCAGGCTGCGGCCGGCTATGGACGGAGGAGGTGCGGGCGGAGCAGGAGGTGGTGGCGCGCCTTCCTGAGGGGACGACTCGCCAGACTGGTGCTTGCTGCCCGACACATCTTCGGTATGCGCGGGCACGCCATCTTCCTCGAGTGCCTTGATGATGTCTGGAATCGTAGGCATTTCGACCATGACAATGGTGTGAAGAGGTCCGCTGTACCGTTGCAGAGACCCTGTCACTGCTTCTTGGGGTATGGCAGCGGGAAGGTTTGATTCGACGCTGGGATTGCCCGCCACTTGGACAAAGGGCGAGATGCTCGTCAGAGGGCCAGGGGGCTCGTCTGATAGACCCGTGCTGGCAGTGGGCCGAGGTTGCCAAGGTAGATATCAAGCGCAGTCTGTACCCGTGTGTTGGGGTGTTCATAAAAGAAATTGGACACTGTCAGTTCAATGATGTTGGTCTGCGGACGATAGACAGGTGCGGTGAAGAGAGTGGGAAAGGGAGTGATGGGTTGATCGGGTATCTTGCTGTTTTGGCCAAAGGCGTCAAAGAAAGTGTACTGGAACTTTGCTGGTGGCATGTCAGTGTCAGGGTCGGGCTAGGGAAGCAGGATCACGTACAGATGCCGACAATGGTCCGCAAAGATAGTCATCAACCTCGTCGGAGATGACCCTTACGCCGTCGCGCATTTCGTCACGGATCCTGGGGTTCTGGAAGAGGAGGGGGTGAGTGCCGGCCTGGGTGGACATGCCCGGCGCTGGAGGGGCGACCACGCCGGGGGTGCCAGGGAGGGGGCCAGCGGCGGAGAGATAGTGGCGAGAACCATCTGGGTTCACACGCTGGAGGGCAATCTTCTGCATCTGGCTGACGGGGCCACCATCGTCGAGGGAAACGCGGCCCTTGTCGACCTTACGTATGACGAGGGGGGACGTGGAGATTCCAGACACGGTGTCAGAAAGGACGATTTCACAGCCGTAGGTGACTGGCTGGGGCCCGTCTGGGAACGAGGGTGAGCATGAATGGACATGGGACGGGTCACATGACACGCACTGGTGGGGGGCGAACCGCTTGGCTTGCGGACGACATTGACGTTGAAGGCGGACCAGCCGACGTTGCTGGCGCAGAGCTGGGCGTGGTCGATGGTCATGTACTTTGTGCGGACTGTCTGGGAGTTGATGCGGTTGAAGAGGGAGACGGGGCCGCCTGCGAGGATGCACGAGGAGATGTTGCGGGTCTTGGCCGTCTTCTTGGAGGGCTTGGAGATGATGGTGACGGGGGCGGAGTCAAAGGTGGCCCAGACGCGGCCGCTGGCTGGCTCGGAGCCCTCTGGGTTGAGGGCGGGCGGGGGCGGCTCTGCGATGTCGAGGGAGAGCTGGAAGCTCTTTGCCTTTGCGGTGCCGGTGACGTGGAGAAACTTGAAGCTGGCGGTCATGGTGTTGTCGAGGGTGGCCTTTTGCTCAAAGGAGCGCTCGCCGGTCTCTGAGACGACGGCCATGGCGAGCTGCTGGGTGCGGAGGTGCCAGACGGGGCCCTCGATGCGGACGATGGGCGGCGGGCAGAGGAAGCGCTTCTCGCTGCCGTACGACTTCTGGGCGACGGCGGCGTGGAGGCAGATGACGGTGGTCATGGGCATCACGCGGGCGGGGTCGTGCGAGACGTGGTCGCGGACGATGCGGCGAATCTTGGAGTGCGGGTCGTCGCTGTCGGCGTCGTCGTGCTTGCGCTTGGCGGGGGCGGGCTGGTGGGTGGCCCAGGGCGGGGGCGGCGCGCCATTCGCGGGCTGCTCCTTCTTGGTGGCGGCGAGGATGGAGTGCAGCGAGACAGACGGGTCTGGCGCGGGGGCCTGCGGGTCGAGCCACTGCTCGCCGTCGAACGCTGAGCCAGACGCCATATCACACCGTGAGAGACAGGAAAGTCGCGCCCATAAACACAAGTCAACAAGCCTTTTCAACCACAGCCCGCGCCGCTCCGATGTCCGCCGCCGGCCGGGGCGACGTGGACCTCAGGGGAGGGCAGCGACCTCGACCCGAGCAGCGACAGCACCAGCTTGTCACGTCCTCGCCGCCTCCTCCACACCCTCGGGCCACCACCACCACGGCCTCTCCTCGTGCTTCTCCACATCCAGGGGCGATTTCGACCAGGGCAGTTTTGTGCGCGGGCCCCCCAGCTGCGCGCAGAGCTCGATCGTTGCAGGTTCATGCTGGTAGACGTCGAGCAGTGTGGTACAAGGAAACAGGAAAGACGTACGAGTCAATCGGAGGTGCCAACTGGCACACCAGCGACAACTCCCACCCCTCTTTTAATCCCCCACGCACGGGCGGCCTTCAAAGTCTCGCACGAACAACACTCGGCTGCTCCACTGCGTACTGCACAAGCTAAAAACATGTCCGACTGCGTTACATACAATGACAGGCATAACAATTCGTAACAGAAAGCGTTCTAATGTACCGAGTGTAAATGTATCTCATGATATGCGTTCAAAAGTTGTCCAAGATGAAATAAAAATTAATTCAGGTAGTCGCGGCTCTTCGTACGCACGTCGGCGGGGAAGGGCACAGGACCAGACGACTGTCGCAGGTGCACCGGCGCGCTTCTGCCATCCCGCCGCATCCCCCCACTCCCCGCGCTTGCATTCGGCTCCGCCTCCTGCTGATACCGCTGCCAATCCTCCACCTTCATCGTGGACAGTCGACGCGACGAAGAGTCTCCCAGCTGGTTCCCGCTCACAGAGCGCGAATGCTTGCGCCCAGACGGCTGAGCGACCCCAGACTCTGAAGGCCGCCGCTTCTTCTCCTTCTCCAGTGTGGCCATCATCTCCGCCTGCTTCTTCTCCATGGCCTCCCTCTCCGCAGCCCTCGCCCGATCCCAACGCTGTCGCGCAGCAGACAGGTCCGCGTGCTCCTTTTCAGCCCTCGTCAGTGGGGACTGTATGTCACGCATCTTCTCCCTATGCCGTTCGTTCAGCTCTTCAAACGTCTTGACACGAGGAGCCTGAGGAGCGGGCGAGACAACTCCCCCAGTTCGACGAGGAGGAAGGATCAGCACAGAACTGCTACCTCCCGCATGCGGCTGAGGAGAAGGAGAATATCGTCCCAGAAGCTGAGGTGGTATATTCCCAAAGCTGCCACGTCGGACCTCTCTGTCCCGCCCCGCGATCCTCGCCAACGGAACGTCCTCATCCAAGGAGCCACCCGATCCGCCCTGTGTGCTGCCTGACGAAATCAAGACAGCACTCTCCCGTCGCTTCCGTTGGCTCAGAGCTTCCTGAACAGCTGGAGCAAGTGGCGGCCGATTGATAGACGCAGAAGCCACGCCAGTAGTCGGAATAGGGGCCGTAACGCCTGCAGGAGGCTGCAGGAGTTTACGCTCCTGGATATAAGAATTCCATTCTTTATTTTCTTCAAGTGGCACGCTAGTGGGCCTTGCGATGGGATCGTCAAGAGGTTGCGTCAGCGCCGATAGTTCCAGGGAGTACGATCTGGTACGAGGATCCGTAGCACGGGGAGGTCGAGGATGCGATGATGACGGCACCAACGCATGGTTTGCATCTATGCTCAACGTTCTTCGAGAGGAGAGTGATGGTCGGCGTGATGGGTCGCTAGGAGTTGGCGTTTCACTCTTGAGGATATCGATGGACTTGCGAATTTCTTGTATTTCTGCAAGCAGTTCCTCCTTCTTCCTCAGAGCCTCCATCTCCGCAGCTGATTTAGCCTTCTCGTGAGCGATGAAAGTGGGCGGCACATCGTCTCGAATCGCTAGACCGAGATCGAGCGCTGGGAGCGCCCCAGGGTTCTGATACCTTGCCGCTCTCCGGAGCTCCTCGTCGGAAGTAGGGGCCACTTTCAAGTCGGAGAGACCAGACAAAGCGCGGGCACGACCCTCAGGCGTGTACGACGTCGACAGTCGATCATGCGTAGTGGGAGTCGAGAATCCATCCCTATCCTTCATCAACGGCGTACTTGACAACGAGCTTGGGTGGCGACCATGCTTCGAAAGTGTGGGGTGCTCCTTCTCCCATTCATCTTGCTCGCGCCTGAGGTCGTCCAACCGACCTGCTGCCTGCGTCTCTGCTTCTTCGTCCCGCTTCCTCTCGGCCTCCTGGATTTCGTGCAGTTTCTTCTGCAGGATTTTAAGGATCCGAAGCTGGACCGCGATACCCATTAGCGCAACGGCGCCGGTAAGACCCAACTCTATCTGCATCTGCTGCGACACGGGAAAGCGAATGCCGTTATCGACAAACTTTGGGAAAAGCGAAGGGAAGCCAAGGTTCCAGATGTAGAACTAGGTTTCAACTGTCAGTCGCGAGGCAGGCGTGAGGAGCGAGGGATTTGACGTACCTCCTTCAAACCGGCAGTCGTAAAGCAGTCAACGCCCAGCATAAACGAGGTGGCCCCAACGAATGCCGTGGACATCAGGAGGATGTGGTAATGAATCTAAAAGGTAGTCAGTATCCTGCCTTTGTGCAAGGGCGGGATATCCGTACCTTTGGTATCGTGCATAGCGCAAATCCCGCCACACCAGTGCCTACAGAGTTACTGCTTAGGTTGCAAGGACATGGAATAGACACTGCGCAACTCACAGATGTAGAAAATCCAGCGAAACCCGATAGGCTTGATGAGACCGCCATGGGAGAAGCACTGGATCCAAAGTGCAAGAGCAAACCCTCCCCATGCACCAATTCCGTACCGTGCGGCTTTCCAGAAGAAGATGGCGATAGCTCCGCCTGCAAATCCTGCTATTGTCGTGGCCAGGACGAACATGCCTCTGACCGTCTTCGAAGGAGGGTTGACGGCAGGCAGAATGCCGAACTTGAGGATCAGAACGAAGCATACGAGGGAGAGGGTATAAAATCCGATTAAAAAGAACGAAGTCCTAGAGAACCAGAGGTGTCAGGGGGTGAGTCCGGGGCACAAGAGTGTGCGCACCATCTGTTTTTGTGTCCCCAGAAGGCAGAGGGAAGTCCGGTAAGTATGAGGATAACGCCCAAGACGCCGAAAGCAGGGTCTACCCGTGTGTCCTGTCAATTGTCGTCAATGAGATGATGTCACGAATGATACGCCGGCGGGGAGAGAACATACGAGGACGATGGGCTCTGGGGTAGGGGTTCCGGTGGGTGCGGTGTCGTTAGCTGTGGGCGTGGGCGTGGGGGTAATGGTATATGTGACATTAACTATGGCAGGCACGACTGTTGTGACCTGGGTGGGCCTGCCCGCAATGGTTGTGGGCACTGCGACGGCGATGCTGGAGGTCGTGAGGGACAGCGATAGGGACAGGGACGATCCATTTGCCTCCGCTGATGACTGGGGCGGGGGCGACGTCGGCGAGGTGTCCTGTGCGGTGGCGAGCACGGCGGCGACGAGGAGAGCTGCTGCCCATCTCCGCAGAGGGGACATGGCGTGGTGGTGGTTGGGGGAAGAGACGCAACTAGGGACGATGCATGCGAGGGAGTCAGCCAAGAGAGGATTCCTGGCGGGGCAGTTCAGTCTGGCTCAGTTACGTGCATCATCAGCTTCTTCAATATTTATAATACTGTGATCATGATTTATTGGTAGCTAATCAAACGGTGCGAACTGCACTGGCCTGTAAACGCCGACCGCGCTTAGGATCCTGGCCACCCCAGCCGGTCCTTCGTCTTCGTCTTCGCCTTCTCTCGCTGACCCGCTGTCCTCCACCAGCGTCACCACCTTCCCACCCCGGCCAAACCGTCCCACTCTTCCGGCAATGTGAAGATACGCATCGACGGTTCTGGAATTCACCCGCCCGCCGTCCGGGAGTCCGTACAGGAAGACGTGGCTCAGGGCAGGAAGGTCGAGACCCCGCGTCGTCGCCAGTGTTGAAACGAGCAGTGTCGGGTTCGCACTCGTCCCTCCGCCGCTGGCGAGATACGATCGTCCCTTGCTGGGGTCCTGGAGGTCAAGCCCGCACGCGTTAACGCCGAGTTCTCGGAGTTCCCAGACCGCGCGTTTCACAGGTGCTGACGACGGCAGAACGAGCAGCGCGATCGACGGTACATCCATCGCGAACGCTGCTGCGACCGTTTCCATCATGCAAGCACTGAATGGCGACGGCGTCTTCGAGTACTCTGCCAGGGAGGCGAGAATTAGCGGACATTTCACTCGATATGGCAAGGAAATCTCCCACTTTGAATAAGACTAGCATCAATCTCGTCAACTTCATTTGCCGTTTCGCCAGATAGCTCGCCTGCAGCGCCTTCCGTGACAGCTTCTCCAGATGAAGATACTGATGCTGATCCAGCTGGTACTGCGCCTGGAATATTTCGAACGCGCTCTTCAGACACCAACAGCACCGAGTGTTCGATCGTCGCTTGCCTTGGAGCAGCGTCAGTGGATGCCTCGACATCCGCCGGCTTGACTCCTGTCCCCGAGATTTTAACCACGTTATCCTTGTCCAGCCATCCACTCTCATCATAGAGGTAGTTTCGCAAGT
This sequence comes from Auricularia sp. M12, assembly GCA_037042885.1. Taxonomy (NCBI): domain Eukaryota; kingdom Fungi; phylum Basidiomycota; class Agaricomycetes; order Auriculariales; family Auriculariaceae; genus Auricularia; species Auricularia sp. M12. The sequence goes on along the minus strand of JAXOIY010000016.1, from coordinate 17,245 downwards.
GTGTCCGCAACGTCGCACTGGAGAGTACTAGCTGAGGTGAAGGGGGCATGTCATTCTCGCTGGGCTCGCCACTTCTCCGCTTCATCAGCTCGGCACCCGGTTCGTCTTTGCGTCGCTCATTGACTTCCTTCCTCCTCGCGTACACTCGATCCAGCATTTGCCTCGTGGCCCCTGGGTGGGCTAGTAGCTTCTTCCTAGCCTTTTCTACAGCCTTCTTGAATGTCTTGTTGGGGTCCTTCCTACCTGGGGTCTCGATGAGATAGTCTACTTCGTCGACTGCCACGCATGAAAGCGTGTCTAATTGTAAAACTTCGGGTTCAACTTCTTCCACCGGTCCGTTATACACCGGGGTTCCTTTATACAGGGGTGGTATTTGCTGTATTTCTCAACCACTATTGGGACGGAGAACTTGAAACTTTTTATACATGTGGCGCTAGTGTTTTCTGACATTTGAGTACAAAAATTGTAGCTGTTATCGCAGTCCCTCAGTGGTGGTATTTTAGTTTCGTCGGAAGAGGACACTTTGATGCCTCTGATTCTGAGCCTTTACCCGCTCCAGAGCACGCTCACCAGCATCTGACCCTTTGAGAACCGGACAATGCGTCTCTATAGTATACTTCAATATGAATATGTCTTCCCGCAGCTCCTCCAGCTGCAGTGTCGCCGGCGAAGCAGTGTATAGTGTCTCGTTTATACACCTGGCCTCGGCGGAATGTCACGCTTTGTCACGCCGCGACCGGATCTCTCAGCCAGATTTGGCGGAGTCACGTTTGTCACGCGCGTGTATAAAGGAGCCATGATGGGCAATTTCGACCCTCCTCCTCCGAACGCATTGCATAGCGGATTGGATGGAATTAAAATCACAAAAATATTTACACACGTAGCCAAGAAGCAAGTACACATGTATCAAAAAGAATCAAGATGCTCCATCCTAAGCTTGGGGCTGCAGACCCGGAATACAAAATTGAATGCCCAGTTCGTAGCCGTGGATATCGAGACACCTTTAGCTCGCACGGATAGAGGCATGATCTAGTAAACATGGCATCGGCTGAGGTCAACAGGAGGACTGCAATGCAACTCGGCTAGCTCACTTCAGGAGGATACAGCCACGGGATCGGGCCCCAACTGGAAAGGCGTTAGCATGCGTAACTTGAGAAAAAGTGCACAACCTGCCTATATCCGAACGCGGCGTTGAAGATGACAACGCATATCACGACCGCATTTGGGGTAGCTGGTAAATCGACGCGCATCCACAGGCCTGTCGCCGCCAAAGCAATTGCCATCTGCAGACCATCGACGGTGAGTCCATCCTGTTCGGGTTGAAACAATCTATATGGCATACCACAACCGCGCCTGACATCAGAATTGCTCTGCGTCCCCATCGATCCACCAAGACCCAACTGAAGCCAGCCAAATCAAATGACTTCAGAATCTTGGACATTCCGGCACAATTCAGTAGGACTCACGGAGGTAAAGTGCTCAAAACGTAGATGACGGAATTGATACCAGTCATTAGAATCGCGTCTCGTCCTATCCATCCCGCTTCTATCGAACGAAAAGCATTTTCAGAGAGTTAGTACTGTCGCCGTGGTGCGCGGAAGAGAAACTCAGCGGCACCTTCAAAAACCCGTGCTGGAAGGCTTCGTTAGCTAACTCGACGGAGTAGGGCAGTGTCATTACTCACGAGCATAGTAGGAAATGACTGTGAGGAGTGTAAGTAGACCGCGGAACGATCGAAGAAGGGGACATTACCATTTATTCCGTTCTGTGGACCGTTCCATGTCACTGAATGCGCGGGCTGTCCGAGAGAGATGCACCGAACGTACCAATTGGGCAAATGCTTGGGAAGACATGGCCAGTAGCACCCGCCGCTTGTATTGTCTCCACATAGCAGCATAGGTCCTTGGAGCACCGCATTCTTTCTACGCGCGATGAGCAGCCCTGCCGACTGAGGATAAGACTCAAGCTCAAAACTCACATCCTCCTTAACCTTCTGTAGAATCTCCTGGTACTCCATTTGCACCAACGGATCTTCAGCATTCCCACCGCCGTGAAGATCGGCTATAACCTTTAGGCCTTCAGCGTCTCGACCAACGTCAATTAACCACCTAACCGAGAGTCCATGTTAAGTTAACTTCGGCCCAGAAGAGCACATTGACGCACCTAGGGCTTTCTGGGATAGCCAGGCAGCCCACAACAAGGATGAAGCCTATTACAGACTGCATCAAGAGCGGAATGCGCCAGGACAGGTGCCCTTGAATGAAGGAGCAGAAATAGTCCAACCACTAGGGTAAGACATATGTCAGTAAGTCACATACCGATGGGCCGTATTGTCTTACCACTGAGGATGAGTACCCGACAACATTGAACGTGAATTCCACGCAAGCCAAGGCGCCCCTCTGTGACCGCGGTGAGCTACTCTGAGTGATGCGAACAGAGAGAAGTAATGTGGCGTACATGGTTTGGAGGCGATATTTCGCTCTGATAAATAGGGACAATTGTCCTAGACACCATGGGTGAAAGGGTGAAGCGGTGGAACGTTCGTACCAAACTTACGATAGCAGACCCACCCCAAAACCGCTCAGAACTCGTCCAGTCACCATCGTCCAAAAGCCGATGGTGAATGTTTGGACTAGCCCTCCAATTGAAAAAATAATGGCACCTATGAAGAGGGTTCCTCTTCGGCCAATTATATCACCCACTCTCCCGGAGGCAATGGAGGTGACTGAATTGAAGGATAAGGCATGAGAAATTGGAACCACATCTGCGGGCGTCAATCTGGGAAACACGCACTCAGTGCGCCAATCTCTAACACGGCTACCATCGTCCCAATATCGACAGGTCCAGGATAGTCGAAGTACTGTCGGAAATACGGGCCTGTGATGATGCCGCTCATCACACTGCAGAAGCTCAGCTATGGAATGGCCATATCGTTCACATGTCGTGAAGCGACGCACCCCTGGTCATAGCCAAACTACAGCACATTTTTCAGTATTTTCCTCCCGACACGCGTCATATACGCACCAGAAACACACCGATGCTGATGAACACTGAGATGGCGTACAGCAGCGAAGGTCCCACCAACAGACGCCGCCGTCCAGGGGGATAGGAGCTTTCAGCTGCATGGCTCTCTTGCCAACTGTTCTCCATCCTAACGCAATGCTCCGAAATAAAGCTTCAGAAATGCGAGGGTCATAGGAGATCTTGACTGTCATGGCGAATGCGGGGTTCCGTAGTCACCCCCGATCCGTCATATTAGTCAGCGCCTCCCACAGCCCATTGCGGTGAGTCGCGCCACGGCGGGATGTCTGTCTTCAACCAATGCCACGATCCGTCTCGTCCCTGAGCGACGATTCTCGCTCCACGACGTCCTCTTACGATGAGGACGAGTACCTGCTAGCGCAGCAAGAATGGGAGGAAAGCCTAGCGCAGCTTCAGCAGCTGGTTGGGATTGTGCTGCTTCCGTTCATCGGTAAATATCTTGGTCGTCGGTGGAGCCATACCCGTGCGTTCGCCTCTCTTATCTCGTGTTCAAGCACTAACATTGCTTGTAGTATACGCGAGATACCTCCGCCTCGGTCTGGGGCAGGCGTTCTTCTTCGGGGAGAGCAAAAGCGCGAGTCGATGACAATTATGTGCGCCTGCCTGTCTATACTAGTCCACTACCCTACTCCCGCGTATGTTCTGCCACCTTATTCATGACCTTCCTCAGACTGTCGCTGATGTTCGTCAAGGTTATGTCTGCCATAACTCTCCGTGCTGCCTCCCAGTCATTGATGCTAGACAGTCCTGACAACAGGATATAGTACGTCGCAGCGGTGCATGGAATTTGTCTCCTTTTAATTTCGCGGTAATAAGCGAGTGCTGCGTTCACATTCCACTCGTTTGGATCCTCGAAGCAAGCATTCATCAGGATATGGTAGTCCGGAAGAGTGAAGCGCAGACCGCGCCTGTGCATGAGATCTGCTACCTCTCTCCGGTATTCGTCGCGTACTTGTGGGTGTAACCAATTTGGCCGGTATAGATGGGTTAGGATGGTGGTGTACGTGATATTGTTGGGTGAGAGGTTCCTGTTTTTCTCCATCGTCTTCAGCAACGCCATGCCCGCCCGCCAATGAACCTCGTCTTTCTCCCGCAGTTGGTCGTGGATCATGGTTGAATATATAGCCACGTTTGCCTGGACGCCCTGCTCCTTCATGCATTGGAGGACTACGTCGACCGCATCTTTTCTCCCGGCGCTCAGCAGCGAGCTGAGAATGGTGGAGAAGGAATATACGTCGCCCTGAATGCCATCCGCCTCCATTTGGCTCATGATGCCCAACATTCCCTTGAAGTCTTTCGCCCTACCGTAGTGGTTGAGGAAGGAGTTGTACGTCACGACGTCGGGGAACACGCCCCTCGTCTTCATCATCTCCAAAAACTGGTTTGCTTGGGGGACGAGCTGGTTTCGAAGGAGGCCATAGATGACGCTGTTGTAAACGGCAATGACTTGTGAGGACTCGAAACTCTCCTCCTTCTTCTGGAATTCGGAGAAAACGCGGAGGGCTTCACGGGGCTGCTTTGCCTTGAACAGTAGAGTTGTCATGAATTGGTAGGAGAGGGCGTCAGGCTCGGTACCATCCATATGCATTTGGTTCCATGCATCAAGGGCCAAATCAAACTCGCGAGCGTGGTAGAAGGATTGGAGGTATGCCGTCCAAGTTGCGGGACCTCGACGGACGTTGAGTGTTTGCAACTCTCGGAATATTCGCTGTGCAGTATCTGGTCTCTGGCAATTGACAAATGCTGAGATGAAAGACGCCCAGCTTGCGTCGGACATGGCGACAGGGAGTTTGGATTCGTTGGCCTGGCTGGGCGCGATAAAAGGCCGTGGGCGAGAGATTCCGTTGAGAATGCCTTCGTATAGACGGGTGAGAGAACGGGTCATGTTCGTTTTGGCCAGTGATGTGAGGTACCGGGCGAGGTCAGTAGGTTTGAGCACGAAATGTGCGGATGTGAGGTCGTCAATATATGACTGTATCTTCGCTTGCATAGCGTCTCCTCCTGCGAGCCATTCCAGGTGCCGCGAACGGACGTCATAAGGTATTCTTGGTGCGCCGGTCTTGATGTAGGCTTGCAGCAGCTGTTCAAATGAACCCTCCACGGCATGAGCAGAGACTGCGCAGAGCAGAGATCTGGAAAGCGCAGTGCTTTCCTCGCCTTCTGCCTCCTTCTGTTCGACTTTGCCCTGTTGCTTGGCCGAGGACTGATCTGCATAAGAGTCGTACAACTCGATGACAGCCTTGTTATTGCCGGCCTTCAGTTGGGATGCAAGACAGCGATGTAAAGCCTCTCCACGCCCTTCCAGTGCCTCCCGAATCGCCTCTCCAGGTTCCACAATCTCAGTAGGTCTGGGAACGACATGGGTGGTTTTCGGTGGTGGATGAATGACCTCTTTTCTCGGTTGTGGGCTCGACCTCCATGACTGATCGACGCGCTGGGTGATACACCGAATGCGGGGGGGTGGAAGGGCGTCCGACGCGATGCACGACGAGTAGAGCTGTGCGAGACCTCGACGGCGACAGTGCGAGACTCGGGAAAGCATGGCGGAGAAGCGAAGACCGTTGGCGCACGCTTTTCTTCCGCTGGTGTGCACCCGATGGGGTAGCGGCAGTATTACATGAGCGCCGAGGCGTCACTGCAGCTTGTACCTGAACCTCGACCATGGGCCACGGCAATTCCAACAAACTCTATATCACTCATGCAGAACATGCTGGTCTGCATGGGTCGCACTCAGCGTCTACAGGATACAGGGCGTGAGCGGTCTCCCTGCACTCTCGGAGAATCATCTGACTTCATCCAGGAAGCAGGAGGTTCCAGGACCTGGCGTTGCGGTCCCATTTGACTGCTGTGGGCTGTCGTTCCAACCGTTCAGCCACCCTGTCTGTGCGAGGAATGAAGATGGAACTGGGAATGTCTATGACTTGGTGAACATCATCCCTTGGCTCAAGTGGGTACATAGTTTTACTCTCTTCCGTTCAGTCCTGACCAGGCTCAGGCAACACAACAATACTCATCCTACCACGAAAGCTCCTCTGAAGCCCGAAGATCTCATCAAGCTAAACTACAGTCGTAAGGAAGCAACGGGAGAGATCCACGACCCTATATCATTCAAGCCGTTCAGCGAGCACTCGCATATCGTCGCCATTGCCACTACTGGCAACGTGTTTCTCGCAGAGAGTATCAAGGGAAACAGGGACCTGGTTGCGGACGTGACATTCAAGAAGTGCGTCTGCGTCTGCCTTTCATTTTCCCCTCTGCTCATTGCCTCTTAGGGATGATGTTATTACTCTTCAGAATCCTCATGGACTCCCTCCTGCATCTATCTCCAAGAAGGTGGAGGCTAAAGGAGTGGAGAAACCCGCCGCCAAAGCGGCTGGACCAGTGGCACAAGTGAAGAAAGACGTCCCCTGTCCGTGTTTCCCGTCATCCCACCTACTAGTCACTTACGAGCTAACTATAGGGAACATCTCGCCTTATTCCACAGGATTGCCCGGCGCTTCCCTCACTTCGACTTCCGTGGATCCGAATGTGCAGGGCAATGCACAGTTGCTGTGGGACGAGGAAGAGCTGATGTTCGACGATATAGCTAAACCTCTCAAGGGGAAAGGAAAGGAAAAGGATTTGGGTAAAAGGCGCGCTTATGTTCGCGTTGTAACGAACCTGGGTGGCGCGAGCTTGAACCTGGAGCTGTTCTGTGAGAAGGTATGTCGCTCACTTGGGGATGGCCAGTGGGCTTGCGCCAATTACGAATTGTCCTTTTCACAGGCGCCCAAGACTTGTTACAACTTCCTGATGCTTGCGCGGACGGGGAAGTACAACGATGTACCATTCCACCGGCTGGTTCCTGGCTTCATGGTGCAGACTGGCGATCCAACGGGAACGGGGTCTGGTGGTGAGTCTTACTGGGGTACTCCCTTCCGGGACGAGTACGATGCGAAGAATGCTGCATTCCACGACAGCAGAGGAGTGGTTGCAATGGCGAACAAGGGGGCAAACACAAATGGGTGGGAGTTCAAATCATACCTCACTTCGGGAATCGGGATTGACGCAAGCACAGCTCGCAATTCTACATCACGTTCAAAGCCACACCTCATCTTGACAAGAAACACACCGTTTTCGGTAAATTGGTTGGTGGGGAAGATGTCCTCGACGCCCTCGAGAAGCTCCCTGTCAAGCCTGGCACAGATCGACCTGCGAAAATAGTAAAGATTACTGAAGTTATTATGTACGCCCGTTGCGCATCTAGAATGCCGCTAGTGAAACTGATAGGTACGCCGACTGCAGATATCAGGATCCGTTTGAAGACTATAAAACGCGACACGCGAAGAAGCTGGCAAGAAGGGCCGAAGGGGACAAGGTGGACGCTGCTTCAAGTGAGAAGAAGGACGACGTGAACTGGTTCGGACTGAAGGTTGGATCGAACAGTGCAGCGTTTGGGACAGGGGAAACGGGTGGCGGTGGTGTTGGAAAGTATCTAAGCAGCTTGAAGCGGCCAGTTGAGACTCCTCCTACTGCCAGTGCGGCGGAGAGCTCGCAGAAAAAGCGCAAAGTTGGGTTTGGAGACTTTTCGGGGTGGTGATTGTGGGCGTGTTCTAGTGCGATTCTTACGCCGGTACCGCGACTTTGGAAGTCTGCTCCTGCTTCTCGACAACAGGTTCTGCGGGTTTCAGTTAGCAAGCCCATGATGTACATAACAAGTGTGCAAGCGTACCCTCTGGCACCTCCTCTTCGGCCTGGCTCGATGGTGCCGTTTGGGGTACTGATGGCAATTGTACATCCTTCTCGGTTTCTCCTTGCTGTAAACACCATTTAGTCAGTAGCTATAACAGCATGCAATCTGTGCTTCGCTCACTATTTCTGCCTGCAACTGCCTGAGCTCCTCTTGCACTGCATCTTCTTCATCCAGAGTAAGATTATTGGCCAGCATATCGCTGATTTCCTGCGGAGAACATCGGTATAGCTGTTTGAGACATAAGGTGGCATTGCTCACATTCTGGTATGCCCGTGCTTCAGCTGTTTCATCGAGGAGTTTCTCCACGCTCTCGATATTCATCTCTCGGTGAATCTCCTTGAGAACCTCATTGCCCTGCTTCAAGCCATGGAGCACGGACACTTCGACGAGAGAGAACTCGATGGTCGAGACCTGTACAAGGTCATCACACTGCATACAAATACTGCAGAGAATATGGCGCACTAGTGACTCGAGGTTCTCAAGTTGGCCATCAGTCTTCTGCAGTAAGCTCTGCTGGTACTTCCGTTGTCGCAGCGCAATGAGGGCACGATCTTTCCTTCCTGCTGCGAGATGCTGCTTGGCTATCGCCTCCTCGCGGTCGAGTACACCTTGAATCTTGCAGCGGAGATACCAGCAGCGTTAGGAAGAGATATAGGGTGCTTGTGATCAACGAGCCATTTCAGCTGCATGAACGAGGAACTGGACCCCCACTTTCTTCTGGTACTGACGTAGTTTGTCCCTCTGGAGTTTGAGACTGTGCAGAGAGTTTGCTGAGCCCTGTTCAGTGCAAGCAAAATGCAGAAACGTACTCGAGTATTGCACGGTCCTGCGCCGTTATCTTCGGGGTCGACTGGTTGCCCCCCATGTCATGGATGTCATGAACAAGCTGCGCTGGTCCAGGGGCAATCAACGTGCGATGCCGGGCTATGCCTCCCGCCCATCGACCTTGGGTCATAGCAAACTCTTTCACAGATCACTACTGCTTCATGAGACGCGGTATGGAATTTGCAAAGCATCGTTGCAGACGACCTGAGGGATTTGTGAAGAACAACGCCAAGTTAGTGTGGACATCGCGCGAGTCTATTTTAGGCGGCCGCTTGAGGAACGCGTGAAGTGTTCAATTTTCAGGGGCAAGTCAATTTCTGTCACCTACGCTCACCACGGGTGGGGCGTGTGGTGCCATAGCAGAGGGTAAAGGAGAATGCACGCTCTCCGGCGACTTCCTCGCGCTCGACAATTGGCAAGTCGCAAGCCAGCACGCATAATCCGGGCAGGCTACCATGATTATGTGCGCGTGGAGACGCCCAGTGAGTCCTTCTGCCGCCTGTAAATGTGGAGACACTGACGACCCTCGAGACGGACACGTTCGAGTGCCTTTGAACTCCCCAAAGGTCATTGGAGTAGTGAGCGACCGAGGAAACAGAGGGTTCGTCGCGCTTCGATCTCAGCGTCAAAATCTTTACCAACTGTACATTCGGTTTCGCAAGGCACCAAGAAGACCACTACGGCTTCGCAGCTCTGTCACTGGACCCATGGGAACTCCAAAAGACGATCAGGAAGCAGTTCAACGAAATTTGGGACCCCACTTGGGTTTCAGATTCGCTAGCACGCCAGGTTCTGTTCGTCGGGGTCTACGACGGGTGCGTTCTCTTGACCTATCTCTACGAGCCCTGCTACTTACATTGCGTGTAGTCACGGAGGCGACCTTGTGTCGAAGTACCTGAAGAGCGAGCTTCCTAGACTGTTCGAAACATCTCAGTCCAAGGACATCCCGGAACTGTATGACTGGATAAGAAGTTTGGGCGGATACTTCAAGCGCTTCAGAGGAGGCGTTCTTGCACCTTGGATCCATGACCCTCCCCCAGAAGACCTGCTGATGGACCTCGAGACGCGAGCAACGTTAACGTTCTTTGAAGTCGACCGCAACCTTTCCTCCGATCCCGCAACTCAAACGTGCGGTGCTACAGCCTCGGTCGCTTTGCTTCATTCACTAGACGTACCCCCTACACCGTTCTTCGCTGCGAGAAAGCTGGCTCTGACTGTGGCACATTGCGGGTGAGGTATTCCGTGCCTGCCGTTGCCTGTTACCCTACTCACGTCTTCACAGTGACACGAGAGTGATGTTGTGCCCTGTGAAGGGAGGCAAGGCCGTCCCTATGACTGAGAACCACCACGCGGATGCTCGCGTCGAAAGCATTCGCCTCAGGCGCATGATGGGGTCGTCGGTGATAACTGATTCCTTTGGCGAGGCACGATGGATGGGGGCCGTTGCGAATACGAGATGGTGAGTGTGCGTCCTCGAGCTGCTATCTCTGACATTGAATTTCGAATGCGCAGTTTGGGTGACTTACGATACAAGAAATTTGGCGTCACGCCCGAGCCTGAAGTTCGGAGCAAGCTCTTGAACGGTGAAGACTGGGCATACATGGTTCTCGTTTCTGACGGCGTATCGTCGATCCTCTCCGACGATGAGATTGTGGACCTTGCAAGGGACTCACCAGATCCACGAACGGGAGCTAAGAAAATTTTGGACTTCTCACAGGAGCTGGGCGGAGAGGACAATGCGACGGTCATGGTCGTGCCCCTTGCCGGATGGGCCAATAGAAAGGGAGACGACTATACCAAGGAGCTGCGGGAATACAGGCGTATTCAAGCTAGTGCGTGTGCCAATATCTTATGCCTTCGATCGGGTTGACGTGCTCACTGCTCCTGGTTAATAATGTACAGTCGGGTCAGAGCGACAGCGACGCATGTGAACCTCTCTCCCCTCTCATCAAATTTGGGGAGCGGCGTGCCCATCAGCACGAGGGTCAGATCCCGCCGCCCAGACCAGCTCGCCAGATCCAGTGCGAAGCTTTTGGATGACCTGCCCGCGTCCCATCATAGCTCGCGCAGCTCCGGCTACCACCCTCGCATCGTGGCCCATGGCTAGGGACAAAGAGAGAGATGGTCAACATGCGAAACCCTCCCTACGAGGAGGACACTTGCCTTTCAGCTTGGCGACTATTGCTTCCGGGATGAGGTCCTCGAAATATACTTCACTATTCGCATCGCCAGCACTCTTCTTGGAGTCTGCTGCTTCTGGCATTCCGGGAGAGATACAGAAACGAGGCGCGTCCAGGGCAGCTTGGACCGTGAAGCCTCTCAAAACGTTGAGAAGAACCTGGACGTGACCTTGGGGCTGGTACAATCGCGTCAGTACTAGCACGCTCGAAGCAGGGCAATGAAACGTATTCACCTGCATAAAGCCGCCCATGACGCCGTAGGAGAGGAAGAGCTCCCCATCTCTCGTCGCAAGAGCTGGAATGATAGTGTGATATGGCCTCTTTCCGCCCTGGAGAACGTTGGGGTGGTTCTCAACCAAGGTGAAGTTACTTCCTCTGTTCTGCAACGTGAAGCCGCATCGCTTGGGGATGGCGCCTGTGCCAAAACCAGCGTAATTGCTCTGGATGTAGCTGCAGGCATTGCCCCATTCGTCCGTGACGGTGAAGTAGACAGTATCCGACGAATTGACGGGGTTGCCCTACACGAGGGTTCAGATGGGGTTGGTGGGAAGAGAACTGAGAAATTTCCTACGTGAACGACCTCTGGGTTGGTTTTTTCCGGGTCAAACAACTTAGCTCTCGACGCCAGGTATTCCTAGAGAGTGATCTCAACAATGCGAACACCGAAACGTAGCGGGATTTGAGCACACCTTGCTTAGCAATCGCTCCACGGGGGCGTTGTTGAATTCAGGATCTGTGACATACCACTGGCTGTCTGCAAACGCTAGACGCAGCGCCTCAACTAGAGCATGAAGATACTCCGCGGAATTGTGCTCAATGTCCAGTAGCGGCCGACAAAGCCCCTGTTCTTGCATTTGCTCCAAAATACCAAGTGCAAGGAGGGCTGTGAGCCCTTGGCCATTAGGAGGGCACTGACAACGCCAAAATCAGTGCTTCAGTACCGCAGACCGACCAAGCAACGCACCTCGTACAAAGTGACATCTCCTGCATATGTGTATTTGATGGGCTCTACCCAAGTCGAAGTATGACTGGTCAAGTCGTCCAGTTCCATCACGCCTCCCTGACTCTGAACAAGGTCGACGACAGCCTGAGCTACGCGACCTTTGTAGAACCCATCCTTCCCATGCTCAATGAGCTCCCTGAACGTCTGAGCAAGAGTCGGACGTTTGATAGTCTGCCCTGCTCGAGGCGCCTTGCCGTTGAGCAGTATCTCATCGGCATTGGGTGATGCGTTCTTCAACAAATTCTTTAGCGCTTAGTGTAAGTGCTGGATATGATTTGAGACGGTGAAAGCAACTACCTCTGAATGTGTCCACTGTGTGTCTATCACGTCAGCACAGCACTTTGAACAAGATCAACAATACCAACGCTTTCTGCTGCTATCTCTGATACTGGGTGCCTGTCATTGCCTCAGTGGAATTTCTTAATGTCGGAACTACTTGTCGAAGAATGCTTACCCTTTCTCAGCTAGCCGGATTGCAGGGTCGAAGATCTCCGCTACAGTTACATTGCCGCTTCCGAGGTGTTCAATGGTGTCAAGCCATGCAGCCGCAGCGCCTGTTTCATTCCGTCAATATACCTGGAACTGCGCGAAGTTCTCTTTCCCACCTGGAACTGTGACTGAGTTCAAGTCTGTGAGGGGTATGCTGGTTCCCTTGATTCCCCGCTGTCGCAGATGGTCGATTGTGAGCTTCCTGGGTGCTCTGCCGGATCCGTTCAGAGCCGTGACCTTCTTCGTCTTCGCATCGAAGAATAAGCAGAAAGCATCTCTACGGGGGCGTCAGTCACCGAACCACGCTAACATGCTTCAAGTTGGCCTCTGACCCGCCAATTCCACAAGAGCAAGGTTCTGTTACATTAAGTGCAGCAGATGTAGCTACGGCCGCGTCGGCTGCACGTATAAAGGTGTCAGAAGATGCATGTATGAGGGCGAGATCTTATCGCACCAGCATTCCCCCCCTTGTTCAGGATTTCTAGCCCCGCCGCTGTTGCGAGAGGTTGAGAGGACGAGACGATACCTTTCGTCCCATAGACAACGGAGCGACGACTGGGGAACGCCTGGAAGACGGAAGAGGGTCCATCGACCCTGCTCCAGTTGACGCGTGCAGCAGTGGAAGCCATTTAGGGGCAGATTGTGGGGCACAGGAATGGGATATCAGTCCCCACCCACTTTATATACGTTCCCGAAGATGGAAGTCCTTCATTTGCAATACTGTCCGTCACATTGTACGCTTGCGTGCTTGAAGAGCGGAGGAGCGGACGGAATGGGTGGTGATTCGGAAAGGAAGTCCGCAGACGTCCGTCTGCAAAGGTCGTCGGCAATTCCAGCGGCGGAAGTCCAATCATCGTCACTTGACCACGGAACATCAATATTCGCGTCTTGCTATAGTCCTCCACAATCGACACGACATGTCACTAGAATCCAAGCTCCAGGATGTCGGCTCCGAGCTGCAGAAAATCCAGGTCAATATGAGCAAGGCTGTCGCAGCTCGCGAGAAGCTCGAAGCGCAACTGCAGGAAAACGAGCTGGTAAAAAAGGTCAGTGCGTCATGCGTTAGCTTGTCTACATGCTAATTCCTGACCTTTCTTCACATAGGAATTCGCGGATTTGACAGAAGACAACATGATCTACAAGCTCTTGGGACCGGTCCTCGTGAAACAGGACCAGGCCGAAGCGAAGAGCACAGTAGAGACCCGCCTAGGCTTTATCAGGAGCGAGATGTACGTGATCTTGCCACCAAAATGCATTCTAGAAGTTATCCTAATATAACAAAATGCGAAGGAAGAGGGTGGAGGCGCAGATCAAAGAACTAGAGGGCGAGATGGACAAGAAGAAGGAGGAGGTGCGCCTCTTTGTGCGGGTTATAATTCGGCGCGCTGACTTGCATCGTTACAGGGAGGCGCCATCCAGACGGCCATCCAAACTCGTGAAGCGCAGAAGTCACCCGCCCAGGAATCTCTGTCGTATCCTGCTGTCTGAGCTCAACATTTCAAAAGGGGGGAAAGCGGCCATAACACCTGCGTTCCTTGACCTCCGCGCTGCCCCTCCAATGACCCGTCATATGTACCGCGACACCGGCATCTGCCCCTTCGAGGTGGTGACAAGATCGGTCCTGGCCTTGAGCGCTTCGAGGACAGGGCTGACTTGAAGACCTTCAGAAGGGGTTCCTTGGTTCTGTAGACGACGTGCACGGGCAATTTCTCGCTCGGTTTCGGGACTCTTCAGTAGTCGGTGTAGTTCAAAGCGCTTTCGTGCCGATAGTGGTGGGCAATTGCGAATAACTACGATATCGTCGGTTCGGAGTTCTGAAGGAGGTTTCCAACAAGACCGCGTCAACGACGAACTGGAAAAGCATAAATGGCCTTAACGCACTGTTCTCCTCATCGTGAACAAGGTACCACGATCCGGGACTCCATGACCTTCCGTACAATTAGGACAAGGTCAAAGCAAAGAACTCATGTGTCTTCTCCGATCGGTGGGACTCGACTCAATGCCCACTCCAGGTTTGTGCCACAATGTTGCGCTCCCACCGATGGTATCCCACTGGCATCCGAACCGCCATATTACCTCTTATAGGTGCGCGTCGGTGTGGCATCGGCTGTCGGCAGCGAAGCGCTGCGCATGCGCGAGAGACGGTTGCACTACTGGACGGAAACTACTATCGTAGGGTATTAAGGAAGGTAGACAACTGTACATCAAAGGTAGTCTATTCTACGAATTTCTAAAGCCCGTCATCTTGAAAGTAGTAAGTTTGGGGTGTGTTCCCCGATCCTGTCGCGTTGTTCGTCGATACACTGCTCCGAACTGCAGTCATTCCGAGGCCTTGTCCAGGAAGAGCGAGGGAGGAAAAGCTACAGTCAAAAGCCATGATCTGGCGAGTGAAAGGGCTGTAATCAAAGGGATCTTGGCCTACAGGGTATGCGTTCGGCGGTGTGCTCGCCCGACCGTCTCTAGACGAACCCTGTCCAAGAATTATAAAGCTGGACTTACCTCTTAATTGCGTCGAGGATGGCGAGGTTTATTCCGGACTGCATATTCATGTGCGGGTGCGCGCTCTCATTCATGTTGGTAGACGAAGGTATTTGGTACCAATCTTCGCGAGGTATCTCTGTCATGAACTCATTGATCGAAGGAATCCACCATTCGTAAGGAATCTTATCCGCCATCCAAGTCGGGTGCTGACCGTCGGGCCAAGCTCTCTCCCACTACTGTGCCACACTGGTGGGACAATAGTCCCACTGCCTCTTTTGTCCCACTGCCACACTCCCACTGACCGCTTTGTCCCACTACACCAGTCCCACTCCCACCGGTCTCGTATAGACTCTTCTCCGATGCACGGGAAAGGTTCGCGGTAACAGGTTACAGGTAAGTGTGGCTCTACTTCCTAAGCTTTTGCTCGCAGGCATTATCGTGTTCATCGTGCTCTGCGGGGACTTCGACTGCAGGGCAAAACTTGGATTTCTTCACCTGTGCAGCACAAAGGGAATGGGAACCATTGCGACGGAGATGAAGCCGAGGACGGTGGACGCCCATTGTGGGTTCAGCGCATCGTACATAACACCTGCAAATAGCTAAGTCACAGTAAGGTAAGCATCTGACCATATCGAAAAGACGTGGCAACCTGTACCGGAAACCCTGCACCAAAAAGGCTTCGGACCACAACCGTTGAAGCCAATGCTGACGCCGCCACTGTAAGGTAAGCGTCTACAAGATAGTTGAAGAGGGCGAGCTATAAGACCGTCAGCGCAACCGAGCAGATAGATGCACTAGTAGAACTCACATAGATCAGCTGTATAGCAAAACCCATCAAAAAACCAGCCATGAGAGGCGCCCAGTAGTTGATCGAGGGGAAGGACGTCCATCCGAACCAGAAGAAGGATGCTGCAAACAGAGGTGCCGCGACAAAGGCCATGTGAATGCGGAATTCTGGTGGGACAGGTCTGGGCGCCAGCCGCGCTGCTTCAGCTTCATACTGAGGGTTATAGTACATTGAATACTGCGTCACTGTTAGCCACTTGTGTTTATATGAACGAACTAGCCAACGTGCCAACGCGACCGCGATAACGCCTCCGATAGGAATGGGGAGCATCGTCAAACCTGAGACTCCTGCGTTGAATCCATGTCCCTTGGTGAAGACGATCGGGTAGGCTTCGAATAGAAGATAGACACAACCATAGACGAACTAAATACCGGCGCGGTCAGGTTCAAGAGCAGTGTAAATGACAGCCGACGTACGCTCATGTACAGTACCAAAGATATAAGCATAGGCTCTTGGAAAAATATGATCCACGGTCGGATTAGAACATGGTAGGCTCTGGCCTTGAGTAGCCATTCCTGCCTTTCAATGGGTGCATAGTAGGCGGGGTCTCCAGTTTCTGTCCTCATCTGCCTGGCTTTCTGTGCCAGTAGCACAGGGCTGTGAATAACGGTTGAACTTTTCTGCCCATACGCGACTAAGGGCGTGCGCCACTTACGCATATGTCTCTGGTACCGTAAAGATGATGACCATAAGGGAGAAACCCGTCTGCATATGATATTTTAGTGGCCCGCGACACAAATGAAACGTACTTACAACGCCCGTCAAGACCCAGAACAAGATTCTCCAATCTGTGTTGGCACCAATAAACCCACCAACTATTGGACCAAGGGCCGGGCCCGCGAAAGGAGCGATCGTATAGAGAGCAAGGGCATTTCCTCGCGACTCGGCCTCCCAAACGTCTGAGATAAGGGCTCTGGAAGAGAGCACGGAAAGCCTCATCAGTCTTGCAATGTGTTAGGTAGCGTTCAGACACTCGCCCCGTATTCGTAAGTGGTGCGGCAGCAAAAGTCCCGGCGAGGAATCTAAAAATGAGCATGGAGGTAGTATTCGGCGCAAGAGCAGCTCCGACTTGAAACCCCTGGGACGTTGGTTGGCATTAACGTAGGCGTTGACTTCTGATCAGAAGAAGCACTGACCAAAAATGCGATGAACGGGTAGATATGAATTGGCCTCCGCCCGTACTGCTCAGAGAGAGGACCCCAGAGTATAGGGCTACCACGCGTAAGTGCTCGCTGTTCGAGTAAATCTCATTGGCATATCTGGGGCTTACCCAACGCAGTATCCCGCGACAAACAACGAAAGCGTAAGTATGCCGACAATATCTGACATATGGAACTCTGCGACCATGTTTGAGAATATGCCAGAGGCTGTAGAGGGCCGTCAGCATTACGTTAAGCAGGCCATGGCGATCAACCATTCTGAGAAGGCAAACTCACGCGAGGTGCTCGCAAAGGTACTAGTAGCATGGTTAGTAGACAGAATGCGCTGCTGGGTGAGCAGACTTACGCATTGAGGACAAGGCATCCACTGACTGCTGTCAGATACCACTTCCTTGCCTTCGACCAGCTCTACAGTACCGGGAACGTTAGCATCTATTATTCCGGCTAGGATGTACCAACTCGCTCGTGGATTTATACTGTCATTGG